>JAWMAG010000039.1:9715000-10320000 GCA_037013455.1 Ceratitis rosa
CGTAGCAATGCGCGAAATTAGAAATTTGTAATGCAATTTCTTCTCCTCTCACCCAGCAACATTTTTGAGTAGCACGTAATGAGGAACCTTTTTGAATGTGTTTAATATTATAGTTGTAGACCAGGAACCGACCAATTTATAATAATCATATTTGATTTGATTTGTAATTATTTTTTTCCATAGAACCGATCTTCTTGAAAAATTCACGAACAGCAGCAGAAAGCTTTGATATTCAATTTAGATACTTTATCCCGTCCTTTGCACTGCGAAGCTTCTAGATCTCTGAGATTAGTACCGGATAAGGCCGACATAAGCATATCAGGTGTTCTAACATATCTCACTATTACTAATCCCCATTCTGCTGGTGAGTGGTGATAGTGGCTTGTGATCTGGAGAAAGGCCAACAAACGCCCTAAGTTAGGTGACATTTGCATTAGTATATACACACATTTACATATGTATTAGTTCAAAACCGTGATATCAGAGCTGAATTAAACTCGATTGTTGTAGCAACTAATCAAATTACGCCCACACATTGTTATGTACTTGTGTGTTCTGTTAATAGCAATAAAAATAACAAAAGAGAGCAAAGGCAAAACATAAAAAGCAAAATGCAGCAAATTCAACACCACGAAAAGGCAAATTTAATATGCCACAGAAGTAAAAGTACATGTCCACATACACATACCATATATGTGTGAAGTGCCATATAATATATGTATGTATATATGAGTATATAGCACATAAATGCAACTGATGTCGCCTTCTTCAGCTGTTGGCGTTGACGTCATCATCGTATTTGAACTTCTAGCTTGCAGCAAGTAATTGTAATTTAATTTCCAATTAGCAAACAAGCAACTAAATCGAAAATCCTTCCTGCAACAAGCGCATTCCATGCGCGTAACGCATACATGCTAAGGCAGTACATAACTACCCGGCAGAGAAAAATATTACCTGTTAACTATAAGCCATTTTTGCACTAACTAATTCACCATAAGCCATTTTTGCACTAACTAATTCACCATGGAAAAGTGTAGGAGTTCTCACACAAAGTTTTTGACTGCCATTTACCTGGGAGGGACCGACAACGATTATTTTTACATACAGTTCAGGCAGCTGACGAGTTCCGGTCTTAGACCAAGTGTCCTCTAATAATAATAGAATTTGGGACCCACCACATGAAATATATACTCTAATGAAAAATAACAAAAGGCATGCATCTTGAATTTTCGATTGCTTAATTGGGAAGGAGCTGGCCTATATCTTCGAAAGAATAAAGGCTGACATATAGCCATCCAAGAACTACAACAATGACGTAAACGAGTAGGTCCTCGTGAAATTTACTACTGTGCATGGTGTTGGATTTGTGATGGAAAAGAGACGGCGAGTCGCCGAGCCCCAATTACCATGGGATTAGCCTCCTAAATATCGCATATAAGGTTCTGTCGAATTTTTTGTGTGAAATACTAAATCCCAACAAGCTGATTGGACCTTTTCGCGGCTTTAGACCTTGAAAATCCAACATGAACCAGATATTCACCATGCGACAAGTCTTTGCTTTTCCAAGTGAGAAAAGAATCGATACACATCACGTTGTCATAAAGCTGCCTCCACGCCGCTATATCTGCATTTGGTGGATACTGGATAACACCAGAAGTGCAATCAGAATTGTGAAGGACCTCTCCGAGACGTACGATACCAAATGAGGTTTAAGACAGGGTGACTCTTTATCTTGTGATTTTTTTCAATTTAATTATTCATATCAGCGATGTGTTTTTAACACAATTTTCCGACTATGCATCAACTTTATACTAGTTAAATACTAGTTCACGTAGACAAAGTTGAATTTTCGTTTCAACAAAAATAAAACTGAGACTCGAACCTGAATGTGAACCTCATGGGCAACGGTGACAACTTTTAACCACTAGGCTTTAGTGACGATGTCATTTTGCGTACTTTAAAAGAGCTTACCAGAGAATGGAACTCAGCTGTGGTGGGCTAGATATACCTAAAAACAACATAAGGTGGTGTAAATTATTAATATTCCCGTTACTAGTGAACTACTAGACAAATAACCAACTGGTTTGATTTCATCTTCAAAAATACTAGTATTTAAATAAAAACTTTGCATACTAGTCTACATGCTCCCTGCAGGGTACGTGTATGTAATATAAGTATTTCGGAAACTTAATTACTCGTTCATGAACACACAGTCACATACACATACATACATACATATATACATATTTGGTTTAAACTAAAGCATTAGAGTCTACCTTGTAAATTATGCAGGCGAGAGCGCATGTAGTAATTGTAATTGTTGTTGTTACAGGTGGCTGTCGTTGAAAATACATACATACATACATAGATACAAAATAAACATTACAAACATACATTTGCTTGTGTAAAAATCTCTCAAATGCTAGAGTTCGAAGCAACAATATATTATGTATGCTATTGTAATTACATACATATGTGTATATATATATATATAATATAAGAAACTGTGTCGACAATTAAAAAATGTTTTTTCTGTACATTTTCCTTCTTTAAAGCTACCAATATGACTTAGAAAAATATTTGCATTTCTCATGATATTCTTTAATATTTTGGCCTACAATTTTTGTGCAGAAGCCTAGCCGAATTTCTCAATATTCCCACATTGAAAGCATTTTCTTATACCATATATACTTTCAAATTTCATTTCATTTTACAATATTTTTCTCTTCCTTTCTTTCAGCCTGTTGGCATCTATGCCAAGAAGTATGAATGGGCTGCCCGCCCCTCAAGCAGTAGTAGCGGCGGCCTACATCTCGACTTGCATCCGCCGCCCATGCAAATTGGCGGCGATTGTTCGCTTTGGATACGTTCGGCGACGTTGGACTTTGATGACGGCTTGTGGGAGTGTCAGGTGACGGCGAGTGATTTTACAACACAAGATGCCCTCACCAGTCAACCGGTGCGCTTGGTTGTCCGAGGTAAGAGGTTGAGAAAATTTTTTTGGAAAAAATCAAAATGTGTGTTCAAAACTTATAACAACCTGTGAAGAGCATACCTATAAGCATTATCAACTACAACACATTTGAGCTTTGACATCTTTAATGACATCTCCGATGTGTCAAATATTCTTTACAAGGTGAAACATTCCCTTATGAGTTAAGGCTGCTCGACTTGGCCGGGGCTGGAAATCTGGTTGTCGTAATATCAGAGTTCGACTAAAGAGAATTCATCAATCAATGTGGCTATTGTTGGATCGAAAAACTCGTAACCAAACCGGCCACGCTGTGTTTGAAAGAAGACAGTGTTCTAGAATAAACATAAGGCAGACTTGAAGTCGAGAAGTTGTAAACTCACCAGACAGTCAAATATTTTTCTGCTCGACTCTCTCTCATGCTCTCTCTCCTGTTCTCTGAAAACACTCTCAGAAACAAATCGGTATAAGAAATCCAGTGAAACTAAGTACCTCTCTATCTCATTCTACAGACGCAGTGACGGTCTTCTATTCTTCTTCTTCTACCAGCCGGTACATGCTCGAATACCATCAAAAGTGGACAGTTCAATCTGGGCCCTGAATCATATGAATATCGTCTTAGAAGACACACCAAATAGAGCTCTCTTTTCTGAAGCCCCGTGTGGTACTAAACAGCTCGACAATGTCCTTATCAATCCTGAAAGAGATTTTTCTGTAGCTCAGCAACAGTTTGCATACCCAAACGCAGTTTTACACAGATACGAAGTATTTTTTCTTGGAGTCGATTGACGTTGGGCTTTAGTCTTTCATACAGTATGCTCGATAGGACTTAATACAAGACAGGCTTATCCACCGAAAATTACCACAGATTGTAGGGACCTTATTTTTTGGAGCAAGCAGAGCAAATTTTGGTCCATGCTTTTGTACGATCATTTATTTCAAAGAAAATGATACACTTACTTTATTATCTCTTCACCACACACCATACGAGTATACACGTATGAATAGCTCAGTCGGTAAGCCATCGACTCCCGCCGCTTATAGCGAGTAAGCGCTATTCGAACTTAATCAAGGTGGGGTGATGGAACATTTACTCCATCGTTATCGTTTGGGGCTCGTCATTTCTTGGGCAGTTAAGCAGGTTGGGGAAGTGTTCTCTCCATAAATTCACTACACTTTGATCATAAGACAACAAAACTCCTGTCACGTTCCAGATACTCTGCACTAGAAACCTTCTGGGAGACGCATCGTTGAATTTCCAACCTCCAACTCTTTCTGTTCACCAATGCGTCTCACTTTGCTTTTCAATCTTCAAATTCAAAAAATTACCGAAACTTACTTATTTACTTGCTCATAGCCAATTTCTTCTTAATGCTCCTACTAGCTGCAGTATTGCGCCTTTAAATGTATATTTGTACGTGGGCATAATATATACATATATAGAGAATGTTATTCACATATATACATATACATATGCTATAGCTTAGCACTTGTCTTTTGACCAAAGCGACAGAGATATAGTTATATGTGAGCGTCTAATTAAATTATGTCATCTGAAGTTGTTGTTGCCTGCAGTATGCGATGCCACACACACTAAGCGTAGGTTAAGCAAGTGCCATGAAGAGTTAAGAAAAAACAAAAGCAAAAAAAAAAAAACGAATGAAAAAAAACTAAATTGAAAGTTGTTACAGCTGAGGCCAAAGGCAATTCACTAATTTGCCACACACTGTTGCTCCGATTCATACCCTCTCGCCCTTTCGCCTTCGCGCTCATTCTGTCTGTTTCAAGCTGATGCTTTGACCTAAACTCTTAAAGCTTAATTAATTTTAAATCTTATCTAATTTTCCAACACGTTGGCTACAATTGCAGTGGCTTTACTTATACTCTACTATACCCTAACATAAATGTGTGTGTGCGTGTGTGTGCGAAATACATACGGGTATGTGTGTATGCGTGTGAAGTGCTTCCGTTTCCGTTGCTGCAATTGTGCTCTACTGTGCAGGTGTATGGTCTGCTCGAGTGCTGTTTAGGTAAGTTTTCATATCATTAGCCTCTGGCATATACAAGCACACGCACACACATGGGTATGTCTATTACATATGTACACGTATGTGTGCATGGCTGTACAGTTTAATTCAAACTGGTAAAACTAATTTCAACCCAACGAATAAATCCACCTCAAAACAAATGCTCTATAAGTGTATACTTTGAGACATATTGTGTATGCATACTTACATATATATAGATTTATATATGTATTATATGGTAAATATATATATTATGTGTGGTTGGCGGATTATATTATTGTTTAATACCAACATTCTGCTCAAGTTCCTTACATACATACGTGTATATATAGAAAAGTGTATAAGTAGCAACTACATTTTATTTAATTATATACATATAACATATATGTATACATACATAGGTATATACCTTTTGTGTACGCAGTGTTTTAGATTAAATTTAATTATGCTCAACTAACATAATTGCATCAGTTTACTAAAGGGGTTGTAGAATTGTGACGACCTGGAAAAAGAGAATGCACTTTAGTTGGTGCCTTTAGGGCATCATGTCCAACGTGTAAGATCAAGAGCCGGAGTAAACCAATATGATGGAATCCTGAAGTGGGATCTCCCAAGAAGAAAGTAAAGGAGAGTTTCAAGTTAGAGGAGAGTTAGCTGATTTCACATCTTGATGGGATGAATACGAATAACATATTCAGGTTATATAAAAGAGCTCTATGGCATGCTAAATAAAGCTCTTGTCAAAGCTTCTGCAGTGGCATATAAGACACAACCCAGTTCGCAAGTCTAAGTAGAAAGGAAAATGTTGTCCAAAGGAACCACGCCTCAAGAAATGATAAAATAAGAAAACGATTCATGTGCCAAAAGAGTAAGATATCACTAGAAATGCTACTTGAATTCCACTTTCTATCTTATACGTCGGAGTGAGAGATCATGTTGGCGGTAACAACGGCAGCATAGCGGATCTTGATAAATTTATGTGTGCAATGCAGATGTTCTCGGATTACAAATCACCAGTATTAGACGGAATCTTTCTGGTTATGCTTTGAAGAGACGGTGATAGGTTTATAAAATGCTTAAGTAAACTCTTCGAAACTTGTATTAGGGAAAGCTTCGTTCTGGTTTCATGGCGAACGGAATATTCGCACCCAAAATAGGTGAGACAGACTGCCTGTAGCCTAAGAACTATCGCCCAATCAGTTTAACATCGTTTTGCCTAGGAAGCAATGGAACACATGGTAGATGTTAGCAGCAAGTAAACTGCGGATGAGGGTCCACTCTCAAAAGTACAACATGCATAAAGATAGAATCGACTCTCGGAAATGGGGTATATGTTTTGGGCGTCTGTAGTATAATATTTAACAACGTTTTTAAATATTCCTTAGTTGCTTAATTAGACCCAAAACGGGTCAACTCTGTCTTAGGGATTTGATACATGGCTTGTTAAGTTATAGGAAGATCCAACAGAAATTGAGCAGAGACATGGTGCCATGGGATATGCACAGAGCAACTCCCCAGGATGCAGTGCTATCACCTCTTCTTTAGACACTTGCGGTTGTAGGATTGCAGAGGAAGACGGAAAGGGGGGCTGCCATGTGTACAGCCTTTGCAGACGATATCTCAGTCGTAGGGGGGGGTAACCTTCAGGTCTCTGGTGACTCAGGCACTGAGAAGCATAAAATAACTGTGCTATTTCAACAGTACTTAAGCACTAGTACCCTATTGGATAGTAAATTGTCGTGGAGAAATAGAGAAGGCATCAACGGCTCTATATACTTGTAAAGGGTGTTGAGCTACACTTGAGGTACGAGATATGTTGAGACAGTTGAGCACGTAATCTGCAAGTGTCCAGCGGCTTTATTTACTTGATGCAAAAAGACTGCAGGATCTTTAATGGGTAATGGTCAGGGAGCCGAAACAACTACTTCAATTTACTTTAATTGGGACTTTTGAGATTCGGTTCCTTTGTTAGCTGTAAACACATTATTCGTCATCAGTTTTGACTTTTTTAACCGACTTAGTGTCAGTGTCATATATATGTACATACGTGTATATGTAATATATTAGAAACTTTTTAACCACTAAAGCGAATTTTGGCTGAGAATCTCGCCCAATTTGTGGTATGCGTCATCATGTTTTACGAACAAATGAAGGGACCTAGAGTTTGTTCTAAGCCGCCTTCAAGCGGTCGATGGAGTTATATAAGGAGCCTTTATTCTGTGTCATAAATACACTCGGAGAACTTGGCATTCTCTGCCGAGAGGCGATAGCAATTAGAAAAATTAATTTTCCACAATTTTATATTTTGCTCAAACCGTTGCCTTTAAAATGGCAGTACGTAATACGAACCACTCGGTTATATAACAATGGCCGAGTGGTTACGTACTACCATTCTGCAGGCCAGGGTTCCAATATGGTAATTCTGAAACAATGGCATACTTTCAGCTTTCACAAAGAGCGCCATGGCTTTATATGGTATGTGTATAAAAGCAGTTCTACATACATAAATGTAAACTTTCGCTTGTATACATAGCCTACAAACCAGGTCTCTATATATATATACACGTATGTATGTATGAGCAAAGGACCTTTCTACTTGCGGCAACTGTAGAATGACATTAATGCAACCACACGGTGCCTTGTAGAACAACAAACCGAACAACAAACAAGTGGTGTTGTGTCTTTTAGCAGCCTTTCATAATAATTTGCATTTTATTTGTTTTTTCTGTGTTTTTTTTTATTTTTGTTTGTTTTTATTTTGTTGTTATATTGTCCGACAACTCAATTAATTCTCACACCGCTTTTCGACCTTCGCACTTATGTATTTTGTTACCTTTCCTCACTTGTACCTATGTGTGTACTATATGGTATACCTATGTATGTATGTATATATATATTTTATATTTATTCCCGCTTTTTCTACGATTTTGCAGTTGTACCACAACGTCCACGTCTGGAGTATGAGGGCGCACATGTGCCGCCTGGACATAATATCACCATTGACTCAGGCGCTTTGGCAACCGTTAAATGCGTATCGCACTATGGCAATCCACCGGCGACACTTAAATGGTATCTTGGTAAGTAATAAAAACAAGTTTTGCGAAATTTCCACCAGTTGGTGTAGCAGTATGTACATATGTATGTATATAGTTGCTGATACAAGTAAAATATTAGGGTTACGCTGGAAGTATTAATACGAACAAATATAGGCATTACAACTCACTATAGTCCCAAAACTAGTATTTACAATTTATTTTTGTTTAATTTATTTTTTCTTTTCATTTAAAATTTCGTCTTTAACAGTATGTTATATCTAACCTTAAAAGTTTCTCAATAAGTTTTTTTTTAATTTATTCGTATACCTTTGTTGCTATGCGTCCGTCAAAACGTAATCTCTATAGGCTTCTATGTAAACATGAGAGGCTCTCAGTCTTTAATTCAGGCTTTCAACAACCAAGCTGCAACAAAAGCCATAAAAACGCAGAGAGAGAGAGGTAAGAGAAATACTTTTCGATCGGATTTTTTAACTCTCTCTCTCTCTCTTCCTCTGCTTCCATCAGTGTCTACTGCACCGTATACTTCCAAACCTCTAGCTTTTTCGTTCATTCTAATTACTGAATTATTTCATTTTTGATATATTTATTTCGGACAGCTAATCATTCGAACGGCGACGCAAAACGTTATAAATCTTCGACGCATCTTTTCAATCGAAAACTGCTAAAGCCATCGGAGTGCTTTTGTTCTCTCTAAAGTATCATCTCTTTCAAAACTGTCATTGTTGTTGGGATTGCTAATTGTTTGATGACAAGAGATCTTTCGTCTGGCTCTCGCACATCTGGTGAGAATTGAGCTAAGGGTTCATTTCTTCAGCATAAATTTAAAGAAGCCTCACGATGAAAGGTCACCTTGTCTGAAACCACATATTGTATCGATTATATCGTAGATATCCTTTACAATTCTGACCAAGCTTTCGGTGTTACTGAGCGCGTCAGTACAAATAGCTGCATAATTTCTATGAGCAGACCAAATTCGGACAAATTGTCACAGTGGCAGCTAATTTTTGTAATATCGAGGGCTGATTGTCTCTTCTATTCTTACTCGTCGTTTAAAAGAATTGGCGCATTTTAAAAATCTACTAAATGGCCGCATCGGTAGGGTATCGATCAACAGACCATCTCTTTTGCTCTTACATGAGTATGCTCTGCTCTTGAAATCTTGTGTAAGTCTTCGTTCTCTCTTATGGAATTTTCGAGCATTATCTCTGTCACTAACTACTCAAATTTCATATACTCATACTTTTCAATCTCTCTCTTCTAATGTCTGCAAATTCACCTCACTTGCCTCTTCAACTCATGGTATTTTTGCCACCCATTGTACGTTGCGGTCGTTTGAAACGTTGCATCATTAACAGTATTTTCTCTCCACTGCGGTAGGGCGATCCGCATCATATCAGCTCTTCTGTTAATTCTGCCGAATACAAATATTTTTCTTGTTGCTGCTATAGGAAATGAGCTTGAAAAGCCGTCCAAAGTCCTTTATATCGAGTTAGTTCTTAGTGAATTCTGAGAGCAGGTGTGCAAGTAGAGTAGAAAGCTGTTTATATTGAGGGTCGTTCTAATCTGCTCAGAGGCGGCTGCGTATCTTCGCTGCTACAACATATTGATCAGAGTCGATATTTCGATCTCGAAGTGTACGCACGTCTAGCAGATAGAATACATATGAATTTTTCAATTTTTGTGCCGAAGGCAGCTTTTTTGCCTATAAACACCAAAATTCAAGTGTTGACCCACGTATGCTCTGACAGCTAGTCACATAAACCACGTATGTGGAGCCTTTTTATTAGTACTGCTATGCATTATTATTATTATTATGATTTTTGTAGTTGTTATAGTTTTTATTATCATTTTTATTATTGTTCTTTTTTTTGCTATAAATACATATTTACTTGTGTGAATAATAATCCAACTTGCGCACGCAATATAATTTGTAAGTGAGGGCCTTTACACATATGGCATATAAATATATATTTATACATATACATACATATATATACATTTGTATATATTTACAAGTTTATTTGTATAATATAATTAAAAAAACCACAAAAAAAATCCAACTAAAAGTTCCACAGCAAAATAGGTTAATGCTTTAAGTAGTGGTGATACAAAAAGCCTCTTACATTACTCAACATTTATATCAGTGCTCTTATGTATATAATTATGTGTACCATATATGTTATATAAGCCATACATTCTCAGAATTATATTTTCACTATAGTTTTTTTTATTTTAATTGCTACACGTTTACCCATAATTCCTTTCACTATCGCAGACTCAACTTTTTCACATAATAAATTACCAACACTAATTTGTTGTTGTGGTTTTTTTGTATACATAAACTATTTTGCTGTAATAAAGCTCTAATACATTTTAATAACGGTTCTCCTTGTTTTTGTTTTTTTTTTTTAAGGTGACCAAGAGATTCAACCGATTCACCCGCAAATCAACAACACGGAACCGGATAATCCCCGAACTTGGTCTGCCACTTCAGTTGTCCAGCTGACAGCGATGCGTGAACGTCATGGCGATATATTGCGTTGTTTGGCTCAACATGAATCGTATACGGCAAAATCAGTGCCTGTTGAGGCACGACTGGATGTGAAGTGTAAGTATTTCTGTATAGTGTAAGTAACTTTTATTAAATAGTGTAGTCGAACCATATCAAGCCATTAGATGAACTGCCAGCGCTTAAAGTCAACCCAGAACATGAAATGAGGGTTTTTTAAATTAAAAAAA
Organism: Ceratitis rosa; assembly: GCA_037013455.1. Taxonomy (NCBI): domain Eukaryota; kingdom Metazoa; phylum Arthropoda; class Insecta; order Diptera; family Tephritidae; genus Ceratitis; species Ceratitis rosa. The sequence continues at coordinate 9,725,794 of JAWMAG010000039.1, forward strand.
TCAGGTTATTTCTCAAGTTTTGTTTATTTTCCTAGACAATATTTGTCTAAAGTCCAATGAATTCCCGAATAGTTGAATACTTCCACGAAAATCTCTATCTGGATACTCGAATGATTTTTCCCTGCGTTCGGATTGTGCAGTCCTTCCATCTGATTGCAAATTCAATTTTTAAATATTTAAATTTTCAAACAGGTGGCCACACTTCTCAAGAAAATCCTTTAAGGTTTTTATATCTCTTTATTCGTATATCCGTAAAATAATGTATAATGAATTGTTTTAAATTAAAATTTTCATACAGATGGCAACGCTGCTCAAAAATATTTTTTTAATAAGCCTTCCTTCCCTTTGATACCCATACTTTAATATTTCATTATCTTAGTTTCTTGGACCGTAACTATCGTCAGGTTCTTCCGACTTAAGAAGGCGACTATCTTCCCGGAGCTCATGGCAGCTAAATTGGAAATGGCTAGTTTGCCTCGGGAGGGCGTTCGTAATACGATGAGATGAGAAAGTATTGCGTGGGTATTCAGTGGTGCTGCTGTATTATTCGCTGAGGAGGTTAGTGGTAGTTGGCGGCGGTGTGGTATTTGTAGGTGAGAAATAGACTCCTACATCAAGCGGCGACATATCTAACACTCCATTCACGAATGGTACGCGGTCCGAGGTACACCCAAAATTTGCAATAGCCAAAGCTAATGGATGACACATTCAGACGCATTATGGTCTGATACACGGAACAGTCGATGCGGGGTATTAGACGCCGCAGAGTAGACCCCGCACCAGAGATGAAGTTGGCTGTGGGTGGAGTTGGGGTGTACGAAAGCTTCGATGCACTGTAGAGATCTGTTGTTGGTTACCGCAAATGAGTAATGATACTAAAAGCACGGTAACAGAGGCTTGGCTCTCAGTTGAGCACTGGCAAAACGAGACAACTTAGCAAGTGTTTCACTGCCTGTGGGCTTTAGGACTAAACAGGTCTCCAGCCACTGGTTGCTTCCAGCCGAAATAGAAGAATGGTGGAACCCGCGGCATAAATATTCCGATCAGTTAAAAAAAAAAAAATAAATAAAGATAAAAAATGTATTTTGAGGGGCAGACCTTACCGCATACTATACGAGTATACTCGTGGCACTAATAACTTTATCCTTTTACTTGTTAATTTATTTCTGCTTAATATAATTTTGACAGCTTAATTACAGTAATAACCAAAAATCAACGCCACACAATTTAATTTACTTAAGCTCTGCGTTAGTACGAGGAGTGGCATAAAGCATTGAATAAGTGTGGAGGTTGAACGTGCTTTTAGATGTTGTTCATATAATTAACACTTATTATAAGAACATTAGTCAACATACAAGAAATTGACGCGTGTTGAGGTGGAGGAGGAGGAGTAGGGGTGAAAGTAGTAGCACATGCATATTATCTCTAGTTAATCGTATCAGGGCTGTTGCCTTCTTCAATTAGTTAGATGAGGAGTGTGTCTTTTGAAGACTACAATTATAGGCCGCGTATCACGGTCTGGGTGTTAATACCAGTAGAACGGAACTGTTGCTATTCAGTCTTTGCTGGGGTTACGAGAGCCATTATGTCGTGGCTAACAGATGTGGTCTACATGTTCCAGTATCAACTGTCTATAAACATCTACATTCGTAAATCTGCAGCAGTTACCACTATCAGACTTATGGAATGGGTTTCTTCTTCTTCTTCATTAGCATAGTCGCTGTTTACGCAATTATAGCCTAATCAACAACTATTTCCTTCTTTTCGCTGTTTTGCGCGAATTGAAAATACCAAGTGAAACCAAGTCGCTCGTACTGCATCGTATACTTTCAAAGTTGAAGCGTTTTCATTCATTCGGACATGGACAATGTGAATGTCATCGTATAACACATACAGCTCACCGTTCCATCGTCTGCGGTATTCGTCGTTGCCAATGCGCAAAAGACCATAAATAGTTCGTAAAATATTTCTCTTGAAGACAACTAGGAGCGACTCATTATGACATCCACATCGTCCAGCCTTCTGTATCATATACTTACTTACATATATAGTAAGACGGGTATGATGAGTGACTTGTAGAGTTTGGTTTTGGTTCGTCGAGAGAGGGCTTTACTTTTCAATGGCTCGCTCAATCCAAAGCAGCAACTTCTGTCAAAAGATTTTCTACAATAATAAACTAGATAGATGAAATAATATACGACCTTGAAACAGTGATGTGGGATTCAAGCCGTAAGTGCGTCGCCTGCGTATTTTGATATCAGGAGATATTTCGTCTTGTCCTCGTTTACTACCAGACATAATCGCTTCGGTGAGGTTGTCGAAAGCAAAAGCGGATTGGCAATAGCGTTATAAGAAACCTATCAACAATAATTCCAGTTGAGGTTGTTCTCTAAACGTAAATGACAAAGAGGTTTTGTAAGAGTGGGGAATGCCATCTCAAACTACACTGAGTGAGATATTACGGGCTGGAGGCGGACGTTTACGTCGATTGCCTTATTTTTTCGAACACCAAACCCGGTTAGGATCTTTTAAATTAAAGTACTAAGCACAGAATAGGCCTGAGAGTCTAATGAAACACTACAGGAGGTTACAGAAGTCAACTATAATTATATACTCGAATAGCCAAATAATTTAAATACTTCCTGGGTTGCTGAAAGTTCCACACACAACATGATTAGGGATATCAGATTAATTGTATTCGCTAATCTCTAATTTTAATAAGCAATAATATAATTAAACTATCACTAAAAAATACAACAAAACTGTCATTGTCCTGTACAAACAGCTAAATCGTTGCCACGAAACCACTTTATTATTGTATAAGCGAAGAAATTCAATTAAATTAATTTTTCGCTTCAATGAAAGCTTACCTATTGTAGGTATGTATCACACACATCACAGGATAGTAAATGCCCGAATGCAGTTAATTCCTTACGCGCTGACTGTGGACCACATCAATCACGCTAAGCCAAGTAGTAAGCCACAAATCAGCAAAAGCTTACCACAAACCCGCCAATGAGAAATATGGTACGAGAGTGGTTTGATAAGTTTGTGATTTTTTTATTTGTCGCGCAGTAACTTTAATTGTAACATTGTTCCCACCAACTGCTGCGTTTGATCATAATAAGACAAATACAATAGCTTAGGTTTGAGAGCCACTGAAGACCAAAACCAGTTTGAACTTAAACAAAAATGGAAGGTGAATTTCATGTGCTGATTAAGCATATTTTTTGCATAAAAAAATATAAACAAAATCAAAAAAAAATAATATTTTGCAGATCAATGATTGGGAAATTCTTCAAAAAATGAAGCAAAAATAATTGAAGGGCTATAAATTTACAGTCCGATCAATTATATGGGTTTTCTAACCACTTAGTATTTTGTAAAAAAAGAAATTAATATAAAAATTTATAATTTCCTTTTTAACTTATGTCCCATATTTTAGCCACTAAATTTAAAATTAAAATTAAAATAAATAAAAAAAATAAATAAATTTTAGTTTTTTTTTAAGTTTTTAATAAAAATTTGGATCAATAGCCGACATTTGCAAAAAGTTATTAGAATCTCAACTCCTCAACTTGACATTTTTTTATTATCTCTCTATGAATTTTTCCCACAGATATAATATGTACCATATATAGCGCTTCAAAAATCCCAAAAAAATCGCAATTTAATTTTGCTTTGACTAAGTCAGCTTAAGGGAACCGAAACGTTCAAGTTGTACAAGAAAACTTGTTCGACCGCCAGCCGAATGAAAATTCGCTAATGTAGATAAACACGAAACCAAGGAACAAATAAAAGAACAATCAATTCCTTCATCGTACACCAAAGGTAACGAAGGTGGATCTGCCGGCTAATGGGATTACTTACGGTCACAGTTTGTAGGGATGTAGGTGCTGTCAAACAAAGTTATTATCTATGCTTTCAAGCATAACCGGACACATTTGGGACAAAAGTAAATTCATAAGTGTAGTAACCATAGCAACATTTTTTTCTTTGATTGGGCTGCAAACTGTCAGCTCATCCAGCATATTCTGTATATTAAGTTAAGCCCAACTAGCTATTTCCTGCTTCCAAATCTGAATAAAAGGCAAGCATGGATCAAATGAATCATATATCCATTATGGGGATTACAATTAAAGCTATTAAATTTGAAATAAGTAGAAAACTGGAAACAAGCTGGACTGAAATAATAATAAAAAGATATTTTATTCAAAAAGTCACTAATTTAAAAAGCTAACCTCGTAGTTAAAGAGTATAGATATTATTATTGTACATAAATATACATTTGTATATCTATTCTATATAATGTGCGGTACCTTTTAGCCAGATTGTCTCACCCAGCCAACAATTCCAACTGCTAACCGCACAATCAGATTGCTTTTATGTGTACACGTATGTGACGTTATATGTACGTGTATGTAGTCAACATTTCAATTTGGCCATCAGCCAAAGGAAAGCTAACAAATTTGATCAATCGCCTTATCCCCATACATACACATACAAGCGAACGTGTGTACGCCCAGCGCAACAGCACCGCAAGAGTGTGATCCTTTAAAAGCTTTTTTGGTGGCTACTTTACCTTGTTTTCATTTCATTCGTCGGCAACAGCGACGCCAACACCGCTGCGGCCACAGTGAAAATCAATTAAATTAACTGTGAATTTACACATTTCCGCGACCGCGACCGCGTTACCAACTGCCAACTGCCAACTGCCGCGTTGTTCGTGAAAGCCGACATTTATGGATTTTCGGTTTTTAACTTGTATGCGCGTGTACGTTCGTGTTTGTGTGGTTGTGTGTACGTTGTCTACGTGTCTATGCCACATTTTAACTTTGTTTCGCTCTTCTGCTTTTATTTATCTTTAATTTTCTAGCTATGAATTATTGCTTATATTTTTTTCTTTTCTTTTCTTTTTTGTTTTGTTTTTTTTTTTTTGTATATGTTTTAGCTTAAACCTTTGTGTTTTCTCTTTGTCTTCTATTTTAGTTCGTTTTCTTTTATTTGTTTGTCCTTTTCTTTCACCTGTAAAACGGATTGGCGCAAATCCTTTAGCCGTAACAATTTTATTGCTCTCTTAACGGTTTTATTATTCTTGTCAATACCCTTAACTTCGCCCAGGTGCCGTCGCCGGCAGGGGAACTTTTATTATTGTTATTATTGATACAATTTTATGGTTCCTTTGCTTATTGTTCTTATTATTCTGTTGAGTTGTTTATATTTTCTTACCTGAATCACATTGTCCGCTTGCAGATGCGCCAACCATCCGTCTAATTGGCTCGCCGGAAATCGACTTAGAGGAGGATAAGGATGCGCTTATCCTACGTTGCGTTGCCGATGCCAATCCACCGGCAAGCATTGTTTGGCGGCGTGCGGGTCGTTCGGAAATTGCCAGTTTGCAGGTGAGTGAAACTACAGACAGAAAAATAACTAAAAATTTGTATGAATAAATATACGAAACACTAGGCAAGAACAACATGGACTTCAAGGTAGAATAGGTATATAATATATATGTATATGTTATTGTATTTAATATTATTTTCGACTAAACACTTCTCCTGCAGTTTATTCTAAGCCATCCTTAAACGGCCAATAGATTTTTCTGAGGAGCTTTTTGATTCATAACACATATACTCTCGAAGGGCTTAACATTTCCTGCCGGGAAGCAAGCAGAATTTAATTTTCTATAATTTTGAATATAGACCTAACAATTGTCAACAAACTCTGTTAACCACTCGTCTATTTTTTTTACGACGAACCTAGCGTTTCCCACTATCGGTTGATAATCGAAAAATGCAACAGACCGAAACTAGTGACAGTCCGGACTGCCCTGAACCCGAAACCGATCGCGGATGGTCGCTGTTACACTTGCCTCTTCCACTAAAAAGCAACATATTTCTTCATCAGCTGCTATAAAATTACATGGGAAAAAGGAGAAGGAATTTACTTAATTATTTAGGTTTCAACACAGGAAAGCGAGTCAGAGGAATCTATGTTGGCGAACGGCCGCCAAGGTGGACTAGGGCTTGGCATGTGACCACCACGAATAAGTTTAATTTTTGACTAATTTTTCCTCAAACGGAGCGTATGTCAATGTAATGCGCCGAATATTCTCTTTTAAGTCGTCAATAGTCTCAAATGTCTCTGGGTAGACAAGTGATTTCACATAACTCCAAACAAAGATATTGACCTCACTAAAAATTGCGGTTTTTTCTAACTGAAAGTTCTCAACAGCAACATCATCCCATTCAGGCATATATAGCCCTGTAGTGATTGTAATATTAGTTGGTTCGATGGGTTGATTGAAGGAGGGATATTAAGGACCTGATCGATATGGAGCAGACGCATTATCCTCTACCATATAGCCCAACTAGACGCTTGCGAAGACTTCGCTTGATTTTATAAATTTCGTTTTATATATCTACCAACCATGTGTGCCCACCTCCGTGAAGTTGATGTTGGGAGCATCGTTGTAAATATGACCAGCTGAAGGCCAGACACTCGCAAAGGTAATGATTTCGCTTTACCTAGCTTATGGAGGTGATATCTCAGAGGCAGATTCCCCATTTGAATACCCATAAGAGTGTTAAGTTCCCCTTTGCTAAATGCTATTAACAATTGGTCTGTTAACTCTCCATGCTGCCCCACAATAATTCAGTGGCATGTCCCACGTTGGAAGAGTTCTAAAACCTTATGTGTTTATCTATGGTCCACTGTTTTAAACAACAACCTTTTCGTTGCCTTCTACATCCGTGCGACTTGGGACCGGACTCAAATAATAGTCACTTTGTTTTCCGCTGTTAACTGCCTCTTTGCATGTTTTAACGCATTGGGACTTTGCCACTTGACTATCAACCAGAAACCTGTTAAATTTTTCCAATTAAGGGTTACCCATTTGGCACCTTCAGTAATGCGTCCACAGACCAAAGATTACCTCTGCCCAAATCGAAGACCAGCTCTCCACACACTGAACCTTCCATGCGCTGGGTGGTCATTCAGCTTCAATTCTTGCATGGCTTGGATTCTGTAAGCCCGCAAACGAAGACCCTTTCGCGAATTTTTTCATAAAGTGAATGGGCACTAGGGCTCCAGTATAAATAACTGCGATAGTGTGGATCCAGCAAAATCATAAATGTTTCAGAATGAATTTCAGTTGAATAATGGACCTTTTCCCTAATAGTCCTTCAGTGAGGGAATTATGGTGAAAAAATTATCACTCGGCGCAGGTATTTGAGGATAAAGTGAAAGAACAGTGGAGTTTTATGTGCTCAACCCTATCACATATCTAAAATCCTAAGTGCAACTGCGACCTACCAGAAAGATTCTCATGTATTGTATTATGTGTTACAATATTCATCACCCATAATGCTCCTCAGATACTGATGAGAGCTGCTTGATTTGCAGCTGTTTACTTAGCTAATTACTCTCAGCTCCTCGTTGTTGATGGTCCCGCATCAATTTGTAGCTTCGATTTTACATTTTTTTCCTAAGTATTTCACTTTGCATACTCCATTGAGCGAAGAGTAGTTCCTAAAACTATTTATTAGGTAGGCGTTTGATGTTCTTCCAATAAATGGGGACTCTATACTTTCTGGTGACTAAGAGAACTTTGGTTTCACTAGACCAGCTCCGGCTGCCCAAGATTTATTGTTTGATATCTTTTATAACCACTGTATCCACACTGTTTTTACTTACCACTTATTATATTATTTTTATTTATTTGTACTTTCTATTTTATTTGACAGGAAACACTGCAACTGCGTCCTGTTGGCCGCCGAGACGCCGGTCTATATACGTGTCAAGCACAAAACTCTGTAGGCACCTCAGAGCAACTATCAGTTCAATTGGACGTTAAATGTAAGTTGATTGACGATATTTTGTGCGCCTCACTATTTGCCTTATATTTTCATGCTGATTCTAACATTAAGTCACATTTTTCTTTTTCATTTTCTCCCCAACACAGATCCACCGAAAATTGTCTCCGCCGGTCCAGATCGACTGACAACTGCACCACTTTTCAGTCCAGCTGCATTTGAATGTGTCGCCGAGGGTAATCCAATGCCCAGCTATAAATGGGTGCAAAGGTAAGTGCTGTTGATGTAAACGCTCTGACAATATTGGTACACCTAAAGTGTGAGTGCATACATACATATGTACATTTATTTACGTGTAAGTGGGTTTAATCAAGTTTATTCTCCTAGTTTCTCACACAAACGTTCCACTTGTTTTAACTCCCCAACACAGCCACCCGCATTGCTTTGGGGTAATCTGCTTACCACGAAGCCATTACTCACTTCCCACCACATCAATGTACAGCAGCGGCAAAACCAATGCTTGCAAAGTTGAGGTCAATTTCATATTTCAAACTTCTTTGACGTCACTCAATCTCTGCACGACGGGCTTATGATTCGCCGACAAAATGGCAATAACAGCTTTTTTTCTTTACTACAATCCAGCGCAAGCCGTGCTCATATATGCCTAAGGCTATTTCAAACGTAATCTCTACACACGCACTCACACCCTCAACACTCTTAACCAGTCAAGTATACACACCTGCATCGCTGCTCGGTTTTCATGCTGTGCCATGAAAATTTTCAATTTCAATTTTCCTCCTGCTGCTGCAACTCTCAGACTATATCTTGTAAACGATTTTTGCAGCTTTTTTTTCGTTCTCTGCACTTGTGCAGCTGATATTTTTTGAGACCCTGAAGGTGTCTCCGCTGGTTGTTACTGCAGTGTTCACTTCGTTAGGCGCGACACATTTGCCTCTTGGCTGAACTGTCTATCGCCAATTTTCTGTGTGGATTGCGATTGTGAGTTTGTGCAGAAATGTGCTCGTAGCGTCAGTGGAGGTGAAAATTTTTGATGTTCTTTAACTGTATGGTTTTCGTTCAACAATTCTCACCAGACTAAATGCTACGGGGAAAATCAAACGGAACGGGACAGCTTTAAAGTCTGGATAAATATTCACACTTTTGATAAAGACCACCATTATTATTTATATTATTATATTATTTTGACATAATTTGATTGGTGTCAGCCAACGATGATATATATATACATACGCAAGAGCTATCCAGTTTTATGGTAGATATATCGGATTTGTATCTCATACCGTAGGTACAAGGAGGATTTAGATAGGCTTTATACCAAAACATTGATAGACGTTACAAAATTATTAGAAAAATGTGCCAAAAGAAAAATATTTATATATATAAACTCATTCCTTCTTATAGTTAAAACATATCACTTATTCATACTCATACCCATTTTCTTAAATACATATATATTTATTTATTCATATTCATATTAATATGTATATGTACTCACATTCATACTCATATTCAAGCTCATACTCATACTCATATTTATACTCATATTCAAATTCATATTTATACTCATATTCAAATTCATATTCATACTCATATTCAAGCTCATATTCGTACTCATTTTCGTAATCATATCAATATTCATATCAATATTCACTTAAAAATCGCATTCATATACATACTGATTTTTATACTTTTATTCATACTCATATTCATGTTAATATTCATACCTATATTAGTTTATAAATGTATTCAAAATCCTATACTTACATAATTATTGATACTTATACTCATATTCATATTCATACTTATATTCAATTTCTGATTCAAACTCTTACATATTTTTCTATCCATATCTATATGCATATTCTTATTTTTACTACTATTTAAATATATGATCATTTACGTATTCATATTCATTCACATACACGTATTTATGCATGTTTCTCAAATGACTGCATTTTATTGCTCATACGCCATGCGATACAAATTAAACTGCCTAATTAGCAACAACTCTGAATTTCTTATTAACCGTGTATTTGCATCATTTATCTGTCGAGTATGTATTCTGCTCATTTACGTGGAATAACACGCTTTACGCATAGCTTACAGCTGCTGTACTTCAGATATATTTTTAAATCAACAATTTAAGATACCTCTTACTGTCATTTAACTGCAACTGTCGTTTGCAACGGCAACGATAAATATAAATGTAAAAAGAAAATATATTTACATAATATTTACCTATGAAACCGACACGAAGAATTAAATTCGTTTTACAGTGCAATAAAAAAGAAAGACATATCTTTGTGAGTATATCACACATACATTACATATACTATGTATATGGATTTTCATGTATGTATATAATACACTCACATACGTACATATATATGCATGCACTTGGGGTATATGCGAGTTTTATACACTCGTCAACCGTATTCTCACAGCTTATTTCCGCTTCCTGTTTGCGGTTTTGCACGCAGCAACAACATCCGCTGTCGTGCTGTTGTCTGTAGGTGCGCCGCCGCCACATACAATTTCGACTCCATTTCACATTTTATTTATTTTATTTTTTTTTTATTTTTTTATTTTGTCGGTTTCAGAGCAAACATTCCTTTTCACAACAATACTAAAATTGTCTTTATGTTTCCTTATTCTTGTAATGAAGATAAACTACACATTTTTTTATTTTATTTGTTTACATCTTTTGATCGCGATACGCCTACGCCTGCAGCATTTTATCGTTGCTGCTGCACGATTTTTAATTAGTAGCGTCAGGAAATTGTACGCCAACACAAACGATTGTTACTTTCTTGAGAGAGAAGACAATGACTTTGGTTATCTACCAGGAAAAATTTGTGGTTGAATAATAAGAAAAGCAAAAATTCAGCACAAAAAATTATAGCGTTTCGAAGTGTTTGTTCTTTCTCAAGTGAAATAAATTCAAGTTTCAGGTTTTGGACCAGCTTCTAAATAAAATGGAAAAAAATTAAAAATTAATTTAAATCATAAAAAATTTCATTTTTCATAGACAAAAGCAGTTGGTAATCACTTGGTGCTCTCGGAGCTTCTGTCCTTATGAAACATAAATCCCCACCTGTTGGGCAAATTTGGGCGCTTCTGGGTGATCTCAGGCGGTCCAATTGCTGATAGTACATGACCGAATTAATAGTTTGGCAGTAGAGGAGCAGCTCATAGCAAATGATTCCATGCAAACCACACCAAACGCACAACAAAACTTCCCACTCGACCAGACTAGATCATTTTCCATTATTTTGTCGACATGTTCACTACGTGGTCTTCAACCCTGTAGAGTATCTTTTACATCAAAATTACCGGAACAAAATCGACTACACCTAAGTTTATCAGAACCGCAAACATTATTCACATTTTCAGCAGCCTGACTTGCCTTAACGCCCTTATGGATGAAAAATTGTGGAATATAGCGTAATTTCTCTTCGCTGGTGTCCATGACTGTCAAGCACAACTGAGTTAAGTGATCAACGCTTCCCCTATTATCTTCTTTAGTACAAAATATCGTCTCTCTAACGTCATCTAGGATTAACAAATCGCCTTATAAAACGTGAAATACAGGTCACTAAAGCCATCTATTGCAAAAATAATGAATTTAGTAGTCAGCTTTCGACTAAATGTTGCTCATACGACATGGTGAACACTTTTTATTTTAAGAGTTATTATATTTAAAACTTCTTAAACATGATATTGCAGTCTACGGCCAAAACTGTCCATAGCTACAACAACACTGTGCCGATGTTATCTCAAAAAAATTCTAATAATATAAAAACTTCATTTTTGGGAAGAATTTATATCAAATATGATCACTTTTTCTGTACAAAACATATATTTAATAATATCATAATTTTTATACAAAAATTGAAAGCTTACTACACAAAATAACTATTGAGGAAGGAGGAACCGAAAGACTTTCTTATTCTTAACATTATTTTATTAATTAAATGCCAGTTATTGATTTTTTTCCGAACATTCAAAATCGAAATACAATTGTTGTTAAAAATATTTTTGTAATTACTTTTACTTTTTTTATAATTTTTTCTTTTCAAAACTACAGAATATTTTTAGTTATTTTTAATAAAAAAAATAAAACTCGAAATAGTATATTTGAGGAATAAAAACTATACTTCAAATATATTCACTATCCCTAAGCAATAACTAATATAGTATTAATGTGGTATTCTACTAGGCGAAATATAAACAAAAAATAATTAGAAAATGTAAACTATGCAAATTTATTTTCTTAATTATTTTACTAACGAAATATATCTTATATAAATATTTTTTCAACAACTATTCCAATTTGATATATAATTGTTATTAAAAATATATATTTTTTTTTAATAATTTTTATTTTTATAAAATAATATTATTGGCGCTTTGTAAGCACTGAAGTGATTTTCGGCCGAGCTCTTTCTCCAATTAATGGTATTTATTATCAGAAAAATTAATATTTTCAATAACTTTGAATCTTTATCGGACCAGGACTCGAACATTCACCTTTCAAAGTGGTAGTCTGCACTGCTGACTATTCGGCTACGGGGCGGCCTCATGTCCATTCGAGTATATCTAAAATGAAAAGGATCCTCAAATTTAGAGCCCGATGTGTTCAAACCCGACCGCTGAGCTTATGAAGCATTTCTTACTGTGAAGGCAAATGCAAAAAAAAAATAAAAATAAACATAGCAACAATAAATTAATACACACATCACGTGCACATATGAGCAATGAAGTAAATAATGACTTCAAGCAATGACGAAACACACTCCATCGCTCAACGAAAATTACACTCTATACACATTATATACAGACATACATACCTATTTATATTATATATCTTCTTCTTACGAGCTAATTAGTATGCAAAGCGATAACTGAGTTAGAATGAAGGAAAAAGTAAAAAGTAAAAAAAGAGAAAAAGAAAACCACAGCGATAGCAGCAATCATAACCGCAGCAACAACGAACAACAGCAACCAACCGCAAAATAAACAAAAATATATGTATGGTATATTGTACAATCAGGCAAATACACCACACACACACCTACACAAGCACTAAAGGATACTAATATAAAGCTTCTTCTTTGTGAATTTTTTATTTACTTCCGTCTACGTGTAAATAAATATTATTGTGGCCAAGATAAACACATGTAATTATGAAAGTTCTCTTATTGCGTATATGCGTAGGTGTATATTTATTTGCAATGAATTCACAATGAACAATTGTACTCTACCCACTTTAGGCCTTTGGAAAGAAGCAAACCACAACTGTCATGGTAGATGAATACGATATGACATTTTAGGCAACAAATTAATAGATACGGAGTAATTGCTATTATAATTGTCTACATTAATATAAGCAAGGAAGTAATACATTAATTGGTACTTTGTAACCACTGAGGCGATTGTCGGTCTACCTTAATGTTTCTCGAACTCCGGACGGTCGAGAAGCTTTTTGAAAATCGTCTTCCACTGCTTGCAGGCACATATTTGTCGATTGAGGGCTTTTGCGACATTGTGAATTCTGACTTCAGTTGTTGTGTGAGCTGAACTTTATATGATACCAGTCCAATTGAAAATAAGCCATAATATGCTGGAAGAAAACCTCAGCTTGAGAATGTCAAGAAAAACACATTCAGGCTACACTTTTACTTTTAGTAGCGATATTTGAGGTGAAACGAACGAAACGATGATGTAAAAGCTTTCTTATAATTGTGACCGATCCAGTCTCTTCAAATGGCTTTAAAAGTTTACCAATTGCTTGGGAAGTTGGGCGATTTGAATATCCCTTTTTGTAGTTGGTTTTAACAATTTTAACGCATAGACAACCCCACTAACAGATCCATTTTCATAAATAACTAACTTTTAAATAAAAAAAATCATGTTTGGTTTAACAGCTATGTTTGACAGTCAAAATACAGCCCTGTACTTTTGAAATCACCTTTATCACAGGTTTATCAGTGTGACGGTTGTAAATATATTTCCTTAAATAAGCATTGATTGCTTTTTACTCATTTAAAAAATGTATTTGATAAAAAAATAATTAATCAGATATAATACATATGTATATACACTCCCTCGATTGTTTTCAAATTTTTGCAAGAAATATTTTTATAAAATTTCGAAACAATAATTTTTCGAGAACCCACGAAATAGTTAACTACTTCTTCATCACACATGTGTACAAGTACATGCAATTGATTCTGACACTGATTTTTAACAAGCAAATTTAAAAACAAACAAGTAATTTTAACAGTAAAAGTCAATCATCGTGAATGGTTACAGTTTTATGTCGCATCTAACCGACATTTTGGCTAAATGGCAGTTACATACGTGTATGTGCATATGTATGAGTAAATATGAATAGATTAAATATGCCATTTGTTTCCAGTACTATATAAATTTTTACTTCACATTCAGTTTGCCTCTTTTATTGTTGTTATTTTTTCAGAATCGCTCATGGTTCAAAATTTGTAGAACGTGGCAGCGAATCAAGGCTTGTCATCGACAATGTTACATACGACTTTCAGGGTGAATACGAATGCCGGGCTACAAACTACATTAACGGACAAGAGCGCGTTGCCGTATCGGACGCAATTTCATTGCAAGTTGTGGGTAAGTACAACAAGTAATAAATGACAAATAAAATTTTTTTTGTTTTTATAGATATATAATATATACGTGTATAGTTAAACAAAAACTATTCAAAAATATAGGCAAATAATGAATTTCACTTGCTTTCTATGAGTAATTAGTGTTAAAGAATGATATTTAATTATTTTAAAAAAAAATTTAATATTCGAACTAGTAAAATAGCAAAACTCTCTGAAAAAATTTGAAAGAGAGCAAAGTTGGTTTTCCTACCAAACCCTCAAAGGAGAGTACCCGAAGTACCCATTTACATGTATAGAAAATCTTCACCTTGAACCAAATATTGAAATCTAGCCTAAAGTTGTCTATATTCTGATAATTTCTGTATTTCTGGCCACCAAACCAAGACTCCATATTAGGATTGGTCTTATAACGGCCGCATATATTCCTGTGATTGTATTGTATTTGGCTTAAGGTTCCAGTATTGTCTTTTGGGCTTAATATGAGATATATGCTTTCTTTATTCTTTTTTTTAATATTTATTTTCCAGCTCGACTTGGTATCAATCTCAAGCTTGAGATTAACCCTGGCGTACAAAGGTACTGTAGTACCACTGAATACCACGAAAGCTGAAATTGTCCATCTTACTGGGTTTAACACATAGCCCGTTCCTTTGGGTTCATAAATTTAATCTTAATAAGGTTCTTTTCATAACTTCACCGATTGCAGAGAGAAGCGGCTCTAATGCGATCAACATTTCCTTCAGTGCCAACACCCCTGAGGAGTGCCTCTGCTGATGCTGAGCTGCTGAATCTTATAATCGTTCTGTTTATAAGCATAGATTATTTTCATCTACATACATATCGTGTAGTCTTTGTGACTGAGGATCAATGATTGTACCTATTGCTATATTATTGATGGTACACTCTATAGTTAAGAATTCTGCTATTATGTATTGTTTCTTCTACAGTGATTTTTCTATTATAACGGGTAATCTAAGTAGAGGTACCTTTTCCAATAGCCTTCTTTCGACAGATCTCTCGTGAGTCGTGTCAAGCTGTCATGTTATTTTAGTTCAGTATTGCTTGGATTTTCATTATAACAACATTTACAACATGAGGCCGATTTCTGGCTCAATGGTTATGGAGACAAGCAAAATTGCCGAATTTGAGGCGAAGACCAACCTGAAGAGATTTAAGAGCTGCCATTTCATGGTGTGGTTTGTGAGCTTTCATCGGCTCAGCGGTCCATATTTTTTCAAAAATGATGCCAGAGAGAACGTAACCATCAATGTTGATCTTTATCACCCCTTGATAACTGACTATTTGATGCCTGAAATTGAAATTGAAGCTCGTGATCTCGGCGACCACAAATCACAAGATAGCGTCACTTCCTACACATGGCATCAATCAATGGATTTATTGGGAGATAGCTTCGGTGAGCAGATAATTTCACATTTTGGGCCGGCCGATTAGCTACCCAGATCGTGTGATATCACACCGTTAGACTTTTCCGTGTGGAAATATGTAAAGTCTAAGGAATATGCGAACAATTTTGATTTGATTCGCTTTACCAAAAATACAAAAAGGTGATTTCATAAAAATATTATCTTTAAAAATAATCTATGCTTACGAAAAAAATGATGGAAACGTAAATTTTAAAAAATTATGCGATCTTAAAATATTTTTTAATATTTCTTCTGGGGTAGCGAAAAACACCCCTCGGTACCGCTAGTTTATCTTAATTTCTAATCGTCATAGAATGCAGATTTTTCTTAAAAACAAAATTGGTTAGTTAAAAATAATTTAAAAACTCCAACCTTAAATAATTTCTTTTTTTTTTATTAACTATTTAAACATGTTTTTAAAGACAATTAATTATGAAATTATGCAATGCACTTGCAAATGGATTGCCTCGGGCAGAGTGTTACATAAATATGTAAATCCTTTGGAATCAGTTCTGTTCTCACTGTACATGGGCTAAGTATATAAGGGCTAAATGTATGCGCATATGTATGACAATGAATAATTTAGTGCTTTGTAAGCATGTATGTACACGTATGTATGTGTGTATGTATATAAGTCTGTGTTTATTTACATATACTCGTATGTTTATAAAAGCTGAATTTGCATAATATATGTACTGCCTGGAAAATCCTTTATAATCGCCATATTGCTTGGACTGATGTTGCAACACTACTATATATATGTACATATATAGTTGCATGCCACATAAATAAATATGTACATACGCATTGGAAAATATATATGTGTTACTAAACTGTGGTCAGATGCAGCAGTAGCAACATTACAAAAAAAAAGCAGTTTCAAAAGCAACAAAAAACATGTAAACTGCAGCAACAAAAACAAAAACAACAACAGCAATATGCTTGATAAACCTCACAACTAACAAACTCAACTTCCAAGTTAAGCCAACGGTGCAGAAAATTTATCTGTTTGCAAGTTCAAATGTGAAAATGCAAGAACACAACAATAATAATAACAACAACAACAACTACAACAACAACAACTACAACGAAATTGAACAATATTAAAAAACGAAATCAGCAAATACAAATAAAAAGAAAAGAAACTTCTTTTCACTCAATTCCACACATTTTGTTGTTGTGCAAGGTAAAGTTTGCGGCAAAAGTAACTCTGACTTACCACCGTAACATTTGTTGCATGTTGCAAGTGGTTTTCTGCGTTGCTATTGTTGTTGCTTCGTCCAGTATCAGCTCATAAATAATGCGCGTGTGGCTTCGCACAGTAAATTTAAATATTTTCAATTTTTTTGTTTTTTGTAAACTTTTTTTATTTCATTTTTGTTTTTGCTAGCATATTTTTTTGATGTAGTTTTTTTTACATTTGATTTTTTGGTCACTGCGAAGGTTTTTTTTTAAGGTAACAGAGGAGCTTTTAAGCTTTTATGTTTATATTTTGTCTCTTATGCTATTTTGTATTTACATATATGTGTGTGCTCATATGTATTTTTAGCAACCGGATTGTGCAGCTCGTAACCCATTTGCTCAGCTTAGCCCAGCCTGATTTACGTATACGCTTGAAATGTTTTTGTTGTTGTGTATGACTTTTAAATAAACCTGACTTGCATTGTGTTTTTACAATGTTGCATGCAACATTTATTAATTTTGACAACAAACTACAAGGTATTTGTACATGTATATGTACATATGCAAGTGTCGTATGTTTTGCTCATATGTTAACAACTCCAGTTCCAATGGTCAACAAGTAATACTTTGCCCATTTTAGTCAAGGAAAACTCAATACTATTGGCAGGTGAACAGGCCTGCCTGCAAATTTTTAGAACTTACAGCAGACACAGAAAAAATTACAAGTTCAAAGTAGAAACAATCGTATGTTTCCAATCTTGAAAATTAAATGATTAATAAAAAAAATTTTAGTGCAAGAACTCTTGATACTTTAGGTTCGGTAGACAATTGAAAAGTGAGGTCTATCTTAAAAATTACGTTCTCTAAATACCTGAGGCGAACAATGAAAGTTAGGGCACCCTTAAACAATATGGAACTACCAAGTCAAGAAGAACATGTTTGCTCTTCGTCTGAATAACTGACAAAATTTCGCTAAGAAGTAAGGAGAATATCGAAATTTTATGCTCTTTACCGAAACCTGTCTCCTATCGGTAGGCTACGTTATGCCCAGAACATACCTTCAGGTCTCTGCGATAAGTCTTTTAGGCTGTGGCTCGACTCATCATTCAAGCAGTGTATTTCAGGTCGAAATCTCTGCTGACATAGAATTTGTAAAACACATCGGAAACGAATAAATTTGTTCAGTCAGTTAAAGCGGTAAGATCACGAGAAATTTAAAATTCGTGCTGGACCAAGTAGGCAGTAGAAACTAATCCTAATTTTTAAGAACTATCTTAGAATATATTATATATAATCTAATATACTCGTAAAGGTAATACAAAGCAGACGAAATTCATAACAATATGCCACGAAAAATATTTCCGAGGTAAATGTGGGAGCATACGATCGATCCATCTACGGTTCGAATATAACTATGTACCTTTACCCTCCACTAACAGACCACAAATACTTAAAAGCCTGTTCTTTAAGTATAAATGAAATAATATTCGCTTAGTAATGTGATGCAAATTTTCATTTAAAGCAAATAAGTTTAGCATTTATTTTCTGTATATTAAAATTTTATTTTGTCTACGGTTTTTTTCAGGAGCACCACAAGTACTACGCCCACATCCATCTATGCACACAATTTCCGTAAAACGTGGTGAACCGGCCGTAATGTCATTAGTTGTCTGTGCTGATCCACGGCCACATCGAGTCTCATGGGAATGGGGCTCATTACGTTTGGAAGCTGGTTCAGGCATAGGTAAGTTATACGTAATTTATTTAGTTATAGAGAGGAGAGGAGAGGAGAGGAGAGGAGAGGAGAGGAGAGGAGAGGAGAGGAGAGGAGAGGAGAGGAGAGGAGAGGAGAGGAGAGGAGAGGAGAGGAGAGGAGAGGAGAGGAGAGGAGAGGAGAGGAGAGGAGAGGAGAGGAGAGGAGAGGAGAGGAGAGGAGAGGAGAGGAGAGGAGAGGAGAGGAGAGGAGAGGAGAGGAGAGGAGAGGAGAGGAGAGGAGAGGAGAGGAGAGGAGAGGAGAGGAGAGGAGAGGAGAGGAGAGGAGAGGAGAGGAGAGGAGAGGAGAGGAGAGGAGAGGAGAGGAGAGGAGAGGAGAGGAGAGGAGAGGAGAGGAGAGGAGAGGAGAGGAGAGGAGAGGAGAGGAGAGGAGAGGAGAGGAGAGGAGAGGAGAGGAGAGGAGAGGAGAGGAGAGGAGAGGAGAGGAGAGGAGAGGAGAGGAGAGGAGAGGAGAGGAGAGGAGAGGAGAGGAGAGGAGAGGAGAGGAGAGGAGAGGAGAGGAGAGGAGAGGAGAGGAGAGGAGAGGAGAGGAGAGGAGAGGAGAGGAGAGGAGAGGAGAGGAGAGGAGAGGAGAGGAGAGGAGAGGAGAGGAGAGGAGAGGAGAGGAGAGGAGAGGAGAGGAGAGGAGAGGAGAGGAGAGGAGAGGAGAGGAGAGGAGAGGAGAGGAGATCTATGAATGTACCATATATATAGCATCTAAACATTTCTCTTTGGCACACATACAAGTTTAACGGCTTTTGGCAATTATATTAATTATCTGCTGGCACGAGCGCCCCTGTGAATCGTCGCGGCATAAAAATATAAATACTTTCTGTATATTTTCTATCCCTCATAAACTCTACCTCTCTCTCTCTCTCTCCCTTACTTTTTCTACTACTACTCACTCTACTATTTCGCTATAATTTTCATTGTTTTATCAACCATTTTTGTGTAGCTCTGGTACCGTTGTTGCCTCGAGCACTGCAGTCATAAACTTTAATACATTTTTCGGTTAAAATATATACATTTTTGTTTTTTTTTTAAGCAAATAACTTTTTAATTATATGTTGAATGCTAGCAACATCAACAAAAAAAAAATAAAATGCAAAATTTATAACGCCGACAGCAATGACAATACCAAAAAAGAACAAAAGAAAAACACCTGTGATAATTCCTGCAACTAGCCGAAAAACACAATTAAAATTGTTTGGAAAAATGTAGTGCTGGCTCAGTATTGAAATTAAATTGTGAAAAGGTGAAATAACTTTTAAGTGCTTTGGTAGAAACTGAATATGTTGGTCTCATCTCTCATTATTCAATATTTAGTAAAATATTTTTTATAAGTTAAGAAAAGAGACACGCCCAAAAGTGCCATTGAAGTATTATTTTCTATACTAAAATTTTTTATTTCCTAATCTATGTCAAAACGTGTCGTTTAAGTGTACGGAAAGCTTTCGAAGGATTTTTTTTTTGTCATCAAAACACCTACTCTAGCTGCCATCTTAATGAGATTTTAGTAAAGCAAAGTGCGTTATCCCATGACTTTATGAGCTAATCTAAATTTTCTGGTATGTCCCAGCCTCTCTGGTATATCTCTGTCTTGAAAATAATTAAACGCTTAAACGTTTTGATAGAAAAATTAAATATTAATCGTAGATCATCGATCTAATTCGATCCACAAATTTCAAGCCTCAGAATTACGATTAGTTTTGATCGTAAGAGGGCAAATCTTTAAACATCTATCAAACCTCTTCGATTAGGGGAAATTAAAATTAAACGAAAACAGTACTTATTATTTATAAATCTTATATATAAAAGTCTTATGATCGTTTGGAAAAATCCACTAATCCAAAAATCTCCAAAAGTTACCGACCGATTGACTTGAAATTCGGTACATACACGTAGCTGACTTTTTGCTTATATGAGCAGGTAAACTTCTCTCCGGGAAGTGGATCAAAGTCAATGGTAAAACCAAAAATGCTGTATTCCCACAAGTATTGAGTAAATAAAGTTATGATAAAAAGATAATCATGGGCTTTTTCATACATTAAATGAGTATGTGCGACAGTGAGGCGTTGCAGGGTGCAGCTTGTTTATACAATATAATTTAATATTAATTACATTTAAAATGTGCTTTTAAATACATAACTCACTTATATATTTTCCTCTTTTCATGTGTGTGTATGCCCTGTGAACCCTGTTTGTTGGCCTCCAACAATAACTGTGAATGACAAAACCAACAATAAAAAATCGTTAATCAACTCTCACTTTGTCGTGCGCTGTAATTGAAACTTCACTTGAACAACGCCAACAACAACAACAACGATAACATTAAAACATGTTCATTCACACTTCATTTCTGCCGCTGCCACTGCCACTGCCGCCAATGTTGCTGTTGCTGTCGTCATGTATAAATTAATGACGCATTGAACGCGTTAATGGGTATGCCACTGCTGCTGCGGACAACGCACATGCCACATGTCACTTGCCACACGCCACTTTCCACATAATGCATGTATATTGCAATATGCACTTGAAATCAACGTACAACTTTAATCAACTAACAACAATAATAACAACGAAAAACATCATATAACACCAACAACTCAATGCATCCATGTGACACGGTTTGGATGTGCTTACATCGTCGCGTCTGGCATTGAAACGTCTGTCAATCATTTTTGGGCCGCGCCTACACCCACAACCCAAACTGTCTAAACTTACACCCGTCAATCGGCCGGTTAAAACATGCCCGTCATAACACTTCATTTTTGTTGCTGTTGTTGGCGGTTGAACTCTATGCGCTTGTCGCCTCTCAACAGACCGTTTTCGCGCCGACGATATGCTGCAGGATGCACGGGAGGATTGCTATCTATCGACTTTGCACATCCTACGCACCGATGAACATGATTCGCGTCCCTATTATTTGGTGGTGGAGAATGAGCGCGGCTCCGATCGTCATGCCATTCATTTGAATGTGGAGGGTACGTTTACAGGTGCAGAGTGAAAAATTATTTTCATTTATTTCTCATAATACATATGTATGTATGTAGTGTATGCTTAGATGCATAAGTGTCACACACATTTTCTCATTTTTCTTCATAGTAGATAGCATGAATTATAGTTCTCTTTTCAGTATATGTAAGTAATTTCTAACTAATTGTCGCTAATATTTTTCTTGAACTTATTGAATTGTATGAAACACAATGAACAATGTTTTGGACAAAAAAAAATTATATTGTGCTAAAACAATTTTTTAATTTAATTTCGCGCCATTATTTGGCATTAATCATGAAAAAATATTTAAAATTTCAAAATAAAATGTGTTGAACATTCACTATGGTCTGGAAAAAAGGCCAAACAACAATTGTCTACTGTACATAGCTTTGAAAATTTTCAACACTGCATCCGCTAATGAAAGCGGAAGAAGAAACAGACATCTAGTTCGTTGAAGTGATCAGGTTAAGAAGGAATTGGTGTCACTTGATTTTTGCGTCTATAATCGGATAAGAGGTGCCTCTGGTAATTAAGAAGAAGAAATATGAGAATAAGAAGAAGAAGTAGAAGAAGAAGAAGAGGATGAAGATGATGATACTTATAATGAGCCAAATCACTGAAAGGGTGGAGTTCAGTGTCACTACAAAAAGTTTACAAGCAAATCCAAAAAAATGTTACGTATACGTTACGTATACGCAACGTTGTTCTAAAAGATAAAATTAACTTAAAAATTTTAATTACTTATATAACATTTTTTTAAGGACTGTATCGTTTTGCTGTATCAAAACCTATTTACTAAGAGCTTTAAATATTGTAATTAAATAATTTTCTTATTATTTTTCCATATAACTTATAGCAGCTGATGAGCAAATCTTTAGCTGTCTAGTGTAAGAGCCAAGGGAAACGGGGAACTTTCGCGTTGGGTCTAGGGTTCAAAGCAGTTCGGATTATCACCGGGTTTTGGTCACCAATCAGTTGAATTTTTCGTTCAGATGTGGCCAACGGTCGGTTGGGCGGGGCTAGGTAACATTGTGTTCGTCGTTCGAATAAGTTCAATAAATTAGAAAATTTACTAGTAAGCACGAATACGAACTTGTTTGTTTAACTTAAACTAACAATCTGCATTAAAGTGCAGAGATTATTCGTTAATAAATTTATATCAAACAGTTGGAATGCATTCTTAAAACTCGCTAGCATTTCTACTGCCCAATAACCATCTTTAACTCCAGAAGTGCGGGGGATTTTACTTCAAATCTGTCCATAAAGTTTGCTACACAAATAAAACTAAAAAAAATATTAAAAAAAAAATTATAGTCGCTTTAAATTTATATATGTAGGTATACCTCCTCATTATAAATATTCTCCTTCATGCTGCTCACCCATGTGTACGATTATCATAAACTTGTTTACATTTTATCAACAACATCTAGTAATTGACATTTTACAGCGGTAATTTAATTTCATTTAATTTGCATAAATTAATTTGGCAGTCAGAAGGCTCAGCGAGTGGGTAATCTATTTGCAGACCTACATACATACATATATTTAAAGGCTTATCTCTTTACTTTGGAAAAATAAATTGTGCTTGCATGTATGGTATGTACATCGCGAAATCGTCAAAATGTCTGAATACATTAAATGTGTGCGTATATACATATACACAGTTACAGTTATGCCTATAAGCGACAATTGTTGCTGCAATTTGCTTGTCTTAATTTACACACGAAAGCGAAACGGGATGCGAGCCATCAACACCATTGCACTGGTAATGATAAAAATCGCTTGATTTATGTACTTACGGACATACGCGTGTATGCGTATATAAGGCATTACATAGCGCTGTAAATTATGTTAATATATTAATTTTTTTTTTTTTTGCATATTCATTGCATGCAGTTGACACACAAGCTTGTGGAATATTTTGATTTTTTTTTTTTTTTTTTTGTTTAATTGCATTTTTTTCTATAAAGTTACGTTCTTTATGAATTTATAAAATCATCAAGCATGTTCATGTTAAATATTATTAAAGTCACTCAAAATATATTGGAATCTTTTTGAAAACCAGTAATCACTTTGTGCGGGGCCCGGACTTTAAGATTGTTGCGCACGAACCTCCCAAACCGAGCTCTCGGAGCTGTCTGCCTTGCGTTTTCGCCTTCATCGACGAAAAATTTGTAGAATATTGCGTGTTTTCTCTTTGCTGGCGTCCATCATTGACATGCGCTCAACCACAACTGAGTTAAGTGATCAACACTTAAGCCATTAAATTTTTAGTATAAAATATTATCTTTCTAACGACATCTGGCGTAATCAATTCACAGATAGAGTTCACTAGAGCCATTTATTGAAAACAAAATAATTGAATTCTTACTTGACCTAATATAAGACGCATTGAAAGTGCTGAAGCCATTCTCAACCTAGACTAAACACATAGAATACTGCATCACTGAAAAAGGATCGCTGTTATCCCGCGAGCGGTTTACTTCGAGGTATTCATTTTTAAAGTTTAATGGAAGACTTTTAGCAGCGAAAAGCGGCTAACCTCTGACTATATCTGATATGCACCGTCATGCGTAGCTAAACAATAATTAAGCTATTGTAATATTTAAACGGAAAATTGGAATACATACATACATATCCGTGGCTAGATCAATAATATGAAGTGATTTAATATTTCATTTTATTTGTTGAAGCTTGAAGTAAGACTTTTTGATATTCTTTGCCTCTTTTATAATATCAGTTATTAAATCTAAATTGAACAAAATACTTAAAGCTACAATAACGTGTGGCTGGAGTCTTCTACTTAAAGAATCTAAGGTTTTCTCAATCTCATCTTCAAAGCCAAATACTTTTGTAGATTACTTTGAGTGATTTGACATTACTCAGCATGTGAAGAATGCTGAATGCTGAAAAATTTAATATGTATTAACTTGAACAAAGTCTTTAACTCAAGCAAATATTTATATTTAAATTCTTTCCATCTAAATTATTTAATATAAGCCAAACATGTATAATACTGATAAACAATAATTTTCTCTAATCTAATGTAATGACCTACTAACATTTGCTAATAAATATAATAGTTTAATGCAACTTTTTTTATATATTTCATTTCTTTCTCTCAATGCTGCGTAAATGGCTGCCTGGAAAATAAAAAAAAAAATTAATAAATTACAAAAATTGAAAAAAACTAATTAATTACATCCGTATGCCGTCGACAAAAAAATAATACCAACAACAAAACGTTGTGCATTGAAAAAATTCGAAAAATTTACATCAACATCACTGCGCTGCCATAAATTCGACTGTAATTAATGTCAACAAATAAAAATAAAAATAAAAATAAAAACAAAAATAAAAATAAAACAACAACATACACTGCTGCATTGTCGAATATCTGCTTGTCCCATTCATCTTGCGCACAATCCTTGTCATCTTCAATGCCTCAAACCAACCCATCAACTAACCAACTGACAAACCCACAGAACCACTGGAGATGAGCTACTTACTTGGCATCGCTGGTGGCTGTTTGGCCGCGATACTTATTTTAATCTGCCTTTGCATATATGCGGTACGAAGTAAAAAATGTTGCTTCAAGGGTAAGTAATCGTATGTGCAGGTATTTGCTTTTTTGCCGTGGGAAAAATTATAGATTTTTACAAGCAGGTGTTGTAAGCGAAAATATGTTTATATGGTACATGCTATACTAAATGTATTAGATATATCCACGGGTAGTTAGATGCCCGCAAAACCATGGTCTTTACTCATTTTTTGGCCATTAAATCAATTTATTTTTGTAAAAGTAATAGTATGGCATCATCACATCAGGAAAATAATAAAAAGTAATTAAAACAAATTTTTCTAATTGCGGTCGCCCCTCGGCAGGGATCGGGAACTAAAACTCTCTTCATAAAAATCTATCAGTTGTTAGGAGGCGTCAGCATAAACTGTGGTCCCTCCATTTGTTGGCAAACTTGCGTGATTTGTTGGAAACTTGCGTGATAATAATATAATAAGATTAAATCTGACAAAAATCGCATTAATGTCTTCACCTGCTTATGTTGTGATAAATTAAACTTTCGACTTTCGACCAGGTCATCCACAATAAACCAGATATTCATAATGCGCCAAGTTCTGGAAGACCGCTGAGAAATTATTCTATACACACCACCGTTTCGTTTGTTTTAAAGCGGTCTTGGGTAGCATGAATAGGGCTACCTATACGCCGCTATGTCTGAATTCAATATCCGGCTGCTTTAAACAGCACCAAAAGCTCTATTAGGATCTGGAAGAATCTAAAATCCAAACCGTTTAATACCAAACGATGTTTTAGACAGCATGACTCTTTGTCGTATGACTTCTTTTACTTAATTTTAGAGAAAATAATACAAGCAGCAGAGTTCGGCTATTATTGAAAGAGCATACTAAGGCTACAATCGTCTGGCATGCTTTTGTCCAACCATATTTCGCTAGCAAGCTGATGCACTTTGTCAGTTCTTTACCGCTATATTTAAAAAGCTTTAGCAATAAACTATAAGCTTTCGCTACTTTGACAGACAGATTATACGTTGAATCGTTTTTTTGGTATTGGATCGTTTTTGCCGCCAATATCGATTGGAGAATGAAGTACACTCTCTCGTGGCTTAAGAAATGCTCCCTCCAGATTTGCGCCTTTTCTCTTTCATGAGTATATTCGAGGTTTGAATTTTCAAGCATTTTTTCTATCCGGCAGTTTCTCTTCATACCTAAATCGTTTCTTGTCAGAAATGCATTTTCGGTCCTTCTAAAGCATAAGTGAAGTAGATAGTTCTTTATCTTTCCACTGCGCTACGGCGATCTACAGCTTACCAGCTCTTCTTTTGGACTTGTCGAAGACCTATTCTTTCGCTTGCAACTGTACGTAGTGAGGTTGAAATTCACAGTTCCCTCATATAAAGTTAAAAATGAGTGATCTCAGAAAGCAGGAGTGCAAGTCGAGTAAAAAACCGGCTGTCTGTCTGCTATGAGTACAGATTTCCTACTTTGTGTCTGCAAAGTGTTTGTTGGCGTGTGTTCTTTGCTGATAAAAATCGATTCGAAAGCAAAATATTTCCATCGTTTCGTTTATATGTATTCTCATTTAATTAAGATTGTATACTGTTTAACTCTATCCGCTTCACACACCCACAAGCACACTTGCCATCAGCAATAATCGCTTGTAGAAACATACACGTACATACATACATATGTAAATACTTCGTACTATGGACCAATCGATTTCTTGCTGCTTCACCACTCTTTTTTTTCGCCATTTTTCACTCGTTCGCTCTCAAGTATTTCAAGTATTTCCAATTAAAACTCACTGACATACATATATTCATATACATAGTTATAAGGAAAATATAATTAATCATACGCAAAAATAGTGGAAAATTTCGGAGGGGTTAAGAAAAAATGTTATATTGAAATTATGTGTATCAAAAAAAAAAAAAAGTAAATATAAAAGAATAAAAAAAATTCTTTAAATTGCTAGAACTTTACGTTAGGAGCAAAAGTTTGGACACATTGAAAACAATTATATAATAATTGGCGCACTGACGGTGATGTAACTTTCACTATTTCCCATGTGCTCTTGTGTACGAATATGCACATATTGGATGGTATCTCAGCCATAACTTGTTGGTTATCAAGTGCTCAAAAGTTAAAGGTTTAACTTTCGCGTAATCTCACAGAAAAAGTCCAACGGTGTCAAATCGCTGGATTTCGGTGGCCAATTGATATCGGTAAGGTGAGAAATTACGCGCTGGTGAAATTTCTCTCGCAATAAAGACATATTCGTTTGTTTTGTGTGGCATATCGGTTAACATACGAACACAACGTACCGAATTGACAGTGACAGTCTCACCGTTGTCGTTTTCAGAGGAGTAAGTGCAATTACAACTCCAGAATAAAGAGCGCACCAGAGAGTAAGTTGTTTTTTATTTTTATTATTTTTGGATCCTCGGAGACCCAAATGCGACAATTCTGCTTATTTAAGTACCCCCTGAATGAGAAATGTGCCTCGTTGCTGGAGAAAAATTTTGTTCAAAAAACTGCTGGTCGTTCTAGCAGCCAATCGATGTCCATTAAGACCAGAAAGTTTCCGGAAATTGATTTTTTTTTGCGATATTCGTGGTTTGGTTCATCATTAATTCATTCCATTCAGAATTATCATTTTGGCTTCATAAGTTTTTTTTTAAGATTTATATTTAAATCGAGTGCGTATTGCAACAGTAAATTGCCATTAAAATATTTTTTGTTTCGTTAATTGAAATCCACTTTGTAGCAAATATTTATAAAAAAAACTTTTTACTCGCCAACACCAAGCAACTTCGTTCATTACAGTATCGCCGGTATTTTTTGTTTCAAATATTAATGAACTGTTTGTTTGTTAACACGGAAAAAAAGGGTAGAGTCAGAAAGAAGAAAGATACAGAAATCAAATGTAAATGAGCAATGAAAAAAGCATTCGAAGTGGTATTCGAAAATGAATAGTAATGATGGTAATGAATGTGAAAAGGTTTCCAAATGAAAATGGAATTTAGCGCAGGGTAGAACGAATGAAAGTATGAAACAACAACAAAAATTGAGTGTAAAGTGGCAAAAATGCGAGTAACGAAATTAACATTAAAAATACAAACAATTAACAACACAAATACATTTTATTAATTACTTGCGCGATGTGCACTAAAACAGCAACAAAGAATGAGTGCTCTCTAGGTATTTTGTGCAAACAGCAACAATAACAATAGCACGTACTGCCACGACTGCTGCTGACAACAAACCGTTGTACTGATATACACAACGGTCGCTTGGCCGTTATTTTTCCGGTACTTTGCTTTTGCTGTCCGCTCTACAGACCCTCCAGCTATGCTAGCGCTAATTACAAAAACAACGTTCACAACCATAACAGCAAAAATACATTGATATTTGAAAGCAAAATGCCAAAGTAAAATTAACAAAAAAAGAGAAACTCGAAAAAAATTCGAATACGAGTAAAAATTTGTGGAAAACTCCACTTTTCCTATGCGATTTTATTTTAAATTTTATTTTAAGCCAAATTCTCATTTAGCACACACTCACTCACACACATATGTATTGTGCCCAAACAATCCTGCTGCAGTTCGAAAAAAATTTAAAAAAAAAATGTACTAAAATAAAAAGAAACACAAACAACCAAAAAAAAAGAAAACAAAAATTTTACCAACAAAAGCGGAAAAACAATGCATTGTGCCATAAAATTTTCATTAATGCCTTTTCACTTGCATAAAAATGAAAAAGCAAATTGCTCGCGGCCAGTTAACGAAATTTTTTCGCTTCCCATAAAATAAGGAAATATTTGCCATAACGTCCGATGCCCGATGTCTGGCGAAGAAGCGAAGAATCTGACCAAACGACCATGCACTGTCGACTGCTTGGATATTGCTATCGGTGGCATGTTGAAGCTAAAAATGCTTAATAATGCTTTTGTAGCACACATTGTCTTTACTTATCTGCCCAGGCTCTTTAAAGATTTGTTGCGCACACTACTGTTGTTGTTGTTGTTGTTCTTCCTTATGTCACCTCCACAGCTGCCACCTTGTATTTGTCGTGCCGTTGTAGTCTCAGCGCGTTTCCGTTTATGCTGGCGGCTATGTTGCAGTCGCCATTCCGCCATTTCGCCATTTGCCATTTCCGTTTCCGCTCATCCGCATCGCCATCGTCGATGTTCAGTCTCCTCTACGTTGGCCAGTCAGCACGTCAATTCCTTTTACTGTTTTACTGTTATCAGGCATACACTAAGACAACCACAGCAGCTGTTGGTCCGATCAATGACCGCAATGTAGCGACAAGCTGACAGATAATATTGGACGTTTTTATGTGATTAAAAGAAATAATAATGAATGCGCCCAAGAGTGCACACAAGATAAATGCTTTGAAAAAAATTCAGACATCTCTTTAATAAATTTAAGAAAATTTCTGCTCATAGAAACTCATAGCCTTACAATGAGCTGTGAGGGAGAAAACTTTACGTCCAACTACCTGATTATATATAAGATATAAATTGGAGTTATAGCATCGCTTAAAGCCATTTGTGGTGCACCTCTTGATGTTTTTTCCAACAATTAGAGGGATATACAGGTTATTCTAAGTCGCCTCGAGAGGGCTGATCGATTTTTATGAGGAGTTTTTTCATTTCATGACAGCAGCATAATAGGAGGTGCAGACATTCCTTGCCAAAGGACCGATCGCAATTAGAAAAATGATTTTTTTTATGAAGTTTTCCACAACTTTTGGTCTGGCCAAAGTTCGATCGCTTGATGCTCCGCCTGGTAATGCTGCGGTCGTCGGAATATCACAATTTAAATTACAATCGAAAATAAATTAATCTATTTAATGAGGTATACTCGAGTAAAATCAGTCCACTGTCTTGATTATGCACCCCACTTAAGGCATATAGGTATATTCATATACATATATCATTCAAAACTATTTAAATTCATAGAATGATAACAGAAAATCTGAAACTAAAAAGCGTGAGTTTGAAGAGTTGACCGATAGGGTAATGACTGGAAATTCTACAAAAAAAATCAGCAGCTTATAGAAGGTTTCAAGGCTATAGAACACTCAATGTACGACCGATATCCAGAGCATACTATTTATTAGGGAAACATTACCCCAGCCTAAAGTATTGTGTTGGTGGCGAACCTAAATCAACAATCGACGAGAATACCCAAGACACTTCGTCGCGCGACGATAACTTAGTTCCAATAAGCGAGGGCATTCAAACTTAGGAAGTGAAACAAGCTAATAGCTAATCAGCTCTGCTGTTTTTTGCAAATTTTTGGAAGATAATACCACCATTGGCCAGAAAAGATCCATAACACCACCTCTTCGTCCATTTAATTAGTATACGGACGTATAAACTGACGTAGGGCAGTAACAAAAACTTTGCCAGTTCGCCGCTTTCAATACCAAAAGCACCATAAATCTTTCGCAAAACCAATCTTACGAAAAACTCCTGACCGACGAGAATACTGAGCGATTTCGTTTTGCTTGCAGAGTACTTTTAAATTTCCTACTAAATAGAAAGTAATGAGATTTAAAAAAAGGTCTTATATAAACTAAATTCTATACACAGAAGGTTCAAATCAATATGCCTGAAACTAAATTTGGAAATTTTTTAACAGAAATTTTTATATATTTTATTTCGCTAAAAGCTGCGAACAACTTATAATACAATGTATCTACTATTGGCGGCCGTAAAAGTAAAGTGGTTAGCATTGCGTAGTGGCATTCGGAAGGCCGTGGTTCGAGTCCAAACTTACAAAATTAAATTTTCTAAGTGCGGTCGGTCCTCGGTAACAAATGTCAAGCCCTTATCATGTGTATTTTCGACATGAATTAAAAAGTTACCAGGCGCCAATTATATACACGAGTATATATCTAACATATACATAGATTTAATTGAAAAAATGGATACTGGCATTAATTTATTTATACATTGGGAAACATTAATTCATTTTGAATAATAAAAAGCTCACAGTTTCTCTGCTTCAATTTACACGTATAAAAAAAATAGCCCCGATATTAAATAATCAAAATAAATTCGTACAACGCCGGTTCAAGCCATATTCAAGCGATTTAACTAAAAGTAGATTTTAATGTTGTTGTCGACACTGCATAACTAATGTGAGTTTGTTCGAAATTCCTCTTTTAAATAACACGACGATCGAGTGGCAACACTAATTCCATAACCGTCAATCAAATTGTCAATTTGCTAACAGTACTTCCGCCTAAGCATCTACCAATCAACATCTATACAATAAATAAAATGCAAAGAAAGAATTCAGCGTCGTTTGTATGTTGCTGAGATGCCAAAACATAAAATTTAATTTGTCTGCCAAAGGAAGTAAATTGTATATATGTAAGCTGCAATAGTGTTAGCGATGGTGATGATTCTAGAGCTTACTATGCTGACTGTCAAAACACGTTGTTCCAAATAAAAAGCTGTTCCATTAACAGTGTCTATTTTTATGCAACTTTCCTTACTTACTGTCTCACATATGTGTATATATGTATGTAATCGCCATAATGCTTGTGGCTTGCCTTGTTTACTTCTTTCTTATCTCATTTTGTTTTATTTTATTTTATTTTATTTCATTTTATTTTTATTTGTTTATACTGTTTTGTTTTATTTAATTTGATATTACTTCTTAGCTTATTTTACTTAATTTATTTTATTTTATTTTATTTTATTTTATTTTATTTTATTTTATTTTATTTTATTTTATTTTATTTTATTTTATTTTATTTTATTTTATTTTATTTTATTTTATTTTATTTTATTTTATTTTATTTTATTTTATTTTATTTTATTTTATTTTATTTTATTTTATTTTATTTTATTTTATTTTATTTTATTTTATTTTATTTTATTTTATTTTATTTTATTTTATTTTATTTTATTTTATTTTATTTTATTTTATTTTATTTTATTTTATTTTATTTTATTTTATTTTATTTTATTTTATTTTATTTTATTTTATTTTATTTTATTTTATTTTATTTTATTTTATTTTATTTTATTTTATTTTATTTTATTTTATTTTATTTTATTTTATTTTATTTTATTTTATTTTATTTTATTTTATTTTATTTTATTTTATTTTATTTTATTTTATTTTATTTTATTTTATTTTATTTTATTTTATTTTATTTTATTTTATTTTATTTTATTTTATTTTATTTTATTTTATTTTATTTTATTTTATTTTATTTTATTTTATTTTATTTTATTTTATTTTATTTTATTTTATTTTATTTTATTTTATTTTATTTTATTTTATTTTATTTTATTTTATTTTATTTTATTTTATTTTATTTTATTTTATTTTATTTTATTTTATTTTATTTTATTTTATTTTATTTTATTTTATTTTATTTTATTTTATTTTATTTTATTTTATTTTATTTTATTTTATTTTATTTTATTTTATTTTATTTTATTTTATTTTATTTTATTTTATTTTATTTTATTTTATTTTATTTTATTTTATTTTATTTTATTTTATTTTATTTTATTTTATTTTATTTTATTTTATTTTATTTTATTTTATTTTATTTTATTTTATTTCATTTCATTTCATTTTATTTCATTTCATTTTATTTTATTTTATTTTATTTAATTTTGTTTTATTTAATTTTATTTTATTTCTTTTTTTTATTTTAGTATAGTTTATATTGATTAACTTTAGTTTATTTTGCTTACTTTTTATATTACTATATTTTATTTAATTAAGAATATTAAATTAATAAAACTTGAGGTATTTCATTTTTATTTGTGAATTACCTTTGTTATAGCATATTCTTTGCGAAAACATCAGCTGCTACCAAAAACAAGTGTTCTATATCAGCAATCCATCATCACATACACGTATGTATATAGTACACATATTTGAAATTTTGTAAGTATGGAATTTTGCATACACGTATGTAGATAGGAGTGTGTATAAAAATGATGAACTGCAAAAGCAACGTGTGGCGAATAAACGACGTATAGCAACTAATTTTTACACCTTTTTAACAAAAAAAAAAATACTACATAACCGCTACCCAAAGTGTTATTGGTTTTCCATAAAATGTGTTTTGTTCACATATATGTATGGTATTTATATATACTTATGTATAAATATATTATACCATTTTTTCTGTTCTCTTTTTCAATTTTCATATTTTCTATTATACTCTTTTGGCGTACAATTTTTTTCACATACTCTTATTTCTGCTTACAGGCAGTTCCGGCTATAAATCATCAGATAAAGACAGGTAAGCTTGTAGCAGTACAGACTATCTAATATGTTCAACAGCACTTTTGTGTATATTGAAGTATTTGTGTGCACTAGTACATATAGATATGTATGTACAAATATATGCGTTTCCGTCCTTTTATCAACATCTGTCATGCCATTTTGTTGCAACAGTCGCAAAAGTTACAAATTAAGAATTTACGTAGCATTTAGGGTAACAATAGAAAGACACAGTTTACCGTATATATATATATATATATTTGGATGTAGGTATATGTGAAGAAATAAAGTCAATGGGAAGCTACGTATTAATTATATAATAGTCACCAAGTATTTTTGATAAAACTTATTTAATTGTATTTCATTAAAATTCTCTATGTATATTTTTTAAAAGTGAAAGGAATACAACACCCAAAAATGTGGTGATTTCATTTTCATAAAATTTAATTTAATTCCATTTAATTCTGTTTTAGTTCATAAGAAAGAGTTTTTCAAAGCAACAATTAGTACGTACCAAAAAACTCATTAAAAAGTCAAATTTTGTCTATTTTTATTTTTATTAATTAGAATTTCTCTGCCTTTTAATAAAAGCGTTTTTCACCTGTACATTTTTCTCATATTTAGCTTTATTTATCGGTTTACATTTGTCTAAATTTAGAAAGAAAAGTTATTCACAAGGTTCTATCACCTTCTTCTAATGCAAAGAAATTGTTTTTAGATTTGCCACAATTTATTTTATTTTATCTCAATCAACAAATATTAAATTCATGAACTATTTTTTTTATAAAACTCCTTTAAAATCACTAGGGCCGCCACAGCTGACTCGAATGAATTCCAACTTCATTTGTTGCGTGCAATGGCAGATGGACTCATTCGGTCTTCGGTACACAGTGGGCGCCATCTCTGAGAATGTGCATTATCCACTAGAGTAAATTTGGACGACATCGATCCATGATTGCCCAAAATACCGACTCTGCTGGGTGACTAAGTCAACCAAATGTTCGCCGAACTATTGTTATGGTAATAAGTTTCCACGGTTTGCAAACATTGTTCTGGAGTAAGTCTTTTCATAATGAAAGGGCAAATTAAACAAAAAAAAATCAACTCCTAAAAAAACTTTCTTTCATTCATTCATTTTTTATTTTTCTATTTAGAAAGTGCCAAAGTGTAAGACTTTCCCCACTTGCGTCAAAAAGCTCATTTACAAACAGTTTACTCTAACAATGTCTCTTAATAAGTTCATACTCGCACAGAGGTATTGTTGTTGCGATATCATTATTATTCGCATAAGTTATATGTATAACGAGTATATGAACAAATTCATATTGCCTGGCGTTATATATTATCTTGTCTATCGCATTAGCAATATCTTCAATATTATATTTTTTTATTCATTTTTTTTTCAAGATGTGTTGGGATGATGATATCAAATTAAGCACGTAAACTAGAAGTCAAGAGAGAAGTTCTTGATGGGAACTTAAAAAGAGTTCATCCTCACGCTGAAAAGAGAGAAAATAGTTATGGCTGACACATTTGACAAATTTTAACTACGTATAAACGCAATAAAGCAGAGTTTTTCATGAATCCCTTGGAGTAGTTTTTTCACAACAGTATATTATGAACTTTTCTAACACCCTTGTAAATAGAAAAAAAGGTGACATACTGAAATTAAACATAAAAGCAAGTTCTCCGGCAGGGTTTTCTATATATTAGGCAACTCATAAATATTTGTACACAGTAACTTATTAGAAAATAATAACCGAATTTTACAAGCTGGAACTGGTTGCTACTTTGGAAAGCTATCAAGCTCAACTATATCTTTATTGAACACTTTTTGGAGAACAGACGCTAAAATATTGTGAAAGCTTGGAGCCTTTAAGTCTCTTTCTAGTTTGATATTTTTCTAGTTGGAACTTAAAAAAGCATGAAAAGTAAAGGAAGCCAAGTGGTTTTCTACTCGACGTACTTGTATTTTTGTTTCGGACAGCACTCGTCAGTACTTGTCGATATATGGTAAGTGAACTCTGGAACGGCACTTTAAATATCCTGTGCAAGCAAAACCAATGCTTTCCGAAAAATTCCAATGAAGAGCTGGTACAACGAGGTTTGAAGCGTTCCTTACAGCAAGAAATATGGAAGAAAAAGAATCAAATTTTCAAATAAAAAAGACCCTATGAAGAGCTTGAGAAGCTGACCGAAATGGATTAATGCTTGAAAATTCTCCAGTTATATATTTATTCAAATACGGCGGCGAAGAGCTGTCACGGCGCATGCATCAGCGTCTTAGAGGAATATGGTTAAACAAAAACATGCCAATCTTAATTTAAACAGCTCTGTAAATTAATGCTAGATAAGACCAGAAGCTTGTACAATTTTTCTTCATTAAAGGTGAAAACTCAAGCCAGAGAGCTGAAAATGTACTGATAATGTAACAGCCAAAGATGCTCCACAGTGTGGAAAGCTAATTGTAGAAAATGTCGATAAAATAATGACAATCGTCAAGTCTGATCGGCATGCGGGAAGAAACTCGATGTATGGGTGCCACATGAGTTAACGAAAGAAAACCTCATGGAATGAATGAATTTCCAACTGCGAATCGCTGTTAAATCGCAACAAAATCGACCCAAGCGGAAGGTAACCGATGAGGAAAAGTGAATTACTTATAGCGAGGCTAAACGAAAACACTCATGGTTGAAAGGCAATTAGCCGGCAAAACAAACACACGGTGTCCAAGCCACGATTGACGACCAGGAAGGTTTTGTTTTTGTGTTTATTGTTAGGTGGATTTGGCAAGGAACCATCCGCTATGAGTTGTTCGCTACGGCCAAACTTATTAATTCGGACCTGTACTGCCAGCAATTCGACGATCTGAAGGAAGCAATAGTTCGGAAACTCCCAAATTTTAGAGACAGTATTGTGTTTCTTCAGGACAGCGTGAAGAATTGGCCTCGAGAGAAGCCTGTGAAAATCGGCTGCCCGAATTTTGTTTTGCCAATAAGGACAAGGGTTTCTTTGAGAGAGATATAATGACATTACCCTCAAATTGGCAAAAATCGAGCAGAACGGAGCATATTAAATATTATATTAAAGGTTCTGCGCTTACCAAGAAATACCACTACAAGCTTCAAATTTTGTTTTTTTTTTTTTTTTTTTTTTTTTGTTCAAAATTTGTAAATCTGTCGTGAGCACACATGCAAAGTTACAAGTCATTCTGTTCCACGCTAATTTTAGAATAGAGTTGCCACAAGCTTTTAGAGTAACTTTTGTAAATAACGTTTAAATATTTTTGAAAACAACGAATAAAACTAACATAATTTTCTCTTTATTTTTCTCTTTTCTTCTTTTGTTCTTTTCTCTACTCGTTCCGTTATTGCAGTGAGAAAGCGGATTTGAAATCACGTTCTGACAGTACTAGTGGGCCACAGGGTGATTCGATTTATACTACACCAGCGGGTTTTCATCATCATCAACAACAACAACAACAACAACAACAACAGCAATTGCAACAACATCACCAACAACAACAGCAGCAGCAGCAGCAGCAGCAGCTGCAGCAACAACAACAGCATCATCATATGCAATCCGCACACGGATCACCGGAGGCAATGAAGGTACGAATGGCTGCAATGATTTTACAGCCGCCAACTAGGGTCTAGCAGGCAATTAATAATAACAAAGAGAATATGAATAATAATATAAATCATACGTCTATTAATATTAATAATAATAATTTAAATAATGGTAGTAATACGAATACCACCACTACTACTATAACAACAACAACAACAAAAACAACTACTACTACTACTGCAACAGCAGACACAAACACAGCCACAACAACAACGACGCCAAAAGACACGACAAATCATTTGGCTAGCGTTAGCGTTAGCGTTAGCATTAGTAGCAATAGAGATTTGCATAATAATTCCAGCAACACTATGAATAATACAACAAACAAAAACAACAATAACAACTCAAACACCCCTCTCAAAGATTTAACAAAAATTCAATTACCAATAGGGGTCGCTTGTGACTCGAATGTGAACACGGCTATAAAACCAAAGACGAACGCTAACGAACTAACGGTTGAAACGATTGAGAACGTTTACGGTGAAAGCGCCAAAAACACAAATGACAACAACGATAGGAGCTTAACTGACAATTGTGATGACAAATATGACAAATTTATGACTGAAGGTTACAAACACAATAACAATAACAAAAGAAATGAAAACAAAGCCGACGCCGACGCCGACGCCGACGTTACGGACAGAGAGAAAGACTTAGGCCAAAGCGCTAATACTACAAACACTGCAACGATTGACACGCCAACATTTACAAAAACAACACAACGTAATTCCAAATTGGACGAAAGCAACGAGCAAACGCACATAGAAACGAAAAGAAAAATTGCGAGTGTTTCCAATAGCGGTACTAGCAACAATGACTACAATAACAGCAACAATAATGGTAGCAACGGTAAAGATAATAATAATATTTCTCATAATTTTCTACATGACTCCACTGTAACATATAATAACGGTAATATCGGTCAGCAACTTCTCTTGCATATAACCGAATCGCACTCCGAAGAAAAGCTGGCAACGATGCGTTCACAGCAAAAATTACGTCACAGTCAACGACGCTTACGCACCAAAGCGCTTCTCGACAGTCTACCACAAAGTCTGAAAATGATTGCGCGCAATGAAACCGTTAACGTTACCATTGCAAAAAATGCCAAGAGCATAACAAGCTCCTACGAAGCACTACTCGCCGATAGTGACGAGTTGCTACAAAGAATGACCATAAATAATCCCTTCTATCGTTTTCGCAAGCAATCAGACTCTTTAAAAGAGATGCGTGCGTTGACGCGTAGTAAGCGACGACGCTTACGTAAAGCACGCTCGGAGACCGATATACTCGGTTGGCTCCAGTGGGGAAACGAACAATGTAAAAGCAAAGGCAGTGAAAGAAATAGAGGGTGTTATGAGAGCGGGGGTGTTATTCAAGAACGCTATGCACAGGTTATACTAGATAGTAAGGGTAGAGCAGTAGTAGATAGGGATAAAATCAATTATGTAAGAGATTATAATGCGCCGCTTAAGCGCGGTGAGACTGCTGTTCAGTTAACTGATGCCGATGGCAGTGTTGTAGTTGTATTAGATAATAAGCTTCCTAATATAGTTTGTAAGCCGAAATCGTTGAACAGTCTTGAAGAACTACTACATGAGGTCAATGCTGAAGAGGAACAACACGCCACACGCGGTTATTTACTTGAGGCACTTACATCGGAAAGCGCATACACACACAGCACACGTGAAACGGATAGCAGCACAGTTATAACCAATCCTTTCTCCATCTTCCTTGACGATGACGCACAAATATTGGCGGTGAGTACACGTCTACGTACCGCCTCCAACGCTTCACAACAACAACAACAACAACGCCCACTAAAAAAGCGTCAACGCTCCGAACGTTCGATACGACGTTTGTTCGAAAATAGCGGTGATATGTCGTCAACTTCGAAGCGTGCGCCAACAAAACAGCAAACAAGCGTTACTAGCGCTCGACAACACTTCCTGAATGGCATACCTGTGAGCCATTTCGAGCGTCAAGATTTCGTCAACACTTCAGCGGCTTTGGCTTTGCACGAGTCAACAAAGTCGAGCAAAGTCAAATCAAAGCTTGTCTTCAAGAATCTCTCGTTACGTAAGTTACACAAGTCGGCCAGTGGTCTTCCAGCAAGTAAAATACATCATCACGTCAATACCACCGATACAATTAGCGAGCTGAGCTCGTTGCCACAGTTAAAGAAACTCAAAATATCCTATCCAAATCGCACGCAAAGTATACACAGTGCTTTGGATGTTAGCTCAAGCTCGCGTCTTAGCATAGGGCTTGTTAGTCCAGTAGGCGGCGCTGTTAGCGTTGGTAAACATTCATATTTCGAGCGTCTGCAGGCGAAAACCCGTCAGGGTCTACAAAAACTACGTGAAAAATGCCGCAACTTCAAGCAAAACGCTGGCCAGCAACAATATGCCACAGCGAACAGAGGCTTCTCTACGCTTGCAAAAGATGACAGCTTTCGCTTTATAGGCGATCGCGCGCGTATTAGTAGCTACGAATCGAAATGTGCTGCACTCAATGCGCACGGTAACCGTCCACATGCCACCATCTATAAGAGTTACAAGTCTGAAATTGATCTCTCAAAGAATTTACACTACTTGGATGCGTACTTGGAGGAAAATTTCGAGCAAAATCTACGGAGCACCAAAGAAACTGCACATTCAGTCGGACGCGTAGCAGCTGGGCGGCGTCAAGAGAAACAAAATCAATTGGAAAATTTTCAAAAAAATGAAGAAATGCGTAAATCACCTCAATATGCGCGAACGCAGCGTGGCCGTGCGCACAGACGCAGCCTGTCGGTGACGCAGAAGTCCTTAGCAGCCGACGAGCAAAGAAGCGCACCGATATCAAAAGCGAGCAACTACGAGAACCTCGGCACATTGCCGATCGCTAAACGCGGCTGCTCTGACTCTCTCAGCAGCTCAGATTATGCTTCGGTATTTAGTGGGCCCACGTTGGCAGTCGAACCAGCAACACCTTTAAGTGCGATGGCTGTCACAGATGGCGATATTACGCCCACTCCAGCAGACGACACAAGCAGCAGTGCGGGCCTACGCTATGAACATCCAAAGATGTCACAATATTTTTTCAACAAACTTGCAAATGAAAACGACGATCACGATCTCTTGCATACAGTAAAGCGTCACAGCAGCAGTGAGGCCGCTACCTGCTTCTTCAATGCCACCAGTGAAGACGAATCGGATGATGAGCAAGACAATTTCATGCACTTAGCTGCAGGGAAGGATGCCGCGTTATTGGTTGATTACAGACGTGCGGCCAATTTGGATGACAGCATACGTATATTGGTTAACGAAGCGGAGGAAACGAATTTACAACAAGATCAACAAAAACACATGGCTAGTGTGGCAGTTACAAAACAAGTTCCTGAATTAACAGCAACGGATTGGTATCAAGAAAGACAACAGGACGAGATGAGCGTCGCTAATGAGCACAATTTCCTACTGGCATGTAATGAGAATTTAGCCGAGAGCAATTTCTATCGTTCGCTCAATCAGCATTTACAGCAACAGCAACAACAAAGAGATGGAGACTTGTATAGAGATGTGGTAGATGATAGCGAAGAAGAAGGTGACAGTGACACAGCCACAGCCACAGCCACAGCCACAGCCACTTTCGCAACTGCAGTGCATGGGCGGAGGAGAAGCGGTGACGGCGCTGGAGATGGCGGCGACATAGATTTCCATTATGAAAGCTATTTAGAACACTTCCATCGGGCAAAAAATGGCGAGGAGGCACGTAAGGCGAACTCCATCGGATATAATGACGAACGTGTTGATGTGAGCAATATCGGGGGCTTGGGAGATGCGGAGAATGCGGAGCACGCTGCTGGCATCTATATGACACGTAGCGCATTTAAACGCGCAGCACGTGGTCGTAAAGCTGGAGGCAGTGCGTATGAATTGCGTCACAGCGCGCTGCTCCTGCTCAACGAACATTTAGTCGAAGATAATGAAAGAAATAAGGATTTAGCAGATATGGCAATGACAAGTAATCGCGCAGCCTATTATGCGCGCCAATTTTACGGTGTCGGCACTGACATTAGCTGCGGTGATTCTAATGTCATACAGGAAGCTCGCACGAGTGGTAGCGATAAGATGAAAATGCCGGCAGCACTGTTCAAACCTTTTACTGCCAACGCTGCGCAGAAAATTAGGCAACGCGCCATGGCTGCAGATGGGCTGACTTTGACAGTAGCGGCAGGTGAAAAGCAGCGTAGTGAGGGCTTCGGTGGCACAGCAACGCAGTTAGCAATAAATGATGCGTCTAATTTGCTTACTACAACAACCACAGAAATGCCGACGTACAATCTCAGTGGTCTTTTAAGCGAAAAGCCAACAACAATAAGTGGTAAAAATGAATTTTACTATAACGACGCAATGCAGAACGCCGCAACAATTTCCGCGACAGCCGCAAAACCACCAACAAAGACAGAACAACAGTTGGACCACACTGATGATGGTGGTATGACAGCGCATATGTATTTTCAACAACACAAACAAGATCAACAACAAAAACAATCAGCAACTGTATACAGTGCAATGTTTATTGACAGTGGT
This sequence comes from Ceratitis rosa, assembly GCA_037013455.1. NCBI lineage: Eukaryota > Metazoa > Arthropoda > Insecta > Diptera > Tephritidae > Ceratitis > Ceratitis rosa. The sequence continues at coordinate 9,767,639 of JAWMAG010000039.1, forward strand.
AAACAAGCTGGCGCTGCCAGAGAGGACGCGGTATTGTTTGGTGATGCCAGCAGCCGCTACATGTTGGACAATATGCGGCGACATTATCAACAACAGCAACAGCAAAAGCAACATTATCGACAAAAATCGGCCAATTCCGTCAGTTCGTCATTGTCGCTGTCGACATCGTCATCGTCAAACTCCTCCGTCTCACAGCCCGTTGTGAGCAATCTGCAACAGCAACTGCAGCAACAACAACAGCTTTTGCTACCTGCCACTAAGGAGCATGTTAAGTACAGGAAAATACAACAAAAACAACTAACAGCAGGCGCCACCAGCACGGCATACCACACGCGACGCAGCTCCACAGCCTCAAATGCTTCATCTTCCGATACTTTCGACACATTCATCACTTTACGCAGCGAACAACAGCCAACAAATCCCGTAGAGTTGGCCTCGCCAGCTGCAGCTACGCTTACCGCATTACAAACAGATTATCTGCTCAGCACACAACGTACAAATAGCGGCGTCAATAACAGCGCGCAAAATTCATACCAACAACGACAATTATCCAACATGCATGCACACTCCCATAATGCGGCCGCCCACCATCACTACCCCACTTCGCCCTCAAGCGGCGGCAGTAGCGGCACCGCGCCACTAATCAGCGCGCTGAATTACTATGGTACAAGTGGTGGCAGTAGCAGCATATCGGATGGTACACAACACGCCGCGTACGCATCCTCGACAGCCTCAGCATCAGCGTCCGCCTCGGCCTCCTCATCGTCGTCTTCCTCTTCGACTAATCAGAGATATGCTTTGAATGCGAATGTGTCGGCTATAGCGAGTAATAATTATGCATTGCTAGCGCAAATGCATTATGGCAACAAGGTGGGGGGGAATGCGGCAGAGGGTGTGTCAAGCGGCGGGAGCACGGCGATACCATCAATATCGTCAGCTTATCCGAGCGAACGAAAGCCGTTTGTTTTAGAATATGAGTGTTAGCTTGCACATGTACGCGGCACGAGGCTGCGGAAGGATTATCAGCGGTGAGCATTTTGGCATAATTTTAATGGAAGTAAAGCTTAGGAATTTGTGTGGACTCAAAACTATGTACAAAACTTTCGTATTTTTCTTATTGTCTGTCACAAAGCTTTTTAAGGCGTTAGTAGAGCCTAAAGCTATGTAAAGTTTAAGCTTAATTTTTTTTTTTTTTTTGACCAAGTTTGCGCTTGAGTAGACTTTATCTGCATACCTTTGTGCGCTATATTAATTACAATACGTTTTGTGATACACGATGGAATAGAAGAAATAGGCATCAGCCTAATTGTAGGCTATGTTCCTCCTTCGACTTTCAAAAGAGTTCAATGAAATGGAATATAAGACTAACCTCTGACAAAATTGATGCTTTACATTATTCTTTCCTGGTTTTCCGCTTACGCATTTAGAGCCGCCACTTAAAGATACCAATAGGTCCTTATCTACCTGTGCCCACATCATTCTCTGCTTCCACTCGCGTGCACTGCATCTAACTAGCACAAAAGAAGTCATACGTAACCATGATGATCAGGGACTTGGTTAAATTCCCGAGAGGTTTCTTTATTGGTATAAGTACCGATTATCCAATTACGACCGAATCGACAAAGGGGCGCTTTTCTTTAGCTTTTCGGCAATTAGCAAGTGAAGCCAGGTCTTTCTCCACCAACACAATGGAGGCCTTCCTTTCTTTACTCTGCTTCGGATGGCGCGTGTTGCATTGAATGCTGCCAAAACTGAAATATAATCATCCATCCGAATGAACTAGCTCAACAGCTAAGATGTGAAAATCAATACGATGTACACAATTCTTTCTCTTTAAAACTCCTAGTGGGATCCTCCAGGCTTACGCACCATACAGCTGGGCAGGAATGATGGGCCACCTTTGCTTGTAACGAAGAGGATTTTACTTTTCAATTGCCTACTCAGTCCAAAGTATCACTTATTGATCAGTCATTCTATCACACTTATCAACGCTGATAGTTCTTTTGATAATATAAAAGATATTGTTTTACCCAGATTCACTACCAGACCCATTCGCTTTGGTTCGCGCGAGCAGCTGTATGCTTTTGTAGATGATTGTACCTTCTGTATCCAGTTTATTTATGATACACCTGGTTACGAATGCAACCTACATATCACTCGTCGGATTTGGGTAGATTTGCCTGTAATCACTTCAGACATTAAATCACATCGCATCTACAAAAGAAGCATAATCGTATCCCTTTCGTATAAAATGTTAATCCACATTTCTTTATGTCCAGAGCCACCATGCGCCCCACATTCCTGTCTCATTTACCTACTCTACTAATCTACCTACCGATCCCTGCGCTATTCAACAACAACGTAACAGTATCTCATCATGTCCGGTTCAGCTGCTCGCCTCTTTATATTCCGGGCCGACTTATATGCCCCTCCTTCTTCATACAAATTGAACGACCATTCGGTGGTGGCTTATATTAAAGTGTAAGCCCCTTCATTTGTTGGATAAACATCAAGGCTCACAACACAAATTGGAGGAGAAGATCGGCCAAATCGGTCAGTGATCAAAGTCGTCGTGGGCGCGAAGAGGTGTGATTGCTGGGGAAGCCCAAATATGCAAGCACGCAGGGTTGTATTTTCCGTATGAATCATGTAATCAAACCATAGTTTTGGCAATATCACGAGCAAGATATTTTTTCTCTTTAGGTCTGCACTTCGCACTAAACCCTAGACGTCCAACGATATAATTATCTTATTTGCCGGAGCATTTAGTATCCGACCGAGCTTTTGGTGTTGCTCAACGTCAGCTTACACGTCTTAAGTTTTGCAGAGATACCAATTTCATATAGATATAGCGGCATAGAGGTGCTTCTCGTGCCTTAAAAAACCGATTTCAAATTTTACAAAAAGTGATTTATGCCGATCCTTTTCTAACAGGTCTTTTCCAAAATTTATTTATCATGCAATAAATGTATATGCCTTCAAAAGTTATCAATGTTGGAGTGAAAGCTCTTTATAGAACTTTACTTGAGATATCAAAAAGACTTATTCTACTATAGTTGGTGCCCCCACAAATTTGTGTTCATTGGACAGTCAAGTTTTGAAAAAAAAGCTGATGCAGTACTTTGCTGTGGTATTAAGCAGCTAGCTATTCGCTCCTGAAGCTTTATTGTTTTATAAGCAGATAATTGCTATACATATATCTTCATAGTCGGCCAATGGAACGTCTATTCTCTCCATGCTATTACTAGCCTACATACGTGTATGTATACTCCGGTCTTGAAACTTCTCCTTTTCGACCAGCTTCTCAGGCTCTTCATACTCTCGCTTCGATTTTAACGAGCTTTATTTGATATTCAGATAATAACTAACCAGCTGATAGCCTTCCAAAGACAAAGTAAATTTGTATGTTTACAAAATTAAAAAAAAAAAACTGCAAACTTTTTATTCATGATTAACTAGAAACTAAGCAAGTTTATTATGTCCATTTGTTTAGTTTAACATTTATTTTAACTTACTATTAAATTTCCTTTCAATAATTCATAATTAGACGCTTCTTAACTTAGTCTCTTAACGTGATTTTTTTTCACCTCTCCGGCTTCCATTAAAATTGACCATTCTCACTTAGACGCGCTGTGTGTGCTGCTCGGCTTCCAACTACGTGTGTATTTTCTCTTAAAGCTGAACAATATTCGTCATATATATGTATGTATAATACTAGGAAGTAAGAAATGACATAAGCTTCCCTACAAATTCATACATAACGCGGCAATTGTAAAAGCTTATTAAAGGTATACTAAAAGAGAAATGCAAAAATAATAAAAAAATAGAATAATCTCTTGCTATAATATACATATGTATGTTACTTAATATACCATACAAACTCAATTATATCTGCATATCTATGAGTGATGAAGACTTTTGCAGTAAATTATATAAAAATAAATGTTAATAAGTAAGAAAATAAAAAATAAATATTTAAAATGAAATAAATGCGCATGGCTGATACTTAGATAAAAATAATAAAAAATAAAAAAAACTTACGTTCAAGATAGTTTAGAAAAATTAAGTATAGGTATATATAATATTAAAAATCCATTTTTTTATTTTTCCATATGAAAATATTATTTTTTTATATTACAAAATAATGACAAGTACACGTAAGCAATTGATATTTTTTATTTAATTATTTTTTCTTCCGCGATAGTTTTTGAATTTAACTAATTTATTTATTTTTTTTTTTGTAATATTATTGTTTCATTTATTATTTTTTCCTATTAAATATTTTTTCTTGCCACGAAAGGAATTATTAATTTTAATATACATATATATTTTTCTTTTTTTGCATAAACGCTTTAATAATCTTTATCAATAACTTGACATTTATTTCTTTTAAAATTGTTTGCTAATTTTTTATTTTTTTTTTTTTTTTATTTTTTAATTAATTATTTTCTTTTTAAATTATTGTTTTATTTTACTAATTTTTTGTTTTGTATACATGTTAATGCTTCATACTTTTTTAATATTAATAATTTTTTCTTGCCACGAAAGTGGAAATCTTCCAGTATTGCAAATATTTTCATAAGAAATATTTATTATATAAAATTTTTCTTTTATAAACGTTGCAGTAATCTTTATTAATAACTTGACAATAATGTGTTTTAATATATTTGTTTATTTTTTTTATTTATTTTTTAATATTTTCATTTTTTTTAATGCAATATTTTTATTTTCTTTTTTCATTCAATGCCAAAAAAATAAAAATAAATTAATTAAAATATTATCTTTTTTAAAAATAATTCAATTTACAACTATGCATGTATATATGTATTGTATAACCGTGTCCCTTACAAACAAATATGTATATACGCTAAACAAATGGGAAATATGGAAAAACCATATACCAAAAAAAAAAAACATTGATAAACTGAAAACTATTGACAATAATGAGATTCAATTAAATAATTAAAATTATAGTAATTTAATGTAATTATGAATAAAGAAATATGTAAATTCCAAAGAAATTTTGCTAGCTAAACTAATTTATTAAAAATGAAAATACTTATACATACATATATTATATTATATTTAAATGCCACGTTGATAAATAGCACATTGCTGAACAGTGAAATAATTTTATGCAAGTTACAACGAGAACAAAAAATGTTAATAATAGCTAATCACTAACTAATTAAATAAATAAATTATCAAAAGTATTTATTAATGCAAATAAACAATAAAAAAAATAATAAACAATAATTAAAAAATATTCATAAACTGTTTGAAAATTTTACGCTAATGTACTTGCAAGAAAAAATAACAAATAAAAAATAACAAAAAATGAACTATCATTATGTGTGTATGTATGTATGTAATTAACATAACAGTATATTGTATGTATGTGCGCTGATCATAATACAAAAGCGCTGCTAACGCAATCAAAATAATTATTTTCGAATGGAAAGTAATAAAAAATTTGTATGCGAATTTTTATTAATTAATATTTTATGCAATAAATACATTATATAATGAAATTGTTTCGATTTGCATTTTGCATCTCACGCATACATGCACACATATAACTTGTGTATACCTATACATATAAAAGTACTAAAGTTATGTTTATAATTAATTTCAATCACCACAGCCTGAAATTTATTTATCATTTTGAAAAAGTCAAAATAAAATTGAAAAATGTAGAAATTAACTGCTCAACCGTTACAAATTTATGAAAATGAGCAAAAAGCTAGTAAAATTAAATTTGCAAGCTAACGAAGCATCAACGCAGATTTCTATCTATACCTAAATATGCTTAAAAACACTAACTAACTAACTAAAAATTTTACTTTTTTTTATATGAACATATGAACAGTTATGTATAAATGTGTATGGCGTCCGAAATACTTTACGCACCTACGGGTATATAAATATTATTTAAGCTACTTTTAAGTAGCTTGAAATTACATAAAATATAGACAGTTTCAAAAAAAAAAAATTTTTTTAATTAAAATTTTTATGAATTGTCCAAAATTTGTATATTATATTATATTTTTAGTCCGTTGCTGCTTAAAGTTTATTATTTCAATAAAAAAAATATTTACATTTCACTGCACATAATTAGCATTTTTATTTTTTATTTTTTTTATTTTCAGCTACTAATTGATAATATTTGCAATTACTTACTTAAAACTATAGCAATGTTTTATTTTTTTTACTATAATAATTTTTTCTTTTTATTTTTTATTAATTTTTCAATATTTCAATTATTTTTTTATTATTTTTAAATTTAAGGGTTTATAAGAGAGATTAATAAAATTTCAACAAATGAAAGTAATAGTCTTTTTTTGAGAATTTAATGAGCTCTTTGGTTTTTCAAAATTTGTGGAGCGAGTGGTTGCTCCAGTGGTTTTGTAAGTCAAGCTTACACCACTTAAGAACTGCCATTTTTCAACACTTCCTGGTACCGGCAAACATCTTAGCATGTAATAATACAAGCTGTCGAATATCATCCAAACATCTTTTTAATTTTCCATAAAAAGATTTGGCAAAAATAATATGACTGAAATATATTAAACGCTTTAATAAAAATGTACTTGACTGACTTCAATCAATCATAAAATCAAATCATTGTACATTAAATCATTTGAGCTTTTATTGCAACTTTTCTGAAATTTTTAGCTTTATTTATTTAATTTTATCCTTGTTAGTTCAGTTTAAAAATCACATTTTCGCGATCACAGAATTTCACAGCTTTTAAGCTATTAAAATCATTTATTGAGTGGGTATTTGAAAAAACTAAACGTTACTTTGGTATTTTTTAATACATATTGTACCTATATACATCCGTACAAAATTGGTAGTTCGCAATTACTTTTAGCCATAATTTGAAATAAAATCAACAAACTCAATATAGTACATACCGAATGAAATTCCGTTGACATTTAATTTTAATTATTATTACTATAAAATAGTAAATGGTTTTTGAAATAGTTTGAAAATTTTCTGCGTCATCATGCGACTAAAATAACTATAAATTTTTTTCTATAACACTACTTGGGTTTAGGCTTATTAATGCACATTTGTATGCGTTTGTGTGTGTTTTGGGTGCAGCATATATACATTTCGGTGAAATACTTGCATAAATACAAAAAAAAAAAATTATTTCAAAAATTTGTATACATATCTTTTTTATATATAATATAATTGGCGCTTAGTAACCGCTGAAGCGATTTTTTACACTTATATAATATTATTAATTTTCGACCAGCAAGTTATTCGAAAAACTATAAATGCTGCTTTGTTGTTATATTTAAAATAACTTGAAAAATAGTTTCAAAATACTTGGCACGTGAATGCAGATTATTTTATAATAACTCCACTCCAACACCAACCAGATGAATAATTCATAACTCAAGAGCAATTCTTTACTAGTTTCATTAAAATATACCCAGAGCCTTTGCGGATATTTACACTTCGGCCTTAAAATAGACTGTTAAAAATGTTTAACTGGTTTTTGTAAACACAACAACGACACAAATACTGAACAATTTACTTGTTATTGCTAACGCATTGAGATTTTATTAAGCTCATTTTATTAACCTTCAAAAACAGAAAGTTTTCGGTGCGAGCTATATCTGAAGAATAGGTATACTCGTACTGTATGATAAAGTAGCTGTTATTGATGATAGTTAATGGGAGCAGTGTTGTATTTAAATTTACTTAAGTAGTTTTAATAAAGAACTTGTGATTTTATTCAAACGAATAAGTATTTATTTATTATTTTTCTACTTACTCTTTCGTGCACTAATTGTATTTCATTCATTTTTCTTTTTTTCTAACAAAATGGAGCAACGACAAAGTTGATTATGATTGATTCTTTATATTAAGAGATTATATTAAAAGATTTTTTTACCAATATAAGTACAGAGTATATTTATACATAAGTTATATGCTTGCATATTTAAAAGTATATTAAAGATTGCGTGTCAGAAACGTATACAATAACTTCATGTTTATATTTATGTTCATAAAAATCTTTAATTCTAAAATCAACTACAACACGAAGACATAAATAGCAACACTGATACGACTGTTGCACAAGGAAAGTCTGCATTTACAAATTTATTCAAACTACGCAAATGTATTTAGCATTATTATTTTTATCTCTTAATTGTATGTACAAGTTATCTCAAATGGAAACCGCTACTGCTCTCGAGCATAAAGGGAAATTTATTGTAATTAAATTTTTGTTATAAAATAAAATAATAAGAAATCAAGCGAGAAAAAGTATAAAAATAAAATTGAATTAAATTAAATAAAATAAAAATTTATAAAATAAAAAAATGCAATAAAATTAATTATAATTCAAATAAATAAAATATAGCGAAATAAAATAACATAAAATTGAATAAACTGAAATTAAAAAAAAAATTTAAAATATATAATAAATTAACAAATAAAAAATTAAAATAAAATAAAATACAATAAAATTATATAAAATTAATTAAAAAATAGAAAAAATAAATAAAAATGAAATAAAATAAAAAATTAAATAGGATTAAATTATATTAAATAAAAACGTAATCTAATTAAAATAAAATAAATTAGAGTGAAATAAAATTAAAGTAAATTAATTAAAACAAATATATAAAAAAAATTTAAATTAAATATAAAATTAAATAAAAAACAGAAAAACTAATAAAATAACGCCAAACAAAAAATGTAAATTAAAATAAAAAGTAAAAAAAATTAAATTAATTAAAATATAACAGTCAAATTAAAAAAGTTAAATAAAATAACATAAGCAAAAACAAAACAAAGTAAAATAAAATTAAATTGATTTTGGAAAAATAAAATAAAATAAAGTAAATAGTTAGTTCAAATTAAAAAAGTTAAACAAAATAACATAAGCAAAAATAACACAAAGTCAATTGAAATTAAATTGATTTTGGAAAAATAAAATAAAATAAAATAAAGTAAATAGTTAGTTTAAATTAAAAAGTTAAACAAAATAACATTAGCAGAAATAAAACAAAGTCAAATGAAATTAAATTGATTTTGGAAAAATAAAATAAAATAACATAAATATAAATAAAATAAAATAAAGTAAATAGTTAGTTTAAATTAAATCAAATATAAAACAGAATGTAAAATGGAATAGAAAAAATATAATAAATAACATGAAATTAATGTAAATTACGTTAAATAAAAAAGGTTAAATAAATCAAATTAAATTAAATATAATACAACATTATATGAACTAAAAATAATTTAAAAAAGTGTAAAGGTATTCAAATAGAACAAAATAAATATATAATAATAAAATAAAATAAGATAATATACAATAAAATGAACTAAATTAAAATAAAATTTTATTAATTAAAATCAAACAAAATAACAAACCCAAATAAAATTAATTAATAAATTAAATAAAGTAAATTAATATAAATAAAGGAAATAAAAAGTAGAAAGTATTTTATGGTAAACTACATTGAACTAAATTTAATTCAGTAAAAAATGAAAAATATAAAATATAATAAAATAATAAAATAAAACAAAAATGAGCTTAATCACTGAATCCTATATTATTTTTTAACAAAGGAATGTTTCTTTCAATTAACGATACTAATGTAAATACTCAAAAAGAGAAAATAAATCAACTTGATATGAGGCCTCAGATAGAAAAAAGCTAACTGTATTTACATATAGTAGGTATATAAAAGAATAATATTCGTGAAGCCTCTCACTTTGCAGAAATCAAGAAATTTTTTAGAAATTTCAATTTGTCAAAGCAACGTTGAATAAAAAAGAAATCCCCTATATCACAAGCATCATAGAACTTTTTAATATTAAAATATTTATGCCCATTAAAAAATGCTTATGAAAAATTTCAATAAAAAAATTTTTCAACGTCCAAGTCTATGCAAATGAGAATGCACCACGAGAAAAAGTACAAAGCTCTTTCTTTTTTCTTCACATAAACGTATTATTTCATTAATTTATTTATCTCTTTTATGTACTTAATCACTTAACGGCAATTTGTGGTTGAGGCAAATAAGGAAAAAAAAACGATGCAACACTTTTCCGCTTAATTTGCTTTGATACGCACACCCGCTGAACTGGTAGAGTTTGAAGAACATCTATATTGCATCAGTAGCCATTGGCAACGTTTTAACAAGCAATAAACAAGATAGCCTTATATTATATAAAATACATTGTGAAAAGCTTGTAGGGCATTTATGTAAGTATATGAAAGTATGTATGTGTAGGTAAAAGCCCAACTAACTACCTCCACTTCGTGTTGTTTTAATGTGTGCTGACAAAATATTTTTAATTTTTAATTGCTGCCCATTGACACTCACTACATGAACGTAGTGGGCAAACATACACGTATGCATGTACATTATCTGGGCAGCAGGCGGTGTATAGCATTCAAGCGCTTACTCACGTAGAGTCAAAGTATTTCAGATAACTTATTTGCCAACAGCAAACAGCAATTCGAAAGCGAAGGGAAAAACTTTGTGAATTTTTTTTTTTTTTTCTTTCAAATAAAATCAATTAAAATTAAAATCCCATTTAGTCGGTGTGGGCTTGCAGGTCAACTTTACTCATTATTTGAGAATGTGTGATTAATTGAAAAGTAAGTCATTGGAAAAAATATTTATTATTAATTATTTTGAATACACAGATGGTGCAAGTGGTTAAGGAAAAATTTTCTGCCTGGAATACAGTTTTTGAAAAACTTGAAAATTTTACATTTATGGTAACAAACGCATTTGGAATATTTTTTTCATAATTTTTTTATATACATATTAAATGATCTTCCAGTATTTTTTTTTTTGAACTTAATCTTCTCAAATTGTCACTATGTATATAATTTAATAATATCCTCGCGAGAGTTTAAATATCACTTAACACTTTCACGTGCAAATTTGAAATTAAGTCGTTCCAAAGTTTGATTTTACACCGAAAAAATGCTTGTTGCAAGGGATAAATATTTTTTACACACCTTTCTACCGGTATAGCTGTTTTTGTTGTTGATGTTTGCCAACGTCTGCTCTGAGTTAGATTTTTGCCAAAATCCTTTCGTTTCAACATAAAGTAAATTCCTTACAATTCACTTTTTTTTTTTGAAATTCGCATTTAAATTGGTTGCATCTGTTTCAATTTCCGTTCAGTTAAAATTCTTGAGTGCAAAATGACGCTATTGAATGCACATATGCACATACGTGTATAGCCGTAACATATACATATTGCTAATTACCCAAGGAAGAATAAAAGTCTCTAGACAATTTTTTGTAAGCAGCAATTAAAAGGAAAAGAGAAATAAACTAAAAGTAAGCTGAAAACTAACATCTGAAAACATCCTCCATGCTTCGTTCATTTTAAGTCAGCGCCTAAACGTGTGCTACATTATTTTCAGGTAATTTTTACTTACAACTATTACAAAAGTCCTACATAAAGCTTGAGCTTCCTCATTCATTCATCATTGTAACTTAGTCTAGATGTGCTTTTTTTCTTCTTTTTCTTCTTCCTTTTGAAATGACAATGAAAACATGGAAGCTATGAAAAGAGCAGACGCATCGCATGTTATTGCGCACTTAAAAGTCACAGAATTGCAACAATTGATGTTGTGCCAACAAAGCAATTGCGAAAGACAAGACAGTGAGTGGAGAATGGGAGAATGTGTGTAAAGAACTGAAGACAATTGCACGTACATTAGGAAAATAGCATGTTTTACCATGTCTTTTTAAAATTTCTTTTGGTTTTTGTCCCTTCTTATGTTCAACAAATACAGCTACGCTTAGTAAGTCAACAAAAAAACATGCTACTAACAAAGCAAGAGGAATAATGAAGTATGGAAAAGCTTTTTTCGGTACTCATTTTTATCCGTTAAAACAAGCAGTGAGAGAGAAAAACAAAAACAATAAATACAGCGTACAATTCAGCAAGAGAAAAAATTATTTGCAAGTACATTCCATACATACATACTACAATGCGATAAAAACGGGTCATATCATTAAAGTATTTCGGCATTATAGCCAAATTCAGAAAGCAAATAAAAAAATAAAAATAAAGTGAATGAAATAAAAAAAAATAAAATAAAACAGAAAACAAAATATAATGAAATAAAAAAAATTAAACAAAATAAACTAAACAAAAAACTTAATAAATTGAAGGAAAATAAATTAAAAGTCAAATGAAATAAAAAAAACAAACAAGAATAAAATAAAATGAAACGAATCAAAATAAATTATAATAAAATAGAAGAAAATAAAGTTAAATGAATATTAAATTAAATCAAATATAATAAAATACATAATTAAAAAGAAAAAAAAAAACAATTAATTAAAACAAAGGGAAAAAAATAAAATAAAGTTTTACCAAAAATTAAATTAAACTAAAATAAAATAAAATGAAAAAATTTAATTAAACCAAAGTAAATAAATAAAATAATTAAAAACCAACAGAATAAATTACAGAAAAGAAAATAATTTATAGTAAAATAAAATGAAGTCAAACAAAATAAGATTTAATAAAATAAACTAAAATAAAATTAAATAAAGCACAATAAAATAAAACAACACCAAATCAATTAAAGTAAAAACTCAAATCAAATAAAATTGCATTAATAAATTGAAAATAAAGCAAAATATAATACGGTAAAAATGAAATAGTTTGCTTATTCCTTTTTACCATATTATATTTTGTTTTACATTTAATTAATTAGTATAATTTTATTTGATTTGAGTTTTTACTTCAATTGATTTGGTTTTATTTTATTTTATTGTGCGTTGTTTATTTATTTATTTAATAAAGTAAAATAAAAGAGAATAAAGTTGTACATATATACGTTATTAAAAAAAATACATGAAAAAATAAATAAAACAAATTAAAACAGAATAAACTAATTCGAATTGAAATTAAAACATAAATGATGTAAAACAATAGTACTAATAAAATATAATATTAGAATAAAATTAGATATAATAAAATGAAATAAAAGATAAAATACATTGAAACAAAATAAAGGAATGTATTCATAATAAAAAAATAATAATAAAATCAAAATACAGTGAAATAAAATAAAATAAATTATATTAATTTAATTTGAGTTGAATTAAATCAAATTTAATTAATTTTAATGATGAGGAAAGCCTGCCGCGTCATCATTACGTTGTCACGGCAATGGTATGAGCCACTAGAAGACTCTGCTGTGAGACATAAAAATGAAAATTTAACTTAATTTAATATTATTATATAAAAAATCTTCGTTATATCTTAATAGAAGTACATATATTACTTTTGGTTAACTGAAATTGTAAATAATGTGAGATGTTAACTTAACAAAAAAAAATTATTTTCTCGATTTCAATCATATTTTCCAACATTTTTGTACAAAGCTTGTTGTTGGGCACTTTTCTACTAAATTCTACATACAACTACTTTAATGTCTTTTATGCATATACAAATGCAAAATTTTTTTCATAAAAATAATAAAAATTTTGTTAAAAAAAAATATAGCAAAACGCCCTGTTTGATGTCCTGTTGCTAGTTGCTTTGGAAACACTTAAAAAAACAAACATTCTTACGCTACATACGTGTATAACAGACTGTACAATTACTTGTTTAATATTTATACTGCCAGAGACGCCAAGACAAGTCTACATGAACGTAACCCAACTAAATATATACTCGTATTTAGCATTTATTTTTTAACAACTACTTGCAACAGTCAAAACTAAGTACTGATTTAAATTATTGTACTTGTACTACTGAAACCACTAAGTAATTCATACAAAAGAAGTTTTGCCAAAAAAAAATATTTATGTTTATTACACGATATTGTTTTAAAATAAAATTAATTTAAAATATATTTACACTTTTAAATAAAAGGATTAATTTTGTTTTAATTTTTTAGTTTGCTTAAATGGTTTTTTCTTTGTTTGTTTATATTATTATTTTTTATTTTGTATTATTTTTTTTTTTTTGTTTTATAATTTTATATCTTCTGGCATAAACGCCAAGTTGTTTGTAATTTTTCAATTACGAAAATGTAATTTTTTCACATAAATTTCATTTTATATTTACATGTTTTTTAATATGTAATTATTTTTAATTTGTTATTACATTTTATTTTAAAACACATTTCGTTTTTTTCCAAATTTTAATACTTTATTATAATTAATTTTTAATACATTCTCCCCAACCATATTTTATACGCCTTTCTTGTTGTGTTGTAAATGAAATTGGTCTTAATAATTTTATGTATATATATATTTTTGCCCATTGCATCCAGTTTTTCAGTTTACTTGTACAACCCTTGCATTTTCTGCATTTTACCGCATCAATAATTAAAATTAGATTGTTTTTTATAATTTTTTATCCAAACATTTCTCAACTTTAAACCATTTCCATCGTCTGTCATTCATATCCCAAATCCTCCTTTCTCCCTGCATTAGTCCCGATTGCCAAAATGAACATACTACGTATATATATAAAAGAACAAACTAGGAGATTTTCTTCAAGTAGCTTTTCTAACACTTTCCAATTCAACATTTTAATTAGCCACCACTCAACGCTCACATTTATCCACCACAACCCAGAAAAAAAAGAGAAAAAAATTACTAGTTAGAGTAATAACTGCTACCAATAAATACAACCATACATATGTATTATACATATGTTTATTTATATACATATATATATATATATATAAATAATTAGATTTAGTGATTTTTTCAATACCACATGCATATTTATTTACCTGTAAAGCCGTTATGTGCTTGCCAAGCATTTACTACCATCTATTACCCACTACTACATACATATTAATTTCATATTTGTGTTTCCCTTATATTTCAATGGCATTTTGCGAAAGCAGCAAGGGAATGCTAAATTTCAAAGTTGAATGTAAATACTATTATTTTTATTTAAGCAAAAAATATAATCAAAATAACTTTTCTTTTTCTTAAAAAAAACAAAGAATTCAACAATATATAAATTATACAAATATATATACAATATATTATGAAAAGTGTATAAAGAGTTAAAAAAAAAACATACAAAAATGTATAAACAAACAATGTGAGCGCAGAAAAGTGTAAGTTATAATTTATCAGCATATCCTGACATATATGTATGTACCTATTAAACCAAAAAAACAAAAGCAAAAGAATATGCTCGACCAAAGAAAAAACAAAATTTCTATTAAATTTAATTCCGAAAAAACTTATTGTTGTTGTTGTTTCTAATATAAATCCATCCTTGTTATTTGGCTAGCTCGCATTTTATAAACCAAAGTTTTCTTTTATCGTTTTTTCCAAATATTTATGCATTCGCCTCTTCTACAATACTTTTTTGTTCGTTCCAAGCATAAAGCATACCTTAAGGCGCATTATTTGCATCAGAAGTGTGCGTGACTAACTTACCATATAACATTAAATACGTTTATTTTCTATGTAACTTTCGACACCATTCAGCGTGTATGTGTGTGTGGGTGCATATGTAAATATGTGTATTTATATACCTACATACGAGTACATGCATTAAAATAACAAAAAAAGAAAACGAAAACAACAAAAATTTATTCACTACTTTTACATATACATATTTGATTTAATCAATGCATTGCAAGTGCGTAAAATACTTTTTGAATGTTTCCTTCCGGCGGCAGCATAACCTTGGCATGTCTTATGACCGTTTATGTGTGTGTGTGTGCGTGTGTGTATGTGTACAAAAATAAAATATTTTTTAAGATTTTCGTCGTCCGTTTCTGTTTACACACATTTGTTGTTCTTTCTCATCTTGCACTTCACCGTTATCTTTTGTTCACACTAAATTCTTTGCCAGCCACAATGCCCGTCACTCTATTCAATTCTCTGCAAATATTTATAGTAGTTCAAAATATAAATCTAGTAATATTCTATGATCTTTAGATAATAATTTGCAAACATTATATTAGAAAATATTTTTTCTACAGCAAAGTAAAGTAAGTACAAACCCGTCTTCTTACTTTTTTAAATATTCCAAAAAATCTAATAATTATAATTTTTAAATTTTTATATTTAGTAAAAAGCAGGAAAATAAAAACAATCATTGGAAGAATTGATTGCAAAATTAAAATTAAAGGTAAAAATAAAATCAAAATTAATATTAAAATTAAAATTAAAATTAAAATTAAAATTAAAATTAAAATTAAAATTAAAATTGAAATTAAAATTCAAATTCAAATTCAAATTCAAATTCAAATTCAAATTCAAATTCAAATTCAAATTCAAATTCAAATTCAAATTCAAATTCAAATTCAAATTCAAATTCAAATTCAAATTCAAATTCAAATTCAAATTCAAATTAAAATAAAGATAAAAATAAAAATAAAAATAAAAATAAAAATAAAAATAAAAAAATAAAAAATAAAAAATAAAAAATAAAAAATAAAAAAAAAATAAAAATAAAAATAAAAATTATAATAATAAAAATAAAAATAGAGATGAAAATAAAAATAAGTAAAGAAGTATAAAAACTAAAAAAAAGAATCATACTGAAACTGAAAAGTAAATTTCTTCTCTCTTACGAGTATTAAACCATAAATTCCTACTTATGATGTTTCTGCAAAAATTCAATAGAGCTGAATTTCACAACTCATGATAAACGAAACAAAAACAACATACATACATAGATTGTAAATTTGTATTTATGTGTTGTAAGTGTATATGAAGTAATTGCTTAAGCTAAATGCATGCGTGAGTCCGTAATTGCTATGCCGTTGTTTTTCGACTGCAAATCTTAAATGTCCGAATAAGCAAACGCGCGTACGCCGTCCATTGTAATTTGCTAGAAAACGCTCATATCAGAGAGTAATTTATTTAAATCAACAAAGGCAAATTTTATTACATCATTACGCAATTACAAAGCACAAATATGCTCGAAAGTGCGTTCCATGCACACATGCACATACTCGTACATATATGCGTATATGTGACTGCATTTAAAAAAGGACTCGTACTCAATCACCAACAAGCTTACTGGCCACAATAAAAACAACAACACAATAGTATTGCTTCGATCGAAATTCCTTGCAGGCTAACATACAAAAGCAAGCAACTAGACACATATATGTAGGTACATACATACGTAGTAAAACTCAGCGTGGTATTCGTTAACTGCAGCATTGCTTTGGAAATGCATACATGTTGGCAACATGCAATATTTTATTGCTACTTTTTGTTTGCTTGTTAGTTTGTGCCGGCACTGAGAGCTGTCAGCAGAGCATTTAAATTATTGTACTTGCGCCATGAATTTATTTCGCTCTAAAGTATTGCACTGTAAGAGGAACGTAGTGAAGTGTGCCACTTTTTGCAATACTGGTATGGAAGCGAGTATGGGAATTTGTATGTATGTACACGTATGTATATTTGTGGCCAATACATGAAAATATTTAACCAATGCCATATTGGTGAGAAAAAACAACAGAATTTTTCATTACGAAAACCCAAATAACAATACATATGTATCTACATAAGAGCACATATACACACATATATATTTATGTCTGTATGTATGTATGTATGAGGGCATATTTGCCACAAGAGAAAGGAGGATTGTCGGTTAGTGTCGGTTGCATATAATTTATTTGCATTTCCGTTGCGCGAACAATACTGACATGTTGCATTTAAATGCATCACTTCCGTACAATTTATAGAGGTTTTCGCATATGCCTATGTAGAAATATACATATAAAAATATATGTATATATTTATGTTGTACATAAAATGTATATAATATAACAATACATGCATATTCACATATAAGTACATACCATTTATAGTATATCTAGAGGCTAAAAGGATATCATTGCGGTTATGTTCATTAGTAACTACAGCAATACGTACATACATATATATATTCCTGACATTCATCTCGTTTATAATTATTATTTCATTATGCATTTATTATGCTCATTATGCCTTAAATTACTTTTCATTAACACTCGAAATTCGACTGTTTACAATTAAAATTATGCAATAAGATAAGAGAGTTGGGTTTTAATATCTTAAAACAACTTCATTAAGCAACAGTTTTCGGTTTCGGCTGTGTCTCTCGGGAAGATTTCAATGTCAAAGGCACAGATTTGATCCTTAACCAGACCAATATCCTTCATTTCAAAAATAAATATTAATTTCTAATCTAATCTAATAATATCTAAAATAATAGCGGTCGCTAATCGGCAGGGATTGCTTACATCTCCGAAACTAAAAACATAACAGCTAAAACATAAAGCTCCGAGCTGGCATAGAAATAAATTTTAGGTCCTTTCGTATCAAGATGCACACCAAAAATTGGATTTTATTTCATTTTTTTATTTTATTTTATTTTATTTTATTTTATGATACCTTATCTTATTTTATTTTATGATGTCTTATTTTGTTTTATATTATTTTATTTAATTTTATTTTGTTTTATTTTAATTTATGTTTATTTAGTTCATCTCATTTTGTTTTATTTTATTTTATTTTATGATACCTTATCTTATTTTATTTAATGATGTCTTATTTTATTTTATTTCACTTTATTTTATTTTATTTTGTTTTATTTTATTTTATATTTATTTAGTTCATCTTATTTTGTTTTATTTTATTTCATTTTATTTTTCTTTATGATATCTTATTTTATTTTATTTTATTTTTCTATTTTGTTCTATTTTATTTTATTTTATTTTATTTTATTTTATATCACTTTATTTTATTTTATTTTTTTATTTTATTTTATTTTATTTTATTTTATTTTATTTTATTTTATTTTATTTTATTTTATTTTATTTTATTTTATTTTATTTTATTTTATTTTATTTTATTTTATTTTATTTTATTTTATTTTATTTTATTTTATTTTATTTTATTTTATTTTATTTTATTTTATTTTATTTTATTTTATTTTATTTTATTTTATTTTATTTTATTTTATTTTATTTTATTTTATTTTATTTTATTTTATTTTATTTTATTTTATTTTATTTTATTTTATTTTATTTTATTTTATTTTATTTTATTTTATTTTATTTTATTTTATTTTATTTTATTTTATTTTATTTTATTTTATTTTATTTTATTTTATTTTATTTTATTTTATTTTATTTTATTTTATTTTATTTTATTTCATTTTATTTTATTTTACTTTATTTTATTTTAATTTATTTTATTTTATTTTATTTTATTTTATTTTATTTTATTTTATTTTATTTTATTTTGTTTTATTTTATTTTTTTTTTATTTTATTTGTTTTGTTTTATTTTATTTCATTTTTTAGTAATATTATTCTAATTTTTTGTTTTTTTTTTATTTTACATTATTTGATTTTATTTTAATTATTTTATTTAATTTTAATTTATTTTATTTTATTTTATTTCATTTTATTTTATTTTATTTTATTTTAATTTATTATATTTTATTTTATTTTAATTTATTTTATTTTGTTAATTTATTTAATTTTATTTTATTTTTTTTTTTATTTTTTTATTTAATTTAATTATTTTTTATTTAGTGTTTATAATTTTTTTTAATGAATAATCAAGTCCTTCAGTTTTCTTTTCCAAAAGACTTAAAAGTCCTGCGCTTTGATATCAAGCTAAACTCTTACGAGTAACAACAACTAAAACTTATAGCGGCTCCTTATGAGCAAAGCGCAATGAAAAGCTTATAAAGTCGAGATTTTAACAAATACTTAATGCTTTCGAAAACAATATGTTAAAAACTAAAATCTCATACATAATATTAATGGGAATTCGTTTCAGGAAGTTTATTATTCTAAAAAAGAGTTGTCTTATGTTAATTCTTCAAATATACAATTTCATATATAAATGTAAGCTTTTTCCTAAAAGCCAGACAAAACTATGTTTATTTATACCTGTACATATAGTATACCTATATGTACATACATATGTTCTTGTATAAATTAGTATCTACAAAGAGCTAAGCAGAAACAACACGAAAAATTCATTAGGGTAAAAAGTTTCACAGCCACAACGGTACTTTATTCAAAATTCTGAAGGCTCATACAAAAAGATAAAGCATTCAACAGAGCGTTGCAGGAAGTATACAGCTGACACTTACGTATGTATTTATATTAAAAATACTTGTTTTAATGCATTTTTCGAGAGAGCAAACTTATGGTATGGAAAAATGTTATAAAGTAATGCAAAATATGTACGAGTATATAAATATTTATATATTTTTTATATTTTTCTTTAAATTTCCCCACAGTTCTCTTATGTTTCTTTGTGTTTGAATCCGATCTTTTAAATACTTATTTTTTTCGGCTTTGAGATCGTTTTTTCGCTATAGACTTCTAGTCATCCTTTTTTCACGGGCTGCCACACGAACACTTCTCTTCGCTTCTTTGCTTAATCTAGAGAAAGCAGATTTAATAACGCTGTTCTTGAGGCCTGCAATAAAAATCGAATAACAAATCACATTGAGATCTGATATAAACTCGGCTTTCAAATACTTGTTTACAACTAGAGCTTCTACATACTAGTTTAACTATACACACGCGGGAAAGATATGTACCAAAACTAAAACGTAATTTTGTAAATGTCGCTTTGACCGCAGATGGCTTAAAGAGATAACGAGATTAAGTAATTTCACCCTTACCTAAGTATTCGTTCTTTTTTATAGTTTACTTAAGTAAAGAAAGACTGTAACTAAATTGGTACTTTCTTTAGCTTACAAAATAATAAAAGAGAAAATAAAATAAAAAATAAAAAAATTACGCATATAATAAAATTTAAATAAAAATTGTTAGCATCATAAAAGCTAAAATGAAGGCACACAATGTTTTTACGGGGATTTAAAAGTAATTTCGCCGATATACTACTGCCATACAACAGTGCGCTGGACACGAGGCGTATATGTAGTACGAGTAGAAAATAGTGGCTTGATGAAATTATAGAGACGTACACTAAATACATGTACATGCATATGTATGTACACGTATGTAATAAGTATTAGTAGTCGAAATGACTGGCAGCCATAAAAACTTGCTGTTGCGCTGTTAAAATTAGATTCACTCAAGCAGCCCGGCTTTTATCCACTTATGCTCGAATGTACGTACATACGTAGGCCTACAAGCAAATATTTGTATATACATACGTGTATGTATTTATTACTATTCAGCGCTAAGGCGCCACATTTAGCTTTTAAAATTTTATCCGTAAGATTTACCAAAGTTTCTTAAACTTTGCGGTTCCCTACTAAATACTTACAATACGTGTAGTTGAGTGCGCATTAGTGCTTGCATTTTGATTGGTTGAAGTTTTAATTTTTTTATATTCAATCCATTAACATTTTTCTACCAAACGTTTTTTTTTTTAATCTATAATAAATTCCTCAAATTGATACCAAATACTTATCGTTCAATGAAAACTACGCTCTAAAAGCACATCACTTGTAAAGGAATAAAATTATTCTGTTTGACAAATTCCTATTTTTTATGAGGCCACAAAGGCATAAAGTTTATTATCAATATAACACATGTAATATACATATATAACTTATTTATAGCTTAATGTTTTATGTTACACACAGTGTGTCTTAATGATAAAAATGAGCTGGATAGTGTCGTGTACTCATGAGGCAAATAGATAAAAATATGTCACTCTCTGACTCGATGAGTTACAATTTTAGAACTAAAGAATCGTGAACAGTCTTAATTAAGCTTTGAATAGAATGGAATCTGGTCGGGTTGGGATCTGTTCAGAAGTTCCAATTGAAAATAAAAAGTTTATGGTACCGATTTAACGCCTCTACATGCATATGTAGAGAAAATATGTATAATCTGCCCGAGTAGACGCCTTAACTCATAGTGAAAAAGTGTTTATGCTTGCGAGTTTAATCTACCCGAGTAGAATAAACCCGAGTAGAAATGAAGCATAAACGTAATAACAGTAAAAGAATTAACGATTTAAAGTACAACAATGTCTGAGCCAAATATAATAACAGTAACGGATCATATATTTAATGAATTTACTTAACTTGCACAATTATTTACTTTAATATATTGTTAATTAAAATAATAACAAAAAATAATAACTTAATAATTTAAGGCTTTTCATGTTAATTGTCACTTTTCAAAATTTTTTTTAATTTTTTTAACAAAAATTACAACAATTGCGCTTTTTAGTGCTCATTTTGACTCAAAAAAATGCTTAAAATTTTTTTGCAAATGCTTACATGTCAAATCGGAAAATGTTGGTTACTCGAAAAGTAAATAAAAACTCTATTTAAAAAATGCAAATATTTAAGAAAAAATAACAGTTTTTCCATGTATCTACACATAGAATGTCAAGCGAAAAGCACAATACCAGAAAAAAAATGTGTTCCGCAACTAGCTGATGTGGCGAAGTAGACTCTTAAAATGTAAATGAAAAAATATAATTCATGCAATACGCATACGCATTTTCCATTATTTTACCAATCAACATTTGACAATTTGATATGTCAAGTAGAAAAAAAACAAAAAAAAAATTATAATAGTTTAAATTATGTACATGCAAAATGCCAACTGACAGCCATTCGTAGAAATCAAATGCATTTTTTGCTATCTTTACGCTATTTTGCATAAGAAACACATTTTCGATTCAAAACTTTTAATTTGGTTAATGCGCAATCCGTTTGCTTTTTTCATTACACACACATATCAGTGCATACAATTGTTTATAGTCGTACATATACTTTTTTTATTTTATTTTTTTCTATATATTGCAAATTTCAGCCATAAACAATTACCATACATATACACACATATATGGAATTGCATTTAAATTTTTGTTTTGCGTGTGCTTTCATTAAATGTAATATCGGATTATACAAATTTTACGTTGATTTTGAATATAAATTCATTATTGATTCTTCTTCTTTTTTTTCTTGCAAAATAAAATCCTCTCAAATCAATGGGAGGGTTTTAGTTAATATAAGTGTGTGTCTGTGCGGAAAGAGGTTAGGAGTGCTGCGTTCTACCACGCGGGGGGTCATGAAACTATACATGGGGTTATCTATTTCTTGATTTTAAACCAAACATAATTTGTATTAGTTAAAAGTCAGACATTTATGTAAGTGGATCGCTTTGATCCCTCTTTGGTCCGGAGGTGTGATTGGAAACGACAATGGCGAGACTGTCACTCTCTATTCGGATTGCTATAACACGAGCGAATATGATTTCATTGCGAGAGATTTTTCTTGACCGCGTAAACTCTCGCCTTGGTGATTTCAGTTGGCCATCGAGGTCGTGAGATTTGACACAGTTCAACTTTTTTTGTATGGCTACGCGAAAGACTGTGCTTATGCGGATAAACCTTTAACTCCTGAGTACTTGAAAACCAGCATTCGTCCAGTGATGACTGAGATACTGCCCTACAAGCACACTGTCAACTACATCTTCAAAATCTCTACTGCAAATTACTGCTGCAACGCAATCAGATTGAAGCTATTGCAGTATAGAGACTACATCACCTCCTGTATGTACTGCGACAAACTCTTTTTTACAAGAATACGAAACAGGAACGAAGGGAAAACACATACGCCTTCAGACGGCTCAAAGCGTTGTGGAAGCCACTTTTCGATACTCTCCATAAATATGAGCATGCCTCCTCCAAGCCGAACTCTTTGCAATCACTTAAGCCGCCGACTGGCTGCTCAAATCTACGATAGCATGGTGTAAACAATCAGTTACGATATATTCACGTTTTTTTTCACGTTCAACGGTTTGGTCTTTGGCTGTTCAATTTTTTTTTTTTTTGTTCCAAAAACTATTTTTTTAACCGTAAGCCACACTAATATCGATTCTCGTTTGCTATGTTTCAAAACAAACGTAGTATACTAAATACATAGAACAGCCGAGTAAAAAAATATAAATTATTGACCAGATGATGTTTTAGAACTTGAAGAGAAAAAGGAATTTAAGGATAACTTTTATCTAATAGGATGTGTAATTTGTAGTTTTAATTTTTTGTCACATTCTGATACTATTGCCCAATCTTTGTTAATAAATTTAAAAAAATATTGATTTTATTATTTATTTATCTAATTTATGTATGTTATGTATGTTAGGTATATGTATTTATGTGTATAATATATACATTCTAACCTAACCTTAAGCCATATTTACATATATGAAAATAATTGGTGCATTTGCAATCATAAGGTTTAAAGATATAATTCCAGCTGGGACTTTTACACTTCCTGATATATATTTTTTTACTGTTTGTCTTATTTATATATCTTCTTTTGACAGTAGCAAACAGTGGCAGCTTCTGCCATTCACAATAGTAAAAAAAAAAACAGTCAAAGCAGGCAGCATTGTCATATTGAAATTCGTTAATGCGCAAAATTTTAATGCATTCATATCTGCATTTAGAAGCAGATAATTCAAGAGTTAATGCAAATAAAGCCTTCTTATGCAGATAATATTTGTTGTCTGCTCCCCTGATATTATTTATGAAATCACGTTAATGATTTACTAAAAACTTTGTTATCATAATCGATTTCTATAGCTCTTTTTTAATTAAGTTGAAAAAAAATTTCTGACAATTGAAATTAAAGCAGTTAAATAAATAATTTTGTTTATTAAATTTAAAAATATTACTTTCAATAAATATTTTAAATATTTTTGTAAATATTTTTATATTATATTATTTTAAAGTTTTCATCATGTTATGTGAATAAATAGACCCATGCTCCTACATATATATGTACATACATATATGTAGTTATAATATACAAACAGCAACAATAATCATGCAAATATTTACTTTGTAATTATGTAAACAACAAGCCTACAACCAAAAAGCACACTAATTAACTTAATACAAAATAATTCATAATGAAACACACATTTTACGCACATACCTAGATTGTAAATAATTAAGTAGCGCATACCGATATGTACGTTTATTAGTCATTTTTATTTTTCATTTATTTAATATAATTTAATTAAATTTATTTTATTTAATTTAATTTAAAATAATTTAATTTTATTTCATTTTATTCTATTTTATTCCATATCCTATATATGTATGTATTCGTATATCTGCACGAATATAGACTACGGCCTTCCAAATTGGAAATGAGCAAATGAATGAGCCTACAGTGTTAAATGTTACCAATACTTGTCTAACTTTTAATGCATTGGCAACAAGTATTAGTAAACATTCAATCAATAATGACAGCATAAGAGCTATGTCTCATAATATGACTGACACCAGCGCAAAAAGTTTGAATGATGGTGAAAATAACATCAATGAACATAACAAAAGCGTAGCAAAGCATAATGTTGAACAATTTACTAATACTATTAGAACAGTAGCAATTGTCTATGCACCACCGACAGCCGCAATGTCAAGCGCAACACTTACAAATATTCCACCCAACCTAAGCAATTCAACAGCAAAAGAAACAAAGAATAAAATTAATGCCGTTAACCAATCATTTGATGAGACTTTTGTTTGAAATTTTAATTTTTAATTTTTGTTTTGTATTAACTTGATATGATTTGTAATTGAAATTTGCATATTTTCAGACATAATTATGTAATTAATATTGTTCTCACCGTTTTTACGTCATATGCATGTATGTATGTATGTGTTGTGTATATATGTAATTTAAATGAATGCGAAGGTGTGTATGCGCTAATTTTTGATAAAAAAAAATATATGAAAATTTTTTTCTTACTTTTTAATAAATTACATAAATTAAAAATTTTAATTTTTAATTAATAAATTTTGTTTAATTTTTATAATTGCAAACGCTGGACTAACTTACTGTAAACTGCACAAAATTTTCAGCGCACATTAGCAGCGCTTTTTCAATTATTTTTATAGTAAAAGGGCATCAGATACGTATTTCATCGGAAGTTTCACTCATTTTAAAACCAGAATAGCTTTTCACACGAATGACGATTTATAGAACCGTCTTTACGAAAAATATCGCTTGAAATATCACCGCTGCAAACCTGTACTATAGGCTAGACAGACTACAAATAATATAGGCATAAGTTAGTTATTTGCATTAACTCTTGAATTATCAGCTTCTAAATGCAGTTATAAATGCAGATAAAACTTTGTGCATTTGAACTGCTTTTACGAATTTAAATTTCGTATTTGACTGTTTTTTTTTTTTTACTATTGTGAATGACAGAAGCTGCTACTGTCAAAAGAAGATAGGCAAACAAGACACAGATTGAAAAAATATATGAAGATGTGTAAAAATCACAGCATGAATTACAATGTTAAGGCTTATGTTTGCAAATTCATCAATTAATGTGATACTGTTTAATAATTTTAGGTGCAGAATATTAATTCTTCTTTTAAATACAATAAGTAATTAACGGGTTTTGCCAATAAAATATCTGCTAATCATTTTTAATTTCTCCTTTCCATTTTTGAGCTCAACGTTTTTGTCAAATTAGCTGATAACTTAATGCGCATATGTGTTGTCTGTCAGGGGTACAAACCAAATTTACATTGTGATACTTAGCAAGTCTGTTCTCCTATTAGTTTTACACAATCGGAATAATGTTATCCGAAATAGGACAATCATCAATGGAGGAAATTTTTTTTATTTTTTCTTCTACTACTAAATTATTATTTGTGCTTCTCGAAATATGTATAATAAGACATTTTCTTAAAAGCATTATCGAAAAAGGGTTTTTATTTTTAAAATATCTTTTTCGTTTTACTTACTAAAGTATTTACAATATTAAGTAAGACTTTCTAAATTCTTTTTTGTCTTTAAATTTGATTATTTTACACTAAAACATATATTTATATTTAATCAACTTATTTAGTTTTGTTATCAAAGCTGCTTAGAAGTTTTTATTATTTACCTAAGTTATATTTAGATATTTTTTCCATTTACTCCATTTTCTTTGTTTCCTCTTGCAAAGCATTGCTATAAATCAAAGAGTATTTGATAAAAAAATTAGTTTTACCTAAACAAAATCTTACTAACAACTCGGTATGTTTGTGTGTATGTATGTATGTATATAAATTATTACGACCATATATTCTATATGTTGGCACACACAGGCGAAATAAAATCCTTTAGTTTAATCCACTATACATTTAATCTTCAATTTTTAAACTTTTAAGTATTTAAGTAACTTGCTTTGCCTTTTAATTTTCTCATGCAAATAAATACTGGCTTACAAGCATCAATATCTCTCTCTACATACGAATTACATAAATTCTCTAAATTGGTCTATACTAAATCTTTTCTACTAAAATTCTACGCTCTTCTCTTTGTTTTCTATAAATAATTAAATAAATATGTATAATACATACATATATTTGTGCATTTATGTATAAAGAAATAAACTATATGGTAGTTATTCACATTTTTTATTATTAAGCTATATATTTACGACTTGTTTAAGAAATGCTTATAA
The DNA here is from genome assembly GCA_037013455.1 of Ceratitis rosa. Taxonomy (NCBI): domain Eukaryota; kingdom Metazoa; phylum Arthropoda; class Insecta; order Diptera; family Tephritidae; genus Ceratitis; species Ceratitis rosa. The sequence continues at coordinate 9,795,074 of JAWMAG010000039.1, forward strand.
TAATATAAAAAAGTAAATAATATTATTAAAGCATAAAATGATTAAAATTAAAAATTGAAAAATATTATAAAAATATTTGAACGAAAATTTATATCGAATAAATCGATTTCATTGTGAATGTGTGTTGTTTTTTTTCCTTTCATCAATTCATTACTTATTTACATACATATATAATTCATTCATGCCTTTCAAAACTAATAAATAAAAAACGAAATACGAGATAATGAAATACAAATATTTTGCCTCTGCTGCTGCCATTGTTGATAATGACGATTGATTACTTACCTACATATACCTATACTGATGCTGATGATTATGAATAGTCGATACATCTGTTTGTTTGTTTCGTGTGTGTCATGTGGAGTTGCTCGTTTATTGGCTATTTTGTAGTTAATTTTTGAAAGTAACTATGAACAGACATTTGTTATTGTGCATAAACATGCGATTTTTATAAAATTTATTTAAGCACAATACATACTTACATACATATATACACATACAAGTACATGTACAAACAAAATGCATTGTTCGTATATAAAACATAGCATATAATTTGTATTATAAATATTTAAATATCAATTATTTTTATGTTGATTTAATTCTTTTATGTTTGCATTTTTTTTTTTCATTCTAAAAAATGCACAAATACAAACATTAATCGTTTTAGCACTCTCTCTTACTCAACACTCTTGCGCTAATTAAAAATGTCTTTAGAAAATTAAAAAAATTTTTGTGACCATAAAAAAATAATTATTTTAGACAAAAAAAAGAACAATAATTCTAGACCTTAAAAATAGCAAAAAAAAATAAAAATAAAAAATCATGCTTCGACTTGACTTCGATTAAAAAAAAATTTATAATTTGAAAAGTTGTGGCTGTCTAGATTGAGCCTGACTATCACAAATCCTGGAGGTTCATCTAAAATCAGGCGAACAAAAAAATGTTTTTTTTTCTTATAGATAATCTAGATCTAGAGCTGTCTTTTCACCTTTCATGACCATGTTAAAGTTTTGGTATTTCATTTTAAGGTTAAATATTAATTCTCATATCTGAAAAATTGGTTGGAATGGCTAAATCAACTCGACTAGTAATTCTGATCATATCGGTATAAACTTTGATGACTATATTTCTTCTCCTTTTTGGTGCTTATGTACATACGTCGGGCAAAAAATAAATGAAAAGTATAAAAAACCTTTTTCCTTATAAAAAACCTAAATCCTTGAACATTCATTAATATGACTGCCTTGCAGTAACCCATTCTGTTCTTTCTTTCCACCCAATTTTTCGATAGTGTAGCTATCTGTATCTACTGCGATTTCGTCTCTAAAATTCTGAATCCTCTCTAGATGGTTGGCGTAGTACTCATATTGAACGGCACCGCACAAAAAATAGTCCAACGGAGGGAAATCGCAGCCGAAAGTTGACATCGCCGTTTCAGTTTATTATGCGACTTTCAAAAATATAGTACACAATATATTGATATATTCACTATCACACTACAAATAATCTCTTAGCATTGCACAGTGCAGGTAGCAGCAGCTCATTCCATATTTTTAGAGAAAAGTGTACCAACAATGCCACCAGTCCCCATGCTGCACCAAACAGTCACTCGTTGAGGATGCATTAGCCATTCTATGGTTACGGGTAGAGTTTCTGAGCCCCAAATGTGGAAGTTTTGTTTGTTAAACTCTTACTATAAAAATCCTCAGCATCTACCAAACGATCTTTAATAAATACTTCGAGTTTTTAAACTTTCAAAGAAAAATTAACGCAGTCAATAATTATAGAATAAAATCTCATAAATGAAAATAAGAAGAAAATTGTTATTTGCTCCTAAGTATTAAATTATCTACCGTAATGTTCGTCAGTATTTCAACACTTGCATGTTTATTTTATTTATTTATTTTATGCGTTAAATATAATTTAAATTTTATTTTAAAGTTTTTGCAACTTATTAAGTGCGGTTGAATGTTCCCATATTATATTTTAAAACTATTATTATTAACTCATTTTCTAAGTAGCGTAATTTAATTGGTGCTTTATGAACGCTTTGGCACACATTTTACAACTTACAACCCTTATGGCAAAAGTTTTTAACTTCATAATTTCATAGCATCGACACAAATCTTGTGGTTTTTTGCAAGGCAGATATGTTACGATAAAATAGTTACAGTAGTTAAATTACTTAATTAAAACAAGACTATAAATACCTAATTTAAGTAGAATTTTTTGTCAAACGTTAAGAGTTTAATTCCGTAGAATTTTTGCTTGTAGTAAAAATTTTAATTCTTCTTGGAGTTTTCGAGCTTTTGAACAAATCGAGCAGCCGAACATAACTAAAGCTAAAAAATTTAGTTATGTCTTACTTTCTTCAGAATTCCCATAATATTAATCCTTTTTCATAAATAAATCTTAAAACTAAGAACGAAAATGATCAAAGTGGACAATTTTTTGTGTGATGAGCAGGAAGAAATTATTATATTATGAAAAATTGTATAACTTTAAACATGTTTCAAGAATCGCTACGGAAAAAAACAAAAGTGCGAAAAAATGTGTTGCTCTCAAGTGAGTAACAGTCAAGTAACAGCTCGAAATGCTCTCGATTCTGGTTGCGCATTATGGGTACTCGTTGTTCGCAAATCAGCTGATATAACCTATCACATAAATGCACCTCTACTGAAGGTCGTAGGAGAGAAGTCAGAAGCGATTTGATTTTAGCAGCAAAATGAAATCAGCTCGTTATTCTGCAAGGTTGCAAGTAGAGGCATTTTTTAAATAAATTTCAAATAAACTACGCAAAAATGATTTTTTTTCTGAAAAGAAATAAAGAAACTAAATATACTCCCGCATTGTCCCTGTTATATTATTTATTTTTTTCGTATTGTATTTTAAAGAAATCAACACTTCTTAGTCCTCTTTGTAGCACCCAAAAAAAAAATGGAAAGCATTTATGCATATTTTTCTTAAAAAAAAAAATCAAACTGCAAAAGCTTTTATTTTAAATTACATTTTTCCAGCATTTTGGCACATTGTTATTCTATTAATAATCATAAATTCAAAGATATTTTTTAAGGAATATATGATTGGGGTATTAAAAATTTCAGTTCATATAAATTTTATAGTAATACACAGCAAAAGAATGCAATTAATTTAAAGAATTCAAATATTTTATATATAAATATTATTTGAAACGCAATAAATAAATTCAAAATATCACCTTAGGAGCAAATAAAAAAACAAAAGAAAAAAGTTGTTGTACAATTTCATTTCATCGTTTGTACAGAAGTTTATGCAATAAGAAGAATAAAATATAATAAAAACTTAAATAACATTTTATTGTTAAACTGAGAGAGTACCACAACCTATAAAAGCAACAACTAGTACATTCACACTCCATATTGATTTATGAAAATCATTAAAAAAAACTACTTTTCACACTTTCATATATATATGGTATATATATATAATGTGCACATTCATACATAATTGCATGCAAATTAACATATAGGTACATACACGTATGTACATAGTGCAGAGTGAAATTATACTGAAAGCGACAAAGAACTACAAACGTTCACACACACATACATATGTATTTGCTATGCATATGCTTCTTTATTTTTGTTGTTATTTTAATCAAAATACTTTTCTTTGTTCACTTGGTTTATTTCTCTGTTGTCAAATGAATATTTTTTATTAAATTTGTTTAATATTCTTAGCATTTTACACTTCCAGATTTATGGGTTATATGCACATATATGAATATACTGTACATACACGTATATATTTTTATACACCAACTTATACATACATTTAAACTTACTTTACATACACACACTCACATTTATGTATGTATGTACATATAAATATATTTATTGTATATTGTCTGTTCGCCGAAAGTTGAAAATGATGATGATGATGATGATGATGATGATGATGATGGTGCTGCCGTTCTGCTGATGATGTGATCGTGTGATTTACGTACGCAATGATACACACACACACACACACATACATACATGCATACATACACATATTATTAATGATATGAAATGAATTTGTTATGTGGCAAATGGAATCTTAAAAGTTTGGAGTTTTTTTTTCACTTGCCCTATTCGTAATTGTTCTCATTTTATTTTCAAATAATTACATTTACATATAAACTTATATATAGGCACACCAATTTTATTGCCAAACCAATTTTATATTCACCTTTGAAATTACCTATATTCCACACACTCCGGCACACAGCATAAAATATGATAATAATGGAAATCGTTAATTTTAATAGCACATTTTCCAATTTGCATAATTTTCATGTATTGTTAACAAATTTATGATTTCAAAAAAAAAACAAAAAAATTAAATAAAACTATATTTTTTATAGCATATGTACATATATACCTATATCACTTTTTATATACAAAGTTTATGTTATTTTCAATTTTGCATATTGGCAATTGTATTTTTCGCATTCACTCACATAGCCATACATACATTTGTACGCACACATACATGCATAGGCACATATGTTTGCTTTGTTATTAAATATGCTATTGGAATTAGCATTAGCACTGTGACTGCACTTAATAGCACATATAAATATATGTGTACACATATATGTACATGCAAACATATTAGGTTTGCAATGATTTTCTTAGGGTTTTCATTTAAAAGGTAAACTTAATTTGTATCTGCACAGTGTATGTATTATAGTCCTTATTGGCAGAGAAAATCAGTCCATTTTAAGGATAGATGCACCATAAGGCATTTGCGTTATACATATATACATACTCGTATACAAATATTTTGGGTGTTAATTTATAATTTTATTACGTTTTCTTAATATTTTGCAAAATCTGTTGTACATTTCCCTTCGAAATTTATATATTTTTTTTTTTATAGCATAAATAATCTCTACTTTTATATTATATTTTAATGCATTTAAAAAATTTATTCCCAGTCTGAAAAGGACTCGTGATCCTGATTTTTCATTAGGCAACGCCTCCGGGTGTATTTCGGACATGAAATAAAAGCTCCTCATAAAAAACCATCAGCCATTCGGAGGCGGTTTAGTATAAACTGAAGGTCCCTCCATTTGTTGGAAAAACATCAAGGCGCAGACCACAAATTTGAGAAGTTGGGCTAAAAATCGATTCAGCGTTTACAAAGCGATAATTATATATATATATGTATATAAGAGAGCGAAGCTTAATTCTATTGATGCATATTTCAATATACCCGAAAAAGAAATGAAAACTTCAAGAGAGCTCATGTAAAAACTATTTCAATCTCATAGAAAAATACAAAGAAGTGTGAATTTCGTGATCTTCGAGAATTTACTTGGTGCATGTAATCATCGCTTCTTTGCGCAGTTTGTAGAGAGCAAAACGTATAGTGCAGCTAAGATTATGTTGCCAATATCATCGACGTACATCACTATTTTCTCCAGCAATGAGTTGAAGGAGCCACGCGGTAGAGTTTCAGATACTTCATTGGTAATTAACGGCTTGGATGTGTGTTAGGTCTAATCGGGGACGACAAGTACGGGAAATGTAGGGTATACATAAAAAATGTGGAGCACATAATCTGTGAGCATATTACTTGGCTTAGAGAGGTGCAAAAAAGAACAGCAATGTTTTTTACACTAGACACACAATAAAGAGTGCAGCAGTGCAGCTTAGTTCTATCGTCTCAGTGAGACCCGATGGGTCAGTTCAACCTAATATAAACCTCACCAGCTTACCTCCTTGGTTTCTGCATTCATGACTAGTTAGTAAGAGATGCTGAAAACTTCGTCAGTCAAAAAAAAACAATTTTCTAACGGTTTAGTCAAAGATTTTGTCATTATTATTTTTATTGATTTTGTTTTTTTCTTTTTAATTTTAAAATTTTTTATTATTTATACATGCTAATACATGCACTAATAAATAATTATATATGTATAAACTAATGTGTGTTGTATGAAATACTCACCGACTTAATAATTATATTCACTTATATAAAACCAACCCAAAATTACCACGAACACAACACACATTCACACTGATAAAATGGTAAAATAAAAGAAATTTATTAAAAAAAAGTTGTTTATATTAAATGTGAGATTTGAAAATAATCCTTAACGTATGGACGTACATAAGGGGTGTTATATGAAAAATTGTATATACATAAATTAAAACCAAGAAAAAATCAAGTGATAGTATATTAATTTGCTGTTAATTTGTAAGTTTTCTTTACATATTTGCTTGCACAATAACTACATTGCCTAAATATGTACATTATACATATAAGTAATTATACCTATAAATGCATATATACATAAATTGTAAAGGGGTTACCTAAATATTAATTTCTTTTAAAATTCCTTTTTAACAATTAAATCGTCTTAATACTTAGCAAAGCTAACTGAAAAATTGGAATACTTTCAGCGCCCCGAAACTCTTTGCCTTATAACGATAATATTAAGTCTAGAAAAAAGTAATCCATTAGTGCATTTTTCACTGATTTCATCTTTAAAAAATGCCCCTACCCACCGCTTAATGATGGAAACCACCTGATTCACATGGCAGGCCTAGTATTAGCCCATTATGTTCTATCTGCCGACCTAATTTTTCGTTTGTTCGGTCTCTGTGTCTGCAAAGGCGACCTCTCCAAAATTCATCCAACGTGCGACAAGCGGAGGTGATCGCCTGAAAATCGCTTAAGCGGTTACAAAGCCCCAATTATATATAAACAAATGCTTGTTAACATAGCCGCCGAGGTGAAAATGAGCTTCATTGGAATAGATAATTTTCGGTAAAGATGCTAATCTTCTACCAAGCGATTTTCAGTACCTTGAGCGAAGCGAAATACCATCGAACGGTCATAAGACTTCAGACTTCTCACATAGGTGATTATCCACTCTCTTCTTCTCTGTACTCTCACATCTTCACTGTATTCTCACAGTTATTGGTATGGTATTGGTATTATTCTTTATTCAAGCTCCACTTATGTCATTATTTTTCCTCTTGTCGTTCGGCATCTCTTAGAGACACCAAAGAAAGTTAATTCCCTTTTCACATGATCTTTCCACCGGAGTGGAGATATTCTCTTCCTCTACTTCCAACATCGTGCCGACAGCTTAATTATGTCACTCTCGCCGTGTATCGCAATAAGCTCTTCATGCCAGCAACTAATTTGTTCGCCATGCACAAAGATCCTTTAATCGTTCACAAAATCTTTCTTCGTTGAATCATTTAGGCATGAATGATATGCGTGTTGCAAATTTTAGTCATTGTGCGTCGTAAGAGTGGTACACTATATTTTTCAAACTAGTAGACTAACTAGTACAATGTAACACCTGTTGGCGGGAGTGATCCTGCGTTGGATGTCAAGGCTGACTGACGTTGATTAGTGTTTCATGTTGTTATTTTAAATTAATTACAACATAGTTGTTGCGTGTGCGCAGCAATTCTGATATAACTTACCTTTTTCCTAATATTATTTTTTGTTTTACTGCGAGATTTTTAACACTTTTAAATATATACATATTTTATAAGCTTTCACATAAAGCTTTTTAACGCTTTCGCATATTTCTATTCAAATTGAGTGTTATTCTTAAAGCCAATTTAGACTTGAAAGCTTTAAGACTAGAAAGCTAACTTGTACATTAAAAAACTTTAGCACTGAGCTTCTAAAAGAACGCTAGCACAATTAGGAAACTATGTGCTGAGCTTAAAAAAAATCGTTGCGTTACGTGTAAAATAAATAAATATAGTTATTTAAATTTAGAGCTTAATATGTTCTGATAAAATATCTAAGCTTTCAAGCACCGCCTGTCAGCTTTTTATAACAGTAACAAACTTTTAAGCTCTAAAATTATGTGCGTGAAGCTTTTATATATTTTTAAAAAAATTTATTTGACTCGCTGTCTTCTATAAAAGAGCTTGAAAGTGCAAGAACTCCAGTCCTTTTAAGACAATGGCTGTAAAGATTTTGCTTATCTCTAAGAAACCCTACAATTTTCGCCCACTTCAACATTGGTACTCGATTTATATTTAAACCTCTCTTATATCGAATTTTTAAGTATTGTTACAGTGTCATCTCTCTCTCTTCTGAAAAGTTTTTAAAATCCTAGATTAATTTTGAATTATTTTAACTCTTCCATCGCAGAGTCGTTTCACTTGCTCCATAAGCTTTATATGCTATTGAAATCCTTGACTGCGGTACATAATTTGTCATAAAATTCCAGCTGCGGTAATCTCTTTGTCTTCACTGGAATCTCAGTTGAATTTTAACACATTTCTTATGAGGGTAGTACTTTCAAGACTCTCGAAATAAGATTAATAATATAAAATACTATAACTTAAAAGACAGTCAGGGCAAACTCTATGTATGTATGCATTCTTTCATATTTTATAAATATTAAGACTGCATAATAGTAACCAAAGCACAGTTTTTAAAATTTCAATATATTAAGATGGAAAATGCTATTATATTTGCAAGATGCAATTTTTTCATTACACGTAGACTTTTGCATTTATATTTAGTTCTTTGAAATATATATATTTATATATTTTTAGCTAATCTAATATGTGAAAGCACCAAAGATATGCACATGCACAAAAACTATTGCAAAATGGTATTACTTTTAAGTAAATATTTTACAAAGGCTTGTTTTATTATTTTCCAAAGAATTTTTATTTCTTTTAAACAATTTATAAAATATAGAAATCCATTTTTAATTTTTCAATTAAGACATGTGTCTGGTTTAAGCCAGTTATTATATGTTTTTTTTTTTGCATAGATAAATTTTGTTTCAAAATCACTTTGTCGTTTGAAAATTTGCACAAGCGAAATTCAATATACGAGTATTATCATGCATAAATTTTTGACTACTATTAATTTTTTTTTTTTTAAATAATAGCACACAAATTTTTTATGTCTAATTGATTTAATTTGCTAACTTTCTTCATTTTAATGTGCATTTCTTCGGTTCGTTTCCTTGTGCTTACATAACTGAATAATTGTATTTCTCTGAGCTTAATATAGTGTTTTTTTCTGGCAGTTTGCTCTTTGATTGTAATTTTAAAATTTTCGTAATAAAACCCATAGCCTATATTTTGTTAATTTTTATTTATTTTTCCCTTTTTATACCTTGCAGTTATAGGAATGAAAAATTAATTTAGAGATTTATTTAGAGTGGGACAAACAAACGAATTTTAATTATTGTTGTAATTAATTATGTTAACTAAAATTTATTATATTTGCATGTCTTTGAAGATTTAAAATTTATTTAAAAAAATGCATACTTTTAGCGGTAAGTACGACTATTTTGATACTTTTTTTGAATGATATAAATAAATTTTTAATTTGTTACGTATACGCCAGGTGTATCTGAAGAGTTTAAGTACACTTAAAAACTTGATAATTAATTATAATTATGTAATGTATAATAGGGCTGAATTTGAATTGATCGATAAAAATAATGCTTAAAATAAAAATAGAACTAAATGGTTCAAAAACCATACATACAAATTTGTGTTCACATATCAAGGAAACTAAATAAAAGATAAAAAAATTCTTCTAAAATTTAAAAATGAACATGATTATTCTGATATTTATATAATTTTTCTAATTGTTTACTTATGCTTCTTTTACACAATAGATATGGCTTCGTTCTCGAAAAGTTAATGTAGAAAATTCCAAGTGCGGGTATATACTCGACAGATTTTTGTTTATTTATTTGTTTTATATAATTAATTATTTATTTATTTATTCATTCATTTATTTGTTAATTTATTTATTCATTTATTTATATATTTATTCACTCATTCATTTATTTATTTATTTATTTATTTATTTATTTATTTATTTATTTATTTATTTATTTATTTATTTATTTATTTATTTATTTATTTATTTATTTATTTATTTATTTATTTATTTATTTATTTATTTATTTATTTATTTATTTATTTATTTATTTATTTGTTAATTTATTTATTTATTTATTCATTCATTCATTCGTTCATTTATTTTATTTATTTATTTATTTATTTATTTATTTATTTATATATTTATTTATTTAAATAACGATGCTTTAAGTAATTTTAATCAAACATTGAGTAAGCCTAAAAGTATGCTATAATGCTAAGAGAGAACAAAAAATACTTAAATTTAAATTATAATAATTACGTAAGTATTTTTCTTTAATCTGGGCATTATGTACGACACACTAAATCATATAAAATACCGTTTGAGGTAATTTTCAACCACTTTCTGCCACAAATTGGGCGATACCTCCGCAATAACTTGGTCAAGAATTAAAGGTTTGTCCGCATAAACACGGTCTCTCTCCTAATTCTACAAAAAAAGTCCAACGGTGTCAAATCGCATGGCCTTTGTGTCCAATTGACATCGCCAAGAGATGAGATTTCACTCGCAATAAAGCCATATTCGTGCGTGTTCTGTGGCATGTGGCACCATTTTGTGAAAACCACATATTGTTGAAGTCGTGTTCTTCAGTTGCAGACCAAAAAAATTCAGTTATCATACGACTATACGCTTGAAATTGACGATGACAATATCGCTGTTTATCGTTTTCAAAGAAGGGAGTTCCAATCACAGCACCAAACCAAAGAGCACCAAAGGGCACCAGCGGGTATAATGACCTCTCTTCAATTGTTTGAGAATTTTTGGAGCCTCAAATGTAGCCGGACTAGCATCCAAAATTTACAATGTATAGAAAAAATTCCAATTTTTTTCTAGTATATACTATATATTTACATATAATAAAAATAAAAGTTGCTCATAAAAATCTATTAACCTGGCAGAAGCGCTTAAAAGGGTAGATATCTCCATTTGTAGGAAAAACTACAAGATGCACAGTCTGAAATAAAGTAAATATTTGTAATTTTACAGAATATTACAATATAACATATCTGCATTTAAAATATTATTCAACAGTTTCATTCATACATTTAATGGATCTACTGTTACTTTAGACTACTCTACGATTTAAAAAAAAATTTTACTGAATCGCAATTATGAGATATAAAGGTTCATTTCGTCATAAAAATAAATGAATTCAGGGTTATACTTTTTCCTTAGATTTACTTATTGAATTTCTTCTTCTTTTTATTTTGATTATTTTTAATTTTTTCTTTTTTTTTGTATTTATTTACAATAATTTTTATTGTGCTTACGCAAACATTAACAGCGAAAGACTTTTTGAATACGAATTTTTTTGTTTATATTGTTCACTCCTTTTATTAAATGAAAAAAATTATATAAATGAAAAACACTCTGAATTGGTATTTGGTAGAAATAAACAGCGTGAGAGTAATAAATTGACAAAAAATAAACCAGTCCCAAACGTGCAGAAAAAGCTCATTTTCAATAGTTCTGTATATAAAACATACATATATTTATATATGTAAAAACAAAAGTTATTTTTTTGCGAGCCTTAATCTATAATCATCTTTCACGAAACTACTTCAATATGCATGAACGAAACACCCATCATCACGGTTGAAAGACTGAAACACTATTAACAACGGTATATAACTAAAAAAAAAATGTTTTTTTCTTACGCTGGTTTTCATTTCAAACCACCATACGTGTGCTCGATATAAATTAAGCAGAAGAACTGCATATAAATACCAACTGTCATATTTTAAAATGGATAATGACAACGAAAATACACACACACACCTCCAAAAATAAAAAAATATATATTTACGGTTCTGTAATATTGTAAGCGCAGCGTAAAAGGTCAGCACGGCGTAATTTAAATGATTATCAGACATTTACCCCAACTATTTTCCGCATGCATCTCCAACGCATAGCACAAAACCAACAGCAGCAATAACAGCGGCAAAGTGGTAGTAAAATGAAAATTACCATAAAGCAACGGTATGAAAACGTATGGCATCCGCAACGATGCGTATAATCATTTCACATTTTACAAGCCGCGTTGGCCAGCCTATTTGTACGCGCGTTTACACGTGTACATACACACTTTCCGCAGCATAATGCGTCATGGTACTCTTTCCTTTGCGCATTGTAATGATTGCCTTCATAACTTTCACATTTTAACAAACACTTTGGCTTGATTTTTCACACCGACTGACCTCAAACAGCGCAACAGTCCGCTGAAATGTTTGTTGTACGCGTAACGGTATTTACTAGAGCGGCGGCGGCGGCAGGCGAAAGGAAGTGAAAGTCAAGTTTGTGGTTATTGTATAATTTTCGCGTTGTTTACCTTTGCCATAACACTTGCTTCCGGTTTATTTTGCATATATATATATATATATATTTATATATTCATACATACATATATAAGCACTTATGTATGTATATATAGACATTAATGAGCTTGCGTTTGCTCTACTTTGCAAATATGTATACATATGTATTTGTATATGAATATTATTTATTATGAAAATTAGTACGTTTACTTTGGCTTTTAACTTTTGTTGACGTTGTGATTTTATGAGTAACATAAAACGAAATTCTTACCCTAAAAATATAATAAATAAACTTGTGTGCTTGAGGAACCGCAGCAGTTTGGATGAAATAAACATAAATTGGTTTTTCTAATAATAGAAATAATTATTTATACTAAGATAAAATATAGTAAAATAATACTAGGCATTATTTCAGAAAAGTACTGAGCCTAAAGGGACCGTTGTATTTTTTTCAGTCACTAAATGATCATTATTGACTAATAAAATTTGTCGTATAGATTCACTAAAGAGTTATAGAAGGTCTATGGTGAATCGATTTTATCAAAAAAATCGACATATGAGTGATAAAATGCATTGGTGGAAGATTTACGTCGGCCTGATCGCCTATCAAAATCTTCAAGTTTTAGGGGAATTGTCGCTGAACTTTCTGTGCCTCACGAGTCAATTAGTATCCTTTTAAATCAATATTTGAGCCTGAAATGTGCTGCCGCTGAATTGGTTCCGAAGGAACTGACTTTTCAAAAAAAAAACCCTATAGGATAATGGTCGATGAATCTCTCGGGTTCGAAAAATACACGTCAAAGTCAATGAAATTTCAAAGCAATATTAACTGTTTTTATATTATCGCATTGACGATAAATATAATATATTATCTAAGCACTCTGCCACGCGTAAATTCGTTGAAAAAGTCCAAACTTGTGGATAAGAAATTCTTGAATTTTTCACCATGCGCGTTATCATCTCACCAGGCAATCGTTGCCAGCCAAAAAATAAGCAAAAACCCCGAACAGCCAACATACTATTTTATTTCATTTTATTTTATTTTATTTTATTTTATTTTACTTTATTTTATTTTATTTTATTTTATTTTATTTTATTTTATTTTATTTTATTTTATTTTATTTTATTTTATTTTATTTTATTTTATTTTATTTTATTTTATTTTATTTTATTTTATTTTATTTTATTTTATTTTATTTTATTTTATTTTATTTTATTTTATTTTATTTTATTTTATTTTATTTTATTTTATTTTATTTTATTTTATTTTATTTTATTTTATTTTATTTTATTTTATTTTATTTTATTTTATTTTATTTTATTTTATTTTATTTTATTTTATTTTATTTTATATTATTTTATTTTATTTTATTTTATTTTATTTTATTTTATTTTATTTTATTTTATTTTATTTTATTTTATTTTATTTTATTTTATTTTATTTTATTTTATTTTATTTTATTTTATTTTATTTTATTTTATTTTATTTTATTTTATTTTATTTTATTTTATTTTATTTTATTTTATTTTATTTTATTTTATTTTATTTTATTTCATTTTATTTTATTTTATTTTATTTTGTTTTAATTTTTTTTTATTTTATTTTATATTATTTCATTTTATTTTATGTTATTTTATTTTTTAATAATATTATATTAATTTTTTGTTTCTTGTTTTTTTGATTTTACATCATTGTATTTTACATTATTTGATTTCATTTCAACTTATTTTATTTTATTTTATTTATTTATTTTTTTAATGTTGGCTACGCTAAGAAAATGGTGTTGTGAATGGGAATGAATAAAAGCTCCTTTAAAAACCTAAGTTCTTTTTTCCCCCTCTATTTTTTATTGTGATAACACTATCGGTGGCCATTTCAGCCATCTCGCTCTTTTTATATGTGGGGTTAGTTAGGTTATAGAGAATTTTACATATTGCATTGTTCAAATTTGTCTACTCACTTAGGCATTTAGATGTACCTATATCGTTCAGCCCAACATAAAGGTATTATTCCCTGGCAAAAGATTTACTGAAATATTTTTTTTTTCAAAAATTATTATTATTTTTTATGAAGATCAACAATTTGTAGTTCACGAGCATTTGTGGCGGGTTTTTTCAGCCATTGCAGAGGAAATTATACCCCCACCAAATCAGCTTAGTTAGCCCTACAAATAATACTATTGAAACATATTTCTTCTGTTTACCAGCATTTAATTCCATAGATATTTTTTAATTCCCCTTTTTTATATGTAGGTATGCTCGCACAATCTCTAGTGTACAATTTTTAACATAATTTTTTGCTAGTATTTACTTTAATTTTATAACTTTTTTTTATCTCAGCTAATCGTAATATCAGATTTATTATAATTTACATTTTATGTAATACATTGTAACACTCTTTTTGTGGGCAACATTAATATTTGGAAAAGTTTGCTTGCAGCAATAATTTTATGTCAACCAATAATTTTGCTTTAGTAAATTATTTTCAATGAAAATTTTATGTTTTAAATTATCTTTTTTATTTTATTTATTAGTTCAGACAGCCATGTATTATTTCATAGTTTATGTTTAACCATATATTTTGTAGGCTAAACTTATTCAATACAATTATCTACAACTACACACGTCTTCATACTTACATTGTTTGGGGAAATACACCATGGCGTATACGTAACTTTATGTTCAAATTAAATTTATGTATTTTATTAAAGCTAAGGTAAGTCAAGTTGCATAAGCATAAAATGATAGTCACCTGCTTTTTAGTAGTTCTTTTGTATATTTAAGATATATATTCGTGTATGAGTATATATTTTCTTACAACTTGCGTATAAACTATTTGAAATAATTAATAGCTGAAGTTTTGCAAGCGATCTAAAAATGCATTTCAAAGCTAGCAACCAACAAGAATACCCTTGTACTGTAAAATGAAAAGAAATTCAAAAAAGTAAATAAAATGCGAAAAAATGCACTTCACTTGACATTCTAAGTAAACAAATGGAAACTCGTAACCCAATCTCTTGCCGAAAGATAAATATACTAAATTGCTCTATTGAAATGATTTATAAGCATATCAACCTTCAACAACTTCCCTACTACATTTCATTTTTCCCCTCTCCTCCTTTTCGTAGTCAAATACTTTTCAGTCAAATACCATCACTTTTAGCGTTGGCAACTTCCTGTGCTGCAAAGTTTTTGCAAGTTTACACTAAAGTCCAAATAAATTGCCAGCTTAGAAACGCACGCGCTTTAAATTCTTCACTCACGCCGGAAAAACGCTGTATATATGTAAGTACGTATATAGCTATATATATACTCGTATATAAGCAACGCAACAGAGAGCGTCTTCTGGACAATGAATGACCTTCCACACAGCCACCATTACAATATGCGCAGCAGTCGATGGTTGCAACAATGCAACAATGTCGGTTATGTGGCGTGGAACAGCGTAGAGCGCTGGTTAAGAGAAAAGCATGAAATGGAAGAATAACAAAAACTAGCATTCAAAGTGAAGTGGAGTAAAACATTTTAAAAGTTTTTTTTTTTGAAAAGTTGTACGAAGAAAAGAACTTTAAATGCTGCACAGTGGTCGCATATTTTAAATACTCCACCACTCCACGTCATCGTTGCAACAACACTGAATACTTATATTGCGCTTAGTGGGGCATTAATGTCGTAAAGTTTTTTGATAGACACGCCCATATTTATACAATAAAATAATTTAAATTTTCTGCTCTACTTTGGTAAATGCGACGGTGTATTCATGGAGCGTCTAACTGGTGGTGTGCAAGCTAAATGGCAATACCATCACAATGCGCGGCGACCCGACGTTTAAACGTACTGTTGCATATCACCGCGTTTGAAGAAAACGAAAGAGCATAAGTAATATGGGGGATTTTTAGTACATTTTCTTTACTCTGCTCTGCTCTAAAGTTTTAATTAGAAGAACTACAATATATTGTGACATGAAATACTAGTTTAGTTAAATTAGTTTTTTTTTTTTAATAATTATGCAAACTTTAATTTATTGATTAGCGTTTGCAAGGAGAAGCATAAGAATTTTAAGTTAATTTAATCAAAATAATTCACTGCTCAACTTGCGTATTTTTACCTCAGTTGTATTTTAGCACTTTTTCTAACATTCCAAAATTAGAAAAAAAAATTCCAAAACAGTCTGAGAAATTAATTTAAAAAATATATAAAAAGTTGAACACTCAACAACGTCGTTAATATAATATCCGGGAGTACAAATTAATTCGGTACGTTTCTCTGTAGTCAAAAAAGTTTTTTTATTAAAAAGCAAAATACAACTCCCAAAGCTTTTATAAGTTCAGTTTGCATTTGGCAAGGATCTTGATCCGGTAAAGCCTCAAATTTTTCATCTCCAAACTTTTTTGGTTGGCCACGCGAAGCTCTTTGTCATCGACGTTAAAGCCACCATTTTTGAAGCCACATTCTGCATGCCTTATTGGTCGGCACAAATGCAACATAAACTCCCACACGATGGGATATAGCTGCATTTTTTTCCAATTTTAATAGAAAATTACAACTTTCTGTAAATGCTGTTAACTTAATGCAAATCCAGATATTTTTCAAGGGACAAAAAACAATGTTGTTGTGAGAAAACTTTTCCAATTAAATAGGTAATCTCATACGAGTACAAGTTTGACCACAACGGGTAGGTGGAGCCATCTTTTGGGACCGAAATTAATTTGTTTTAAATAGTTTTAACAAAAGCCAAAAATCACAGCATTAATCAGAATAAATATTATTATTTTTTTACATAATTCCCATGACCAATTCAAAAATTACTTGCGATTCTGAGGCGCACCTTATATCAGATCTTCCACTAAGCGCAGGTGTTTCAAACTTCGGATTGTCCTTTCATCTTCTCTACATCTCCATACACATCGCGTTTGGCTTTCTTTTTCTCCTTTTTTTTTTTAAACTATCAAATCGCATTATATACCTTTCACTTTCATATCCAAATACACACATAATAAATCCATCCCCACGGTGAAAAGCCAAGCTAGTGTGCAAAAGTTCTAGTCCAATACTAGTATTTTAAAGGTGAAATCATACCAGTTCGCTATTTGCTGGCAACTGCCTAGCAGCGCGCCAGTAGCGGGAACAATCCAGCACGACGTCATTCGTATTTTATGTTTTGCCAACGGAAGATCAAAGATGAACTAGTTATTTGGAGCTAATATATTTGATAGCGGTTACTTCATTTATACGCAGCTTGCCTTGGCTTTTCATAATGAATAGACTTAGTTTTGAATTACTTTTGCAAATTGGACGTAGACTTTATTACTGCGGTGGAGCAGAGTATCGGAGAAGACGCGAATGAGTCCATACTGTTTTACAGAAAGATCTTGGTTTACAGGCTTACAAAGTTCAAGAATTGAAACCGAAGGACCATCAAGCGCGTCGCAAGTTCGGTGAATGATCTCAAAACGAGATGGCCACCGATGCCGGCTTTCACAAGAAAATTTTGTTCAACAAGCACGCGGATTTAATTGGTACCGTAATAAACATCATTGTCAAATTTTTGTTGGGGCACCATTTCGTCCTGTACAAGTCACTGTTTGGTGTGCTTTATAGGCAAAGGGTCCATTATCTCGGGTCTGCTGCAAAAGTGGTCGAAAATTGGACCCAGCATAATTGCAAACCGTTTTCTTTATAATAAGACTAAACTTTTGGCCATAAGATTATATTACATGCGTTTTATTTCTTCTTGAAAACTCCTTCAAAATGTATATATTGTATGTATGTACTACTAATACAAATATAATACATCTGGGTGAAAGCTGTTGGTATTTTTGCTAAAATTTTACTTGGCTTATTTAAAATTGTCGTGACATCTTGTTTTTATACCATTTTCTATCGACCATTCCATCCATTAATACGCACTCACACACGCCCACCTGCATATTTCTCAATCCGTACACTTCATTTATTGCACACGTAATTTTATTATATTCACCTGAATTTAATTTCAAAATATCATCTCCAAGTAAAACTTTACTGCGTAAACGCGTGCGACTTCCTTCCTCATTAACCCTCTACGCTGAATGCGTACATACACGTGCATGTATTATACATATATATTACAAATACTTAC
This sequence comes from Ceratitis rosa, assembly GCA_037013455.1. Lineage (NCBI taxonomy): Eukaryota > Metazoa > Arthropoda > Insecta > Diptera > Tephritidae > Ceratitis > Ceratitis rosa. The sequence goes on from JAWMAG010000039.1 coordinate 9,813,428, forward strand.
AAATATACGTGTATACTTCCCGCCGACGTTTAGCGTTGTGTCAATAGCTCGGAGAGGACTTCTAACCCGCTGGGGCTGGGAGAATACTTAAATGTTAAACTTTTCGCGCAAATGTCTATTTGCATACCAATACGACACATCACCTGACGACGCCTTCGAACCACGCACACTTTCGCACAAAAAACGAAACACTCTTATGTACAATTGTACAAGTATTTGCGCTTTTCCACTGAGTGTAGCAGCAACTCCTTAAGCTGCCAACCAAGACCCCTATGGCAATGGTAATCTACGCCCCTATCACTAATTGCTGCGACAGTAGCTCTTGCTCTTGGCAACCGTGCGGCGAGATACGAGTAAAACTTTGCTATGCACTGCGAAAAGTACTTAGCAAAATGCAATAAAAAGGTGTAAATTAAATGCAAAAAAAAAACACTTTAAGTTGACTATCTTTTAAGTAGATTTTTTTTTTTTTTTGCTTCTCGCGCATTTCAGTTGTTGATGCGCTCAACATGTGGCTGCGAAAGTGTTGTTATTCTGTAAGAGAAACTGCATAATCAAGCTTAATACAGTTATATATACGTAAGTATTTATATAGGTAGCCTGTATTGTTGTTACTGCAACTTATATGCTGCAAAATTGCTGCTCACTTTTACATGTATTTTATTTTATTTTTTTCCCCCTTAAGTGCTTTCCACTATTTGCAAGCACACTCGTACATATGAGTATGGGTGTGTGCATGTTGTTTTCTTACTTTCATTCCACTTGAAATTGTTTAATTAGCTTAAGAATTCTTCTTGACATTCCGTGTGTCGTTTAAATAAATTAGCCACGTGTCTGCATGCCAAGTTGTCTAAAAATTACAATACATACATACACTAGATAGACACATGCATGCACGTTTGTATTGTATGTATTCGTAGTAGTTATGTATGACATTTTTTCTATATTCTTTTACGTAAGTTTATTAGACATTCTATTGAGTGCTTTAAATTCGATTTAACGTTACGTGCAGCATGTTTTTAGTATATAGGTACATATGTGGAAAAAATTGGAGTTTTTTAAGTCAAATAAAAATTTTCAAAGTAAAAACTGTAGTTAAATAATCTATAAATATGTCGTTAGTAGTAAAATATTAAAAAAATATTTATATTTTTATTAAAATAATAAGCGTATGAAAATAATTTGGATTTCTTAATTGGTATTGAAAATAAATTGATATAAATATTTAAGTAGTCTATGTCATAAAAATTGGTTATATATGTACAGCTAAATTAAGCCTAATATGCGTAACTAATATTTACAACTTTCGTTCAGTAACAAACAAACTTAACCATTTGGAAAAAAAAATTGTACAGCAACTAACCTAATTACTGCCGTAAAAGATTTTTATTAATTTTATTTAATTGCCCACTGTTGCGTAGAGCGCGTAAATTTTATTCTATTTGCTAACAAAATCTATAAATCGCTAAAATATCGGTCAAGTAAAAAGCGGTCGCAATAGCCGAGTGATTAGCATTGCGTACTGCCATTCTGAATGTCATGGTTCGAGTTGTGATTGATTCAATATAATATACAAAAATTATAGAAAATTTTCTTTTCTAATTTGCGGTCGCTCCTCTGCAAGAGGCGACTAAGAATCAACTGTGGGTCCCTCCATTTGTTGGAAAACACCAAGATCGCATGTGAAAGATGGGCACCAGCAAAGAGAAAACACGCTATATTCTACAAATTTTTTTCGCAAAAGCCGAAACCGCAAGCCAGGCAGCTGGAAATGTTAATAAGGTTCAAAGTCCTGATAGTGTAACAGTCACAATTGTCTGTAAAATAATGGAAATCCATCCATTATGAGCTCCACTCCTACGGCCGTACTCTTTATTCATACCTTTTCTGTCAGCAATTGGACCGTCTGAGGGAAGTAATAGCCCAGAAGCACCCAGCTATTGCCAGGACAACCCTTGGTTTGCATTCACCTTCTAGTGCAAACCTCACACCAAATGATTACCATGTGTTCCTGTCTATGGCAGAGAATTTGGCTGATGAAGAATTGACCTCAAGAGAAGCCTGTGAATTTTTTGCCAATAGGAAAAGGGGTTTCTATGAGAGAGGCATAATGACATTACCTATGGCTGCAACGGCAACTTAAATTTAGTGTTTGAAATCATTAATCGTCTCTGAATAGCTGCCGTAGTATTAATGTCTTCTCCCAAAAAATTGTCCAATGGAGTCAATTCGCAGCTGCTGAGTAGATTATTGCAATTGAAATTGTGAAACCACAAATTGTCCATGGGGAATGGCATTTGGATACAAATTATCTTTACGTGTGACACGGTAATGTTCGGTATTGACAGTAATGGCAGTTCTTACTTTCTTCGCCGTTCTACATGCGGTACCAAACACATACGCTCTACATAGACTCTTTCCAAAGACCAATGGTGAAAAGCCTCAGGCACAGCTCAACATCATATTGCGTTGCTGATGCCTTCTTTAGTGGCTACTTTACCTTGAACCAAACTATCCAATGCGCCTATTTTCGGCGGTAAAAAAATTTTTCTTTTCATTCGGTTTGATCCAAGTTAGAATTTTGTATTTCCTTCGCTTAATCAGTCATGACCCTAAATCCCACTGAGGTTATTTTTATGAGTATATGAACAATCTTCTTATATTATTGTAGTTGATAAACATTTCACTAAGCCAGAAGACTCTTCACATATTCTTTTAGATAATCTTGATTCGACCAGCTGGCTGAAATGTTCGATACTCAAAATTCTTTTTCGTGATTTGAATTGTAGCGTGTGGTTTTGAAATAGCTAAGAGAACAGCGTTTGATATGGTTCTCTTCATAATACAGGCGATATAAAATCAAACATTTCGAACTTCACTAACGCACGTCGTGAAAACTTTTTGTAGGTCACCTTGTTTATCTTCATATAATAACATATATATTTACGTGTATATAAAACTGTTGTTTCCTTGGTCTTCAGCTTCCATAAGCATTATGAAAATTGTGCGTAGAGTTTAAACACATTCGAAAGAGAAGTAATGATCTTGTAAAAAAAAAATACCCTAGCGAAAGCAACATTCTAATTTATTAAAAATTAACTGCTTTCACGAAAGGGAATATAACCCGCCACCGTGTGTATATCCGACATGAAATAAAAGCTCCTCTTAAAAACCTATCTATTTGTGCGCACCAAAATCTAACGAAAACAAGCAGCAATATTGAAAAGTTAAAGCCACTGCGAATCGTATTATTATTTCCACAACTTCAGCTATGATCTTACTTTATTGATTGAAATTTTGAACAACAAATTATTTCAATACTTATTTCATAAATTTAAAAAAAAGTTTTCTTTAGAATAGTTAAATATATATGTATGTATGTACGTACATTTAGTTATACATATCTGCTTATCGTATTATCTGTGTAGATAGTAGCACTAAATATCTATAATATTTACATTAATACTATACATATATGTATGTTATATGAAACTAATTTGTAGCGTAGAACACATTTCCTTTCCCTACTCATGTCAAAAGTACTCGTAAGTTTTATTTCGTAATTTTCGTAACTCGTATCTTTTTTCTGCTTATTCCTAAAAAGATACTCAGAAAAATGTGCAAATAGTAAATGGTAGTTTATTGACTTTGCGATAATGAATATTTCGACTCTTCTTCAACACATACTCGTACATACATATAACCGTAGAATTTGAAAAATAAACAACCAGAAACACTAAATACGTAGCTAGTAGTATAACGATTTTGTAGAAGGTAATATGGTGTTCTCACTCTGCAACAAAAACCAACAGTCATGCACTTTCTTTAGTAAATTCATTGAAAAAAAATTTCAAACCAACATATATATATTTTTAATGTCATACGTATGTTTTTTTTCAATTTTTTTTTTTTTTAAAGTAAATATGTAAATTATAATTTGGTATTTGCTTTGCTTCACATTTCAATCGCTTTTAATTGTGTTGTTTTTTAGTCTCTTTTGGCTTCACAATAATTATTAAAAAATAATTAATAATTATATTACTACAACTATTTGCAACAGCAATAACTACTTACTACTACTATTTTATTACAATAACTACAACTACAACAACGCGACATATATACATACATAAATGAGCAAACAAACAAAACAAAAATCACGCAAAAAAGTTATTATTCACATTAAAAAGTATGCTAATTTTTTTTGGAAATTTCCTACGAAATAAAATGTATTTTTCTACAGTGTAGTTATTACTTCTTATCCTTTTTACAAAAACAAAAAAAAAACTCCAAACTATTATTCCTATAAAAAAAATTTAAATTATCACTTAAAACGTTATCAAATTAATTATAATTTTTTTTTTTTTTTCAAAAACAAAAAAAAATAAATTAACAACAAATTCCTTTCATGCACACGCCTACAAAACTTTTTTCGTACCGGAAATTATTATTGTTGTTGTACGTGTCGGCATGCAGAGTGTGCCGGTGCTACGCACATTTGGCAACCATCATGGTGCGTAGCGCGAACTGGCAACCCTGTCCAGCACCTGCACCACCACAACCACTCTATCCAAAAACAACAGCCACACCAGTCACCACACTACCACCACAACCACCACCACATCGACTACCAACAACAACAAAAGCAGCAGCAATCAGTACAACGCCACAGCAACAACAACGACATCTTTACCAGCCACGTTGAACATTCTACGCTCCAATACCCCACCGTTGCCGCCACTGCCCACATCATTTGTAGCGATTAAATGCGGCCGCAATAACGAACCCACCACGAAAATCAACAATCACACTGGTCATCATAAGTTCAATAACACAGACAGACCTGCACCCTTGCCTCACCCACTTACACTTGAATCGCCAAACAACAACAACACCACCACCACCACCACCACCACCATACCAAGCAGCACACTGGGCTATATAACACATCATGGCCATCATTCTACCATTTTACCAACGTCCGCCACGGCAAACGCCTGCACATCATCGCTGTCCACCTTCCAACCGGTGCAACCGCCACCACCACCGCATCACTTCAATTCGCTAGACTATCGCGAACGCAACCAAACGCATTATAAACACGGTCAGGGCCATCAGCAGCAACACCGAGAGCCAACACAAGCGCGCACCAACACATTAGATCGTCGCAGCGCTGGCGCCACGACAACATCGACGAACGCAGCCTGCATTGGTGACTACAATCAAATTAGTCCGCACTACTTGCAAACCTTCGACAGTCTCGATCCCTATGGTGTAGCCAACTTGCATTTATATCGCAGTCAATCGAAATCGCAAATTTATGGGCGTGGCAGTGCCAGCGGTAGCGGCAGTGGCAGTAATGATGGCTCCACGCACGACGCGGTGCTCTATCACAGCAACAGCACTTTGAATCACTACCAACAACAACAGCAAAATGCTAGCGAGTATCAACATTATCAGGTTGGCGGTGGCCAGCAGCGCGGTCCAAATCAGCCGCAACAGCATCATCACAGTTTAAAGCACAGCAAGAGTAGTGGCAGTAAGTCGCATAAGAATAAGACAAGTGCACATCAGCAACAACAAAATTTTTTACAACAACAACAGCAGCAGCAACAGCAGCAACAACAAAAGCCAACAAAGTCACGCAGTAGTCGCTCTCTGCCGCAACAGTCGCAGTCGCAACATCGAGCGTTCGGCACTGAAAAAGCAGGCAAAATGCTAGTTGACGGCAGCGGCGGTACCAAGGAATGCAGGCACAATAGCAAGAATAGCAACAAAATCAGTAATATAAGCAAAGCAAATTCGATGACCAGTCAATATTCGAGTTCCAGCGAGAGCGTTCAGTGCGATAATAATTACTATTAGAGCCTAGCTCCCATAACATATAGATACTCTGCCACACAAGAGCCTCGCAATGTCCCCCAAATGTGTACTACACTCACATACTTTGGTACAAGTTTCAGAGTTTCTTGTTGTCAAACACACATACAAACCCACACACACTCATACAAATGCAAGTGCAACAAAATATCTAATGAATCCAGGCACATACGTCTACATACATATATACATATTTGCATACTACGATTATGGGTCAACTGTGCTACCTTATTGCACATCACTGAGAACACATCCTATCACATATTTATATATGTATGTATATACAGTACGTCTTCACTGGGCACATACACACCTACATTTGCATACATTCTTCTTTGCACATTGTATATGGTAAACTAACAACACAATCATATGAAGCTGTGCTATTTTCCTTGCGGTGTCACATTGAATTTATTTGGTTTTGAAATGTAAGTAGTTTTCTACAGAGAAGCGTGTAATTTGTTATTTGTTTCATATTTTTAATGCCATTTTGCAACACTATAAATGTTACAGGTACATATATAGGTGTGTAACAAGATTTTTGCTATTTTCTCAGATTTGTTGCTTTTTTATGTTTTGTAATCAATGTCACTTTATTAGACCCGCCGTAAGTTTGTACCATATATTCGTTAAATGTAAGTAATATAGAGCAAAAACGTGCAGTCTCTGCCGAAATAGCATGAAGGGTGTTTTTTTAGACTGTGGATTTTGAGAAGAAATGGTTGGCTGGTTAGTTTAAATGGCTACCGCACATCAGCTCACTTAGGCCTGACTTGACCTGACCTTCTTTTGTTCCATTCCATATTGTTTTGACCACATTACATGTGTTGAGACTTTTTAAAGAAAAAATTAAATGCATATAATTTGTTGTTATGGCCAAGATTTCGGTTTATTATAAAGATAATGGTTTGCTCTTATGTTTTAAAAATGATGAAAAAGTCATTAATCATAGCTCTGTAGCGTTCCCTACTGACAGTAATACTGACCAAAGATTACCTCTGTCCATCTTACTCCAAATGCGACCATTTTGTATATGAACATACCCATTCACCCTAAAGTGGTCTTCATCGTTGAATGAAATTTTCTATTAAAATCGGGATCGGTGGCCATTTCGTTTTGGGCCCACTCACCGTATGTACGACGCACTTTATGTTTGTCCGACTTTCATTCTTGCACGAGTGGAATTTTGTAAGCCCGCAAACCAAAAGCGTTCCGCAGAATCTTCCATAAATTGAATTGGACACATTCAGATCTTTTTTTGATACTCTGCCACACGGAATGCGAAACTGATACATGGTTAAAACTTTGTTGTGCGATTGTCGCCCGAGCGATGCGTCCCTCGAACCAAACCTCTATTTTGGTAGTAAAGTTTAGTCACAAAAGCTTTGGCCGACAATATATCTGTAGTATTAAAATTGCTTAAAGTTTACTTCAAATCAATAGTTTAGCAGTCATGTATACTTAAGCTACAATATTAGTTCGGTTTATTTTAATATCATTTATGAAAAGTAAAAAGACATACGTGTAAACAAATTCACTTTTTTAATTTTCATTTTTAGAAAGCCCTAATCGGTAGTAATTATAAAGTTTATTATTGAGAAATTTTATTACAAAAAAAAAGCAAAAACCACGTTTTTGAATTCAATTTTTATTTAAATATTTTTAGTTAACACAGTTAAACACTGCAGACTGGAATCCGCAAAATACTTTTTAATTAATAGCAAAATATGTTTAAGTTTCAAACGGCCTTCAGTATTTATTTTCTTGAGTTCATAGCCTTGTAGCATTCCTCGCTCACTGTCGGATGTGTCTTTCCAATAAGTAATTTGTTACGATTTATGTTTTCAATATTTAAAAATTTCCCTTTAGAAACTTTGTCTATTAAAGTCTATACCACCAACCTTGCACAGGAGCGCGCAATCAGTTGAGTCTATTTTATGGAAAATTCATAATTTCATTTCCTGATGGTCGTTAAAAAGCCTCAGCGTCAAGCGGAACTTAAGGTGACATCAGACTTAGCAATTTTCACGCAATTGTTATTTGCTTGTCGCATTTTACTATCAATTCAATTTCGTCGTGTGACTAACCTGAAACTAGTTTTTACAATTTAATTTGATATAATTGCAGATATAAAAGTTATAGTACATGACTGCACTCGTTTATCTGGAATTTTACTTCTGAAATTAAATTTCCAATTGCTCTTGAAATAGCTTTCAAAGGATTTGAGTATAGCAAAAAAAAGGGTTTTTAATAAGTTATTAAGAAATGACCAATTTCCAGAAATTGAAATTCAATATCCACGAAATTTTATATGTTACGTATGACCGCTCTTAAGATTAAATTTTGAAAATCGTAATTTTGCATGCAATTTAAAATTAATTAATTAATACATACGAAAACACCTTTATGAGAAATAAAATGAAAAATACTCCATCTTTTCATTTTTATAAGAATGCTTCTTATAGATCGTCTCGAATTATTGATAATTAAAAACTTTGCGAAGTTTTCCTTACAGAAAATTAATTTTAAACAAACCGACCTTTTGTCCTTTCTTGGTACCTTCATAATACCTACTATCAGTGAGAAACTTGTGTGATTTATTGGCGAAGAACTTACTCAAATGGTTGAAGCACAATATCTTTTCTATCGATCGATTCTGTACGCTTTGTTTTTGGAAAAGTTTGTTGTAAGCTGATTAATAGTTGACAGTAGATCATTTTACCAGGTTGTAGAAGTTTATAATGGACAATTCCCTTCCAATCGTACTATGCACTCAGCATAATCTCGTTTGCCGTCATTTCGGGTTTTGAGGTCTTTTGTGGAGCGCCACCGTTCTTTGACCGCGATTTTTTTTTTTCTTTAAGTTTTCTATTATCGTTTGAGTGATGGTGGTCTTGGGTCATCAGATGCAGAATTTCCTCGTCTTTTTGAGTGGCCGGCCGACCTTTGAGAGCAAAAATGCCCGTACTCCTAGATCTCCCAGGTTCACTCACAGTATTCTCACCGTAAGTTGGTGATGCGCCCTTTTTTGTGATGTTTCAGAAGTTTTGTGTAGATACTCGTATATAAAATGAATACATACACGTATATGGCTGCGCTAAGCCCAAAATAAGAATTATTATTATTATTGTCCAAATTCTTTCTAAAGTCGGGCACTTCTGATGCATTGAATTCCGTTGCGCTTTCTTATAAAAAGTCGATCATTTTCAGCAGTATATATGTATGTACATATATAAAAATAACACTATTCAACACATTTTTATTTCTACACTCTCTCTCTCTCTCTTGGCTTCTATTTTAATTTGCTATTTTCTTCAATATTGAATATTCTTTCATGTCCGCCGCTTGGACACGCTTACAACACCTAAACATTCTACATACATACTATGTACATACACCCTCAACTCTTCAACATAACGATACACACAATACGACCACACAAAATCAACGCATTTGCAGCCAATCTCAAAAACGACAACAAAAGCTACCACAACCACGCGCTCATTAGATGGTGAACTCCTTTGGCAACAGGAGGCCACCGAATTCATAGAACGTTTTCCGCAGCGGCGTCGGCCACATGGTACACTACGTCAGAGCGTCTCTGCTGGTGCGCTCTATAAGAATGGTACAGCGATAACGACGATAAATAAACGCGCTAGTGGCGGCGAATTACTTACAACACAACAGCGCCACCAACGTGATCTTTTCAGCGGCGATTTAGGCATACCAGAGGTGCGTTCGCATGTCGGCAGTATGGTGCACACCTTCGAAACGCTTGCTATGCAACGTAAACTTGCCGATAAGGAGCGGGCGAAGGAGCGCGCTATGGCGCTGCAACAGCAACAGCAGTGGGAACGTGAGTTGCTACACGAACGAAACAGTAAGTACATGCCGACGCTTACAAGCGCCATACACACGACCACATACACTTATGACACGCCTACACATGCGTCATGCCCATCACAGCACGGCACAAGTAATAGTAAATATCACAAACTAAAGCGTAAATCACACGAATCGCGTCAGCGTCTCATACAACTTAGTAAGCAGCAGCTACTGGCTGCTTTTGGCAACACTATCAAGCAGTCAAAGCCAACAACTGCAGTCGCCAAGCTGGAGAGTAGTTGTAGCGCGCAAACGCTACCCGGTGTCTGTGGTAGGCAGGCACTACTATCAGAAGGTAGTTTCCTTAAGCGACACAGCACTATGAGTCTGCACTGTGCAGAATCAAGTGAAGAACCGAATAAGGATGATAATTTTGTCGAGCAATATTGTCAGTTAGATGATGATTATCGTAAAAATCTCTTTGGTACAATATCAAGTAGAATGCATGCGCCTTTACAACAAAATGGAACACGTAAAAGTAGCGTTGCCACTGAGCAGTACGCATACCACAACGCGCCCTACAATGGCATGCACAACAGTCTAGAAATAGAAGACATAATCGTTCACAATCCGCCAAATTTTGAGCACGATGAGACACATATTGTGAATGCTGCCTTCGATGAGATATTCGCTAGCTATAGCGGCGTTGACGATGATGACGAAGCAGACAAGTCCAGCGCAGCGGGAATATTCAGTAATGCTACCACATACTCTACACCGGGCGATGAGCAAATGGTAAGCTTAAGTGAGCTGGATGATGATGTTTTCAGGTCGGTCAGTACGAATCACATCAATAATATTGGACGCCCTGGTAGCACGCCTATGAAGTTACCGGCATTAGGAATGAGTGCGCAAAAAAACTCGGCGCCCCCACCACCATCAAAAAAGTCCCATTTGACATTCAAAACGCCTGCAGATGAAGGCGAAGCATCGGCGCCTAAACGTAAGCGTCAAATTGTACCGTTAACCAAACAGAAACAACGTTCTACAACACTAAATAATCTTTTCGATCGTCTTAAGGCGACGCAAACCAAAGTAAAGCGACCTTTTGTTAAAATACCATCAGATAGTCTCTTGAAACAGGATCAACTAAATATTGAGCAAATGACGCGTGCGCTGCACAAGTACTCACCACAATTAGATCTATACCGAGAGATTGGCGAAGGCGCTGCGGCTGACGAGCGCATCGCTTGCAATATTGAAGCAGCCGATGGCGACTTTCTACGCGGCTCTACGCTAAGTCAATCATTTGTACGTCAACTAAACACACGGGAGGGTAAGTCGGAGTGTAGACAAAAGAAGCCTGCACCGATGCCACCAATCAGCGGCATGCAGTCGACCAACATCAGCGGCGTTAATGCGGTAAATGGTGCGCCTCGGCCACTCCAAGCGTCGCAGCGCGCCAAGTCTACAAATGAATTATTACTTGATGACTTGGCGCTGCAATCGCGTCGTTATCAGCGTGCAGCGAGTCGGAAATATGCAGCGCCTCCAACGCCAAAGAAGCAACTTCAAAAACAAACACAAGCCCAGGATACGCGTATGTTCACAGTATTGAAAGGCGGGGATGAAGCAGCTCAGCGATGCAAGCAAAACTCCAACAATAGTAGAGGACATGGCGTTGGCGCAGACACGACGCGTTGTACACGTGGTCTTACGAAGAATTTTTTACGCGGCAGCGCAGAAATTTAAACATAAAACTTTGCCTCGGTGAGAGGTAGTTGAAATGGAGCTGCTCACCAGATACCAAAAACTAAAAAGGTGTGCAAAACGCAAAACGCGCGCTCGAGTTGACGCTCAACATAAATGTTGGTTATTTAGAAAAATATATTTAATTGTATTGTATGTAATTGTATTGTATTTACTAATTATACTAAGCAAACAACTAATTTTTTGCCAGCCTAAGCGAGCCATGTTTTCATGTAAACAATCTTTGAGCATTTATTTTTCAATTTATTTAATATGAAAATAATATAATATTAAAACCAAAAAAAAAAAAAAATATTAAATATAATACATATTAGTATTTGTGTATGTGACTGATTTTTATGTTAGAGTACTCATGTTATAACCAAAGTATTAATTCTTGCAAATACAAAAAGTTCGTGATTAAAACTGTTAAAGTTAATGTTAAATATACATAATACATAATAAATATGTAAGTTATAACTGTATGTAAATAAATATAAGCACTCTAAAGTAGGAAAAAAATTATTGATTTTTTTTTTGCAATACTGAAAAGTTAATTTAATGTATTTGTTACAATCTAAGTACAGTGAGTTTACATAATTACAATCGAAATGTGCCGATTTCAACAAATGAATAATTACAAATTTTCAATATTTTTGAGGTTATGTAATTGAAATATGGTTTATAAAATATTTTAATGAAAAAGTTTTGATGATTTACCAGATAGTGAATCAATCACGAATTGCGATTTATGTTAAGATTAAATTTAAGGTGTCATACAATCAGGCCATGGTTGTAACCATAATCCAATTTTTATTAAGGGATAACGCCACTGTAGATATTTCAAAAAATCGATTTATTTTTTATCAGCATAAAATAATGTTGTTAAATAAAAATCAAAAGGATTTAAATGTGTCCGAAAATTATTTTAATGAAATTTCGAGCACTTTTTATCAATCGCGCCGGCTCGCTCAAAATTTTTTAAGGATTTTTCTCAAAACTCGTTTTTTTCCTACATCTTTATAATAACATTTCAAAGAAACCCAACTTTCGCAACTTAATTTCAACAATTTTTATAAACAATTTTTTAAGTTCTTCTTCAAACGCTTGCCAATTACACAAGAATCAATGTTTTTTTAAATCCCCTATAAGATTCCCTAGCTATTCTCAGGTAGTTTAAGAAAAAACAAGTTTTTATTTCAGTTTCAATTTTGGATCTCTGAGCTGCGTGCTGCTGAGCTCTTCCAAGAAAAAAAGCTATTAAGTAAATATCAACATTTTCATTATTTTGTATATTTGTATTGCTTATTATTGCATATTTTTTGTTGTAAATTTTTATTTTTGTATTTCAATGTGAGACTAATAACTTCCCACATCATTGTAAATATATTCCCTTTCCTTCCGGAAAAAAAAAACAATTTTCAAGCGTTTTTTTTTTTGCGTTTGCAACATTGTACCCTTTAATACATAACATTATTTTTCAACTAATATTACTGGTTTTTTTAAATTATATTTATCGGGAAAAAGTCTTGTTTATTTATGTATTAGTAGAATAGATTTGAACAGAAAAGTTCTCAGTAAAGTTTCTCAAAAATCAACCGTATTATGAGCTGCTTTCGAACTTCGACTGTGTTTGAAAATCGAATGATCGAACAAATTTTCATTTGGTATTGTGACGTGTTTTCCGTGAAGAGTAGCCCTATTATTATTATTGCATTCAATTCAAAGGACAAACGAATCTTATGAGCTGCCAAACACAGTGGATTTTGTTTTTTTTTTTTTAATTTTTTCTTGCATACATTGCCAACATTTAATTTTACTAACATATTTCATTTAGGAATGAAAAATCAAACTAAAAAATAAAATATTATATAAAAAATTGTATGAATATGGCTTGTGAGCCATAGGCAACGAACATAACAATAAATTAATTGAAGGAAACATTTGGTGAGCGCATTATTTCGCGTCGTGGCCTCCAAGATTGTGACACTATTTTTTGTGAGGTTATGTGAAGTCGCTTGACTACGCAGATAAGCGTGGGACGATTGACGCGGCAAGTTGCATACGGCCCCAATTGCTGTAAAAGGTGATCAAAAATTAGTCTTCCGGCTGGGATATAATCGAGTCATCCGAGGCGGTCACTTATCCGAAATCATTTAAAAAGCATAATGACGAATTCTTGTTTTTATAATAAAGTTAAATTTTTGACCTTCATAAATGATGTACTTTTACACTTTAAAAAGAGACCCAATTTTGCTTTGCTTTAAGTACAATATTTGAATACAGCTCATAATATAGGAGAAACAGATGAAAAAATTTGAAAAAATAGTCGATACTCGAGGAAACCCTCTCTATTTAAGTGTCATAAACGAATATTAATTTATTTGAATTAAGTAAACATTTAAAAAATTACAATATAGAATAAAAAAGTTAATGAAAACTAACTATTCACAAATACAATAAAATAGATTTTATTTACTTATATACATACATACATATACATATGTATAATACATACAAACCAAATTCAATATAATTTCTATTTAATTTTTTTATCATATAGCGGTCACATTACTTTAACAACGGTCACAAAATGCATTTCGAAGGAAAAAATAATAGAAGTATAGCTACAATAAGACAGTCAAACAAATAATAAGATAAAGAAAAAATACGCATGTACAAATACCATATATGTAGGCAAAGCAACCGTAACTGGTTTTCATAGGCGTTCGAAAGCGATTTTGTTCAACTCTAAAATATAATAAACTAATTTTTTATTTATATTTTATTTTATTTATTTATTTCTTGTACAATATGAACACTTTAAATACAAAATTTCGCTTAGTAGACACAATAGATAACTTAGAAATTACAGATTCATGCTTTCAACGCAGCTACATATTTGTAAAAATACGAAATATTTGTATATTTCAACTTTAAACTGAAATTTTAACAAATACATAGAAAGAAAAAAGTTATATTCCCTAAATGTATTCAACATTTTATTGTTTATATTAATATTTGACCTTATAACGTTACACATACATAGCTATTTAAGGCATTCAAGCGCGTACAGTGTGAGCAAAATGTTTGTAAACATAATTCAAACTTAAGAAATGCAAGTCAAAAGAAATTATGCGTAGATAAATAAAAAAAAATAGTTATAAATGTATTGACAACTTAAAGAGTGTAGACATGAAACGATACAGAAAATACATACATACATACATACATACATACATACATAAATATGCATAAAAGTTATGTGTAAAATATAGCATATTAGAATAATAAATTATAAGATCAACATTTTTGTGCATGCAATAAAAAAAAATTAACAACAAAAAAATAAAAAATAAACTATATATAAAAATATTCCCGATAATGCATTTTCTCTTGGAAAAGTTCAAACACGTAAGTGTCAGTACTATTTATTGTGGGGTTTTGTTTTGTTTATCCTCGCTATAAACAGGGTTATCCATTTTGCGGTTTCGAAAGTAAAAGTGAAGAAAATGCATTTGAAATAATTTTCTTCATGAAATTCCTTTTTTGTTATAATTATACATACACGTATGTGAAGCACTACGAAATTCAAACGCCCGCCCGAATTTTTCTAATATTGGGCGGTACCCCAGCCATAATTTGCCGAATGTTAGTTTTAAACGGCTGTTTCAAGAATTAAAGGTTTATCCACATAAACACGGTTCTTTCGCGTAGCGCCACAAAAAAAGTCCAACTATGTCAAATTTTGCGATCTCGATGGCCAATTTTTGTGCAAGTCGTGTTCTTCAATTACAGTTCAAAAATAGTGGGCTATTGTAGTATGATATGATAACTCTCCGAATTGTCGTTTTCAAAGAAGTAAGGTCCAAACACACCTTTGGACCAAAAAGCGCATCAGACAGGAAGATTTTCTGCATGTAGTTTTCCTCATTTACTGCTCAGTCATTTGTTATGTGAGCCGCACTTAGTATAAATGTAGGTGTAAGTCCAATTGCAAAATACGCCATAATGTGCAGATGTCAAAATACAGCGCTGTACTTTCTAAACCAGTCGTTTGTATTGTCGCTATTCGGCGCTGAAGACTCCAAACAAAGCCAAGTCCTTCTCCTTCAGATCTTTTCAACGGGTTAGGACTTCGAATGCTTTTAACATTGCTATAGGAATTTTTTACCGAACAATATGTACATATTTATTTCCTTCCAATATTTTCTCTTTCCTTCTACCTTGTACTACAGTGACCTCAAGCGTTCGTGATCTATCGTTCTTAGCAATGGGTAAAAATTTTGGGGAAATATCCCTTTACCGAGTTCTTATCCTTCTCTTTTCCATCCAAGGGCTTTCTATACTCTGCAGAAAGAGCCCTACACAATTATGTTGTTGTTGTTGTTGTTGTTGTTGTTGTTGTTGTTGTTGTTGTTGTTGTTGTTGTTGTTGTTGTTGTTGTTGTTATTGTTATTGTTGTTATTGTTATTGTTGTTGTTGTTGTTGTAACCGCAAAAATATTCCTCAAAGTAATTTTTGGGGAATATTGCGGGAGTGACAGTCCTTGGCCGGATAAAAATCAGGGTCGTTCCAGTATAAAGACCCGACCGTCGAGGGAACTATTGGATTTTAGTCGCCTCTTACGACAGGCATGCCTTAACCCGCAGGGGTTAGGTGGTGTAGCAGTTCGCTGCTTAAAAGCAGGAAAGATCAGTCCAAGTCCTCGAGGTCATCTATCAGGAGGTCAAGGAAACCAGCTGATTCAATGGGTTCGGACCAGAGGGAAAGAGGGGTTAGATAAATTGGTTTTAGGTGGCATGCAAAGAGGTGGTCAGAAACATGCAGCGATTCATTGCATGCAGGACATACGATGGGTATGTTGGGGTCAAGTCTGTATAAGTATGAGTTTAGTCGACTACAATATCTAAATCTTAGTTGTACCAGTAACAGAGTTCTGTTGTTTTTCTGTTGTAGTGACTTGCTCAACCCCACTTTGGAGCAGTAAAAATCAGTCATCGAGAATATCCAAAGGGAAGTCCTGGAGCCGAGCTGTTTCGATGAGTTCGGACCATAGGGATCAGATGAGTTGGTTTTAGTGGGCATGCAAAGTCATATGCGGGTATTGTTAGAGTGGTCAAAAAAAAAATTGGGGACTTTGGCAATGAATTCTACTCCCGCTGAAACCAGATGTTTTAGTATCAGCATAACTTTTTCGTTGAGGCGGATGGACCTCTTGAGGCTCCTCCCTGGAGACATCAAGCGGCGCTACAGTGTTCGGTAGTTTGCACAGACGATGAATCACGTTGTCAACCAAAATGTGCAGTAGGAAAAACAGGCTAAAATAGATCTCGTACTTCTTCAGGTCTGAGAAGGCGCGGTCAGCGAACGAGGTTTCCACCGAGTCACCAAGTCTCGTCTAATCTCAGAAGATCTGAACCGTTGCAGTTGGCAGGTGCCCCAGCTCATAAAATCTATACTATTTATGGTCAACATTCAAGCTTTAAAAAATGTTGTAACAATAGAAAGAGATCTCTGCCTAAGAAATATATTTTCTAATTATAGGTTACAAACATAAAAAAACTCTAATTTTTTTCTATTTCATTACATATATCAAAGCGGGATATGTGGAGTATTCATTTGATAGCATCCTGACGATTATGACAGCGTTTAATATGTTTGTTCATATTGCCCCAGTTAGTAAATTGCCGGCTGCAGTGCGTACAGGAATAGGGACGTTCTCCAGTATGTAAATTAACATGTCCCTGGCAAAATAGACGAATATTATTATTTCATTTTTTATCATTTTTTATGTAAACATATAAATACGTTTGTATGTATATTATTGTGTACAAATACTACAATAGTTACATACCATTAATCCGCTGCGAAAGCGAAAGCTACGATCACAATATTTGCATTTAAAAGGTTTTTCCCCAGTGTGAACTCGTTCATGGGAACATTTTGAATCCTTCGTGCGAAATCTCTTGCCACAATAATCACAGCTAAACTTTTTGATATCATTATGAATTAGTAGATGCTTTTCCAAACTATTTGGGGTCTTTAAACTAAAAAATTTAAAAATATATCAGTGTAATCAATATATTAACTAAAAAATAATAAGATATCTACCAATAATAATCTAAATACCTTTTCTTACATATTTTACATTTGTATGCTTTGTCATCCATATGTGAATACATATGGATTTCTAAATTGTGTTTTTGGTGAAATTGACGGTCACATATCTCACACGTGAACTCTTTCAAACCTGCATTATTAAATTTTATTAATTTCAAATATAATTTCTTTAAGAAATTACATACCAGAATGGATTTTCTCGTGCACCCGCAAATTTCCAAGCAATGTGAACTTTTTTTCGCAATAGGAACACTTGTAACATTTTGTTTCATCATTACTCTTTGCATTATTCAATGTAGTCATCTGATCACGAGAGGTTTTACCACATGTATCATGCAACGCTTTCTTTTTATCGAGTTCTAAATTTTTGCAGGATTCCTGTTGAATAAGATTCATATAAATTTAGCTGATTGATTTAGGACAATGAAAGCATATACTTGAATACAAACCTTTAAAGATGTACCACTTTTAGTAGGAAGAATTTCAGTTACGGTATCGTTAAGGGTTATATCGGATACAGTTGATTCATTCACTGAAGACGCTTCTTCAAACATAATTACATCGTCATTTTCTTCTTGCTCCTCTGCAATATCTTCAGCACCTTTCAGTACCTCATCTTGCTCCAACAAGTATGATTCATTTTCAGCGTTTTCTGAGAAATGCTTTGGGCTTGAAATTGATTTGATATCATTTTCTGATAGTGGGCTCCCTGCGGCAGAACTATCATCAGTCTGTATTATATGATACAATCGGAAGACATCTTCTTCGTTGTCTGTTTCCAAATTCTCTGTCTTCAACTTATCGTCTGTATTAGTTTCGTCAATAATCACCTCTATATCCAGTTCAGACGGTTTTGCATTAGGCCTAATATTTTCTAATTTTTTATTATTTACTCTACTGAATGTTTGCCCATTATTTTCCTTTGACACTTTAGGTTTGGCGTCATCGAACAATAGTTTCAAAGATTCTTGAGATTCCTGCACTTTTTTAAAGAATGTAAATGCTTTTTGCAGCGCTTCAAAGCAATTACGACAGGTATATTTAGGTAATTTATCCCCAAAATGACACATTTCCATGGTAAAGCACTCTTTTAATTTCTGACAAACTTCTTTTGTCATAGGTACTAGCATACCAGATTTTAGCACCGATGCGCATAACCGACATAAGCCCACCATCACAACTTCCGGAACCTATTTAAAAAATATTCACTACCAAAATATACAATTATTTTGTACTTTCGTGTTTTTACCCAAACTGTACAACAGTACTAAGTAAATCAGAGTACATTCCGGTGGAAACAGCTGATTGGGAAAGTGAGGCGCAAGATGGCGCTGTTTCTCAAAGTATAACCAGAGAACGTATATTTATATAGCTGCAGCTATAACATGATTAACGCGCATGAAGCCAATACCAGATAAAAGTATTTCTGCGCGCCGCGTGATAGATTGACTTGAATATGAAATTATTATTATTTTTTTATATTAAAATATTCCTTCGAATATTTTTAAACAAAAAAAAACATTTCAGATATTTTAATATAAAAAAATAATAATAATTTCATATTCAAGTCAGTTGTTGGTATTTAATGTACAAAAAACGCCTCATGGGCCATGATGTATCACTGGAATCAATGTTTACAACAAATTTTGAGAATAAATGGATAAACGTTGCCATTTTACATACCACCCGACTTGAATAGGGATATGTATACACAAGTTATCGACGTTGCCAACTGTGCCAGTATGCTTGCATATTTTTAAACAAATTTATAATTTCAGTCAACAAATTTCACAATTTATAAGGTTTATATCCAGTAGTTAAGTTCTTTGTCAAGTAAACAATGGTATATAATTACTTTATATAAAAATTATAGTAAAAACGTACTTTTGTTAAAATAAGCTACCCTACCGCAATAACAAAGTCAATTTAATTTGTGGAGGAAATTGTAATAAATATCTGCAAGATGTATACAAAGAGGTAAATAATATTTATTATATATATGTATTAATATTATGAAGGCTATGAGCCAATTCCCAAATTCTAGGCCACGCCTTCACCTATGACATTAATTTCGCTTTTGCTCCGAAGTAAAACTAAAACTAAATTTTAAGCTCGGTGAACTCGATTTTTGAAAAAAGTTTATCCTTTTGGGTAGTTGCACACACTTATATTTGAAACTAAACACATTTCTACATTGAAAATTAAAATATCAGAAGTTTTCAAGATTATATAATTTTCAGGCGGAGATTAAACTTATCAATTGATTTCTTGATTTAAAGATTTTTCCTCGGATTCCACATTCAATATTTACTAAAAACTTTCACTTTCCCAACATGAACAATGTAACTCACCGATGTAAGCTAAATTCCAGCAGGTAAATATCGACAACTATTTTATATCAGCCAATTCAAAAATTATCGATAAATATAATCTCTATCTCTAAACACAGCTGATTTGTTATCAAATTGATTTAACTGATGTAAATAAAATGCACCTAATGTCAAATATACTATCAATACTGATAGATAATATTATTATATATGCGCCAATTAAACTTAGCAACAACAATATGTAAATCAAGTTAATACGGATGGAAAAGGTGCCTTCAGAAAATTGTTATTGTGAAATAATTTATAACCGTACTAATATTTAACACCTATTTATTGTTAAAACAGCTCATTACACGGAACAAAACGGATCTTAATAACAGCCAATTATCCTCAACGCCATGAATATTAATATATTTGTTCATGAAATGCCAAAAGTTGAACTACATGCTCATCTGAACGGATCGTTAAGCGTAAACACCATACAAGAGTTGGGAGCAAAACTATATGGTTCGAAGAGTGAGGAATTCACACATCTTAGTGAGCAACTTACAAACTTCGATAATGTCGATCTCGGGGGCTGCTTTGAAAAATTTGATTTTATGCATAAATTGACATCAACCCGAAGGGGCTTGCACTTGGCCACTATATTAGCAATACGTGATTTTGCCAAAGACAATGTGGCTTATTTAGAATTACGTACGACTCCGAAAAATACTGAAGAAATGTCTAAAAAGGATTATTTAGAATGCGTTTTAGAGGGAATAGTGCGTGGTAAAGAACTTCACAACATCCTCGTAACACTGCTCATTTCTATTGATAGGACTCAAAGCGTAGCTGAAGCAGAGGAAACCGTCAATATCATACCAAAATTTAGAAGCAGATATAATAACATTATCGCAGGCATCGACTTTAGCGGCAATCCAAACAAGGGAAATTTTGCTGATTTCAAGCCAGTTTTAGAGAAGGCAAGAGAAGATAATTTAAAATTGTCTGTCCACTGTGCAGAAATACACAATCCTTCGGAAGTTGATGAAATGATCGAATTCGGTATGGATCGTTGTGGGCATGGTACATTTCTTAATGACCAACAACTACACGAGTTAGGAAAACGAAAAGTAGCTATTGAGTGTTGTTTGACAAGTAATGTCAAGTGTTCTACCGTAGCCAAATATTCTGAACACCATTTTAGGAACATCTTCAGATCTGAGAGCGCTCCAGTGGTACTATGCACAGATGATTGCGGGATATTTAATACAACCTTATCAAATGAATTTTTGATGGCAAAAAAATACTTTGCATTAAGTAAACCAGATATGATGAAACTTTCGCTTACTGCTGTTGATCACGCATTCGTCAGTGAAAATGTTAAACGGGATTTAGGACGAATAATAGAACGTTACTTTGATTCTGAGTGCTTACGTCTTCCCTGTTAATGAAATAAAAAATTAAAAAGATGTGATTAAAAGTAATTGGAATAATATTTTTGTAAATTAATTTTGTACTTAATAAATACGTAAAAATTATCAAACATTATGATTTTATATATGCCTACCATGTAAAATTGTTGTAAACTTTTCTAGAAACGAGTTGGGTTTTCAAATACACATTATTTTTTTTTTTAATTTTCGAGAGAATTGGCGGGCAATAACATTAAAATCGATTATCTCTATCGATTACACCATAATATTCAATTTATCGCTCCGCTTGTTTTTTTTTTGTTTGTTTTACTTTGCATTTGGTATGTGCATATTCATAATTAAATTTATAAGCAGGAAAGGCCATTCACTTGTTGTTATTCTAATTTTCAGTC
This sequence comes from Ceratitis rosa, assembly GCA_037013455.1. Taxonomy (NCBI): domain Eukaryota; kingdom Metazoa; phylum Arthropoda; class Insecta; order Diptera; family Tephritidae; genus Ceratitis; species Ceratitis rosa. The sequence goes on from JAWMAG010000039.1 coordinate 9,835,145, forward strand.
TTAATCAAGGCTTAGGTTCACTTTTTAATTCGTCTTCAAAATGCAATCACTCCTCAACGCAGCTACAAAATTTTTGGGTAAATATAAAGAAAACTGTTTGTAACAATAAAAAATTGCACTTTGATTCTCATATCTCGTTGTGTGTATGTATGTATGTTTATTTGGCTTAACACAGGGCGCTGTGGTGCAGTACAAAACCATGTCAATATTCGACAAATTGCTTGCTTATCCGCTTTGCCAGAAACTCATCAAATGTTGCAGAAGACATGTAGGGACTTTGCTGATGCTGAATTAGTGCCCAAAGCAGCAAAACACGATCGTGAACATTTGTATCCCGAAAGTCAAATATTAGAAATGGGTAAACTTGGCTTAATGGCTGTACCAATTGCTGAAGAATTCGGTTAGTACAATAATTATTCCACTAGAAACTGAAAGGAGTTTAAATTTTATTTTATTTTTACTGTCAGGTGGCACCGGCTTGGATTATCTGGCTTATAGCATTGCGATGGAAGAAATATCAAGAGGATGCGCATCGTGTGGAGTAATAATGTCTGTGAACAGTTCACTATACTTAGGACCTATTCTTGCATATGGAACCAAAGAGCAGAAGGACAAATGGATCACACCTTATACAGGTGGTGACAAGATTGGCTGTTTTGCTTTATCAGAACCCGGAAATGGATCTGATGCAGGTGCTGCATCTACAACGGCGATAGAAAAAGAAGATCGTTACATAATAAACGGTACGAAAATGTGGATTACCAATGGTTATCAAGCTGGCGCTGCTATAGTTTTTGCAACTACTGATAAATCACTCAAGCACAAAGGTATATCAGCATTTATCATACCTAAGGGTATAAAAGGTTTTACAGTCGGTAAAGGAGAAGATAAACTAGGTATTCGAGCAAGTGCCACTAACCAATTAATATTTGAAGACTGTGAAATCCCCAAAGAAAATATTTTAGGGAAACCAGGCAATGGTTTTAAGATTGCTATGCAAACATTGGACGCCGGACGTATAGGTATTGCTAGTCAAGCACTGGGTATTGCTCAAGCTTCGTTAGAACTGGCTACAGACTACGCACAAAAACGAAACTCCTTTGGTAGTCCAATTTCTAAAATGCAAATTATTCAACAAAAAATAGCTGATATGGCATTAAGCATAGAATCTGCTCGTTTACTAACCTGGCGTGCATCATTTCTAAAGGATAATGGCAAATCTTACACAAAAGAAGCAGCAATGGCTAAATTAGCAGCATCAGAATCTGCCACGTTCTGCGCTCATCAATGTATTCAAATTCTAGGCGGAATGGGATACGTTACTGATATGGCGGCTGAGCGCTATTATCGTGACGCCCGTATTACAGAGATATACGAAGGTACCTCTGAAATTCAACGTCTTGTCATAGCAGCACAAATACTGAAAGAGCTTGCTGCTTAGAACTCCAAAAATTTATAGACTTAAAAATTAAACAACGAGATCCATATCTGCATATTGGCATTTAGCAAGGAGTATATTATTTTTTTTTATTTTAACAATTGAATTAATCATACATGTGTACATGCAGACATAAAATATAATCATGAAGTAAAAGTTGTAAATCTAATTACATATATGTATATATTTTTTGAAAGATATAAAGTTAACATTTTCGTATACATTTGTAAATTAATTAGTAAATTTATAAATATAAGGAATATAACTGCATTGCTTAATGGCTTTTTATGAATCTATGTGAAGGTTACAAAAGTAATAATCACTATGCAAGAAGCATCAATATAAATGTGCAGTATTACATTGTACTACGACAATAAAATTTGGTTAAAATAAATACATTAATTTAGAAACACGAGCGTAATATTCCGTAACTTTTCCGTACCGTACCAGATCATAACAGGTGATCCAACTAGCTTAATTGTAGCATACAATTATGCCGTGACCAAATCAATGGTATAGCTACCAAATGAATTTTGGCTTTTCGTTGTAGTCACAGACAACTTTTCTTGGTTTTTATTTATTTCATTTCTAAAATCGCTGTTTATGGCTATGGTATCAATAGTCGATTACATTAAATATATGTAATTACTACCAAAGAACGCATATTAATTACATATAACAAGAAGAAAGGTCAAGAATGATACTCACTGTATCAGGTTCACATCAAAATATAATTTTTCGACCTATACATTCCATCAATTGGCATGAACAATCCCTACTAATTCTATATATATATATCTATTATTATAAATTGATTCAAAACAATGTTACCTTTATATTATAATACTTTTACGCTCTACTCAGGCTGTGTGCAAACGGTACAAAATTGTAAATTTTGGCAGCCAACAATGAAATTCTGACATTTTTCATTTTTCGTGGTGAGTAAAAACATCAGAATTTTGTGTAGCCCAAGCGAGTAGATAAAATTTTAATTGTTTCTGAACACATACATTAATAGTAAAAACAACAAACGACATTTTGACGCTACTTTTACGTCCTAATTATTGTTATTATTATTATTATTATTATTATTATTATTATTATTATTATTATTACTATTATTATTATTATTATTATTATTATTATTATTATTATTATTATTACTATTATTATTATTATTATTATTATTATTATTATTATTATTATTATTATTATTATTATTATTATTATTATTATTATTAAAAAGCCCTCTTGTGAAGGTGAAGCAATTGTCTAAGAAACATTGGTATAAAATTAAATCCTCGTGTAAGCATTTTTTCTAACACAAGTAATGCAATAACGTCATTAATAAAAAAATTAGTTTTTTCCTCACGAGTATTTACTTTGTTTAAGTGAAAATTTGCAATTTCGTTTAGCACAGCTTATTGTAAAATATTTTCATAAATTTTTCCCACCACATCTCACCACTGGAAAAAAAGATACCAATAGCACACAGCCTTACCAGCAAAAGCAGATGTTAGTGAACAAACCTATGATAGCGAAGAAAACATAAAAATAAGGGATTGAAGAAATTGAAGAAAAATACATATAGAACATGGAAAATGGTAAGCAAATCATTGGATATTGAGCAAGAAAGTGAACATTGAAACAAAATGAAAAACTACGAATACATAGTTTAATGACTATAGTGCGGCAGTGCGTTGAGCAAACCAATTGAATAAACCAATGGAATGTGTCTTAATTCAAATATGCACAATTGAAAAAATTCATTAGAAGATTGTTAAAATAATTCGCCCTAAAAATATTCGAAGAGTGCAAACTTTAACAAGAACATATTTATTAAAGTCTATAGTGTAGAAGTGGGGTTCGTTGAATATCTCTGAACTCTTTGAGGTATTGAAGGAAAAGTGTTTCGAAATTATCGTCGTAAATGGTATTCTTTTATAACAAGAAAAAAGGTTACACTAATTTAAAGTTAGTAAAAATTATACAAAATATGAAAAACTTGAAAAAAATCCAACTGGAAAAATGAATTTCATAACCAATATTGCATTAAATCAACAAATGTGTGTTGCATATAAAACCTTTATATTAAAATTTTAACTAAAATTGAAAATAGAAGACAATAAATGAAGGGGCTTTCCACTACAAGTACTTTTTCAATCTACAATTTTCTGTATATGTATAATAGAGTTATAATTAAAAAGATAATGACAGAAGCAAAAGAAAGTATGATTTGCCTTTCCTTTTTTTTGCATGTACGTATTTCTTTGTAATTCACAATTCTCTCTTTTTTGTTTTGCTAAAGCTGTTGTGTTTATTGTGTACTCGTATATAAGATTTGTGTATTTGAAATTGTAATTAAAACAGCTGTGATACACTACTAATCAGATTTGATGCTGGAATAATATTTATTTATTTATTTATACATATGTATGTATCTCATTTCAATAACCAATTGTTTGAGGCTAATATCTTTACGAGTATATGCCTACAAAATATACCCATATCTTAATTATTTTAACGAAATTCCTTCCTGTATTAATAACACTTCTCTACCTTTGGTCCAAACCTATCAAAACAACACATTACCAGCAGTTCGATGTTTTGTTTGCTTCATGACTAAACTGGCCGCCCAAAAAAAAAGTTAAAATATATTGTTCTGCGATAATGGAGTCCGAATGATCTGGATTTTTATGCGGCCAAGGACTGTCACCCCCACAGCATTCCCAAATCCACTTTGAAGAATACTTTTGCAACTTGTTACAACAACAACTAAATTGGTGAACACAGCTTTGTTTACTAAGAACTCATTAATTCGAGCTGTGAAAATCAGCAATATAGGACAGCGTAAAGTGTCTACTGGACTGCGTATTCAGATACTAGATTTAGTGTTAGCAGATTAAATTAAAAGCAAATCTGAAAGGTATAAATAAATCTTTGGCACGGTTTGCAAAATTTTTACGATTGCGAGGGAATAGCTGAATTTTACTCTCTAACTACTTGCAAGGATTGTCCGTTTTTTATATGCGTATTATTTGGAAATCCAAGTTAAACGAATTTTAATGAACTTCAACTTTATTTTTATTACTGATGCAATTGTATTAACTACGTGTGTAAATTGTTTATATTTGTCTCCATTTAAAAGGTTAAAAAGAAGAAATATACCTACATATGAATGTATCATGAACATAATTAAATAGTTATGGAAAATTTAATACAGAATTACGCTTTTTACGCTTACAAGGTATGAATTGAAAAATACGTTATTCCTACTACCCGTTGTGAGGTAAAGTGATATCGATTCCCAATGAAAAATCTGATCCCCTTGCATCTGTTTAATTAAACGGTGAGCTACTATTGACGCTTTGGGTTAATTACCTTTTAAACTGTCTGTTTATGAAAAGTTCAGTCACCAAAATGCACCCCAATATATCATTTGTAGGTTTGAACTTATACCTATGTATGTATACATATATTTAAATATGAAAATCGAAATCTGGATATATGTGTATATATTTTTGTTCATTTGCATCTATATAAGACCTCTCGTAAAATTAAGAAGTATGATTTTACTTATCTCCGCACAATATTTCTTATCGCGTAAATATTAAATCTTAAACGTTTAATAAATGTTAACGGATCAGGAAATAATTTAATAATTTTCAAGTAGCTAATGCGAGTGTGGTAATGTGAAAAAAAAAATGTTTAGGCTTTTGATGTCCTTTAGAAATTATTTTGGAACCATTTTATATAAAAAATCCATCAGCCGTTCGGAGTCTGCTTTGAAAAACTCGTAAGTCCCTCCATTTGATGGAAAACAGCAAGACGTACAACTCAAATTGAAGGAGCGCTTATAAAGCGTCAATTATACATTGTATAACATACTTGAACATGGCTAACATCTTCCATCGGATTATTAGATTAAATTACTAGATAAAATATCCCTAAAACATCTTGAATTTCAAGTAAAGTTGTTTCATAACCAAATACATACCTATGTATGTAGATAAAAATAATTTCAAATCTGTCTGATTACTTTCTTTCATTTATTAAAACAAAAATCTACTATTTTTATACCTTAACATACATATGTAAATATAATATTATTTTTTTTATTTCAGTAAACAAATAGAAGACCTAAATAAACAGTGCTTCACTCTATTTGCTGTAATATTGGAATTGACACAATAAATGCTGCATTCAATATTGTCACAAAGCCCTGATACCTCAGGTTAAACTCTTTCGTTGTGTCACTGCCTGCCGTGCTGATAAGGCAACGAGTGCAATAGCGCTGTTGTCTCATCGCGGCTTCGTTAATACCATATTGAGCAGAAGCATTATTTGTTTAGCAGGTATTCAAAAAGCTTCGCTATCAGTAGAAGTAAGCGTCAACTTCTACAGAGCTGTATACATGGTATTTTATAGGCAGGCAGTAGACGCGCACAAAAAGCAAATAAAACAATCCTATCACGGTGCTCAAAGCAAAACTAAAACAGAGGAATACAACTGCATGTTCGCATAGCATTTGCTGTAAAGAAAAAAAACCGTGGTGCATCAAATTTTATTTTAAAATTTGGTATACTGTGTGTTTCTAATCACAAATAACTTCGTAATCCGTGTGCGCACGTGTGTGTGTGTGTGTCGTTATAAGACACTGGTGCACAAGCGCACAACGCACACAAATATACGATTGCGTACAAACTGTTATCAATTACGGCACGCGATGTCGCACGGCATAGTAGGCGGAGGAGTAGGGGCAGCAGCGGCAGCAGTCGTCGATAGCAGCAATCTTAACGCACAATCCGCCACCACAGAATATCGCGAAATACACTGGACATCGAATGTCATGGACTCTTCACGCGTATCTACATGTCTCATTTCGATGCTTCTGATCGTCTATGGCAGCTTTCGTAGTTTGAATATTGAACAAGAAGCACGTGAACGTGAACAGAAAAAGCGCAATGAATCGACGATGAATCTTTTAACGGGCGAGCCGGTGGAGCAGGAGACGAGTAGGTTTTCAATTAACCTATTTAATTAAGTTTGTTTACTAATTTATGATAATATTTGTGATCTTTACATTTATTTTAGGTAAATTCGCCACATTGGATACAATGCATGCGTTGTGTTTACCACTTGGTGCTTCTGTCTCACTGCTGGTTATGTTTTTCTTTTTCGATTCAATGCAATTACTATTCGCTGTGTGTACAGCAAGTGAGTAATATTCTAACAAGTGTATGTCTATAAATATTAATTATTTATGTATTTTATAGTTATTGCTACGGTGGCTTTAGCTTTCCTGCTATTGCCCATGTGTCAGTACATCATTCGGCCATGCACCGATGGTAACCGCATATCGTTTGGTATATGTGGTCGTTTTACCGCGGCTGAACTATTTAGTTTTGCACTCTCTGTGTCAATTGTATGCATTTGGGTACTCACCGGCCATTGGCTACTCATGGACGGTAAGCTATTGGCAATTTAAATAATTTTTATTTTCAAATGTATTACTAATACTATTTATTTATGTTATTTTCAGCTATGGGTATGGGATTATGTGTGGCATTTATCGCATTTGTGCGCCTACCAAGTCTGAAAGTATCTACCCTCTTGCTTACCGGTCTATTGATCTACGATGTATTCTGGGTTTTCTTTTCATCGTATATCTTCAGTACGAACGTCATGGTTAAGGTGGCTACTAGACCTGCTGATAATCCGGTGGGCATTGTAGCGCGAAAACTAAACCTGGGCGGCATTGTAAAGGAAGCACCGAAACTTAACTTGCCAGGGAAGCTGGTTTTCCCCAGCATACACAATAGCGGGCATTTTTCGATGCTGGGCTTGGGTGATATTGTTATGCCGGGATTGCTGTTATGTTTTGTATTACGTTATGATGCATACAAAAAATCGCAAGGTATTACCACAGATCCAACGTTGCAGCCACCGAAAGGAGTCGGGTCGAGGCTTACCTATTTTCACTGTTCCTTATTGGGGTAAGTGTAAAGCGTCATAGGACGAATGTGATATGTTAAGTTATGGTTTAAAATACTAAAGTAAATTGTAAAAACAAATACCAAATACAAATTTAGTAATTACTTTGTTTTTATTTATTTTACCAACAATAGCTATTTTCTTGGTCTACTCACCGCTACCGTTAGCTCGGAAGTTTTCAAAGCAGCGCAGCCGGCATTGTTGTACTTAGTGCCGTTTACGTTATTGCCGTTGTTAACTATGGCCTACCTAAAGGTAATAATAATAATAACTAGTATAAAGTAAAAGCTTGGTACAAAATATTAAATAATACCTGTTCGTTCTTAATGAGATGCTCTATCGATATATACATACACGATAAGAAAAGAAAGTTTAAGCAAAAGAATGCAAATTGTATACTCCAAAGATAGCTTATCAAACATTATTCACAACAAATATAAATGATACGATATAAAATTAATTGGCACAGAAAAAAAAAGTTCTTAACTAAATTTTTCTTATTCATCCAGAAACCATAAATTCTAACAAAGATTAAATTAGGATATAGATATATTAGATATTTGCATCATGATCAGAACAATTTCGAAATTGAGGAATCCCACCATAATTATATTTATATATTCCTCCATAACAGCAATTGAATTGAAATTATTTATATACTTTATAGGGCGATTTGCGACGTATGTGGAGTGAACCGTTTATCGCACAACAAGCAACAAAACAACTGGAGGTCTGAGTGCTTAAACTATGTTTTTCTTGGATTGCGTTCAGCCAGCGTTATTTGTACTGGAAATTAAATTATTTACAATAAGTTTTTTTATATTTTAAGTATAACGATAGACATCTATATATGTACATAAAATGACCATAACATTGCGTGAAGTTGGGGTTGTGAATATCACGTAGTATGATATAATCAAATGATACATCAAATAGAGTTCAAGATGATGTAGAATCTTTTTTAGTTTGTTTCTGTTATAATTTTTCATATTATTTTACAGAGGATATATTGAAATATTACTTTTTTATGTTAAACTTTCATTGAAGTTAAGATATTAAAATTTAACTGTAATGCGCTCAGATATCAAAATGAGATTCAATAATAATATTTATAGTCGATACATACATATATACATACATACATGAATACAACCCCGTACTAAATCGAAATGCAAGCCAAAATTTAGCGCACTTGAAAATTATATATTACAGTAATGTAGACGTATGATTGCATACATATTTACATACATTAGTACATACTTTCACATACATAAATTAACACATATACACTTATATCATCTCACTAGAATTTATATTGATAAATTCTAAATAAATTTATGAACATGAACACCCACACAATCATACATCCTTCATAGTAATCATTAGAAGCCCTCTTTTTTAGATATAACTATCATCAAAGCGAATATTTTTCGTTACCTTATATAGAACTGAATTTTTTAAACTCGCTTTAAGCAAAAAAGTAAACCGTTACGAATATATGAACAAGAATAAATAAATAAAACTGCAGTTTTATTTTTATTTGTCGTTTTACAAGACAATTCGTCAAATTTGTTTGAGTTCATTTTTTTTTAAATATTCAAAGTTTTACTCATTTCGCTAGTTAGTTGCATGTACAATTCAAAACATAAAACGAAACTTATTGTAAAGTTAAGCTTGCAAAAATAATACCTACCCACCCGAATTAAGTGAAAATTTAACAGTGTTATCTGAAAATTTTAAATAATATTTTGGTTTTTAAATGATGATAAATGGATTCGAAATAAAATTAAATTGCAAGCACCTGTTCTTTTTTGTTAGTTTAAAAGAAGTTTAAATCATAAATGTATGCATTCAAACCTGTAGTATCAAGTTCACGAATTCAAATGTGTAGCTAAGAAAAAACATACTGATTTATAGAGCTGAGTGGCATTATCGTATTCCCTGCTTTTCAGGTGATGTTGTTCAATTTTACAAAAGATATTTAAGCACAACTGTGCCGTACTTCCCAAGTAGATGCGGTCAGGTCCTCAACCTGCCCTTTCAACCAACCATTTTTGGTATTTAATATACATACCAAATATATTAGAAAGGCGCTACGACATTTTAATAATTATTATTTTTAAAATTCAAAGTACAGTACACAAAATTCGCTATTTTTGTTCAAAAAACTTGGATATTAAAATTATGATTTTGATAGATATCGAAAAAGTATAAATTAGGTAATTACTTTTAGAGGGATATGTTAGATCTGAAAAATTAATGTTGTTGTTGTTGTAATCGCAATATTCTTCCAAGTAATTTTTCGTTCTGCTATACAGACCCGATTGTCGCGGGAATAATTGGGTTTTAGTCGCCTCTTATGACAGGCATGCCTTGCCGCGGGTAAATTCTTGAACCCCTAACCCGCAGGGGGCTGAAAACTTATTAATTATTAGCGGTTGAAAATTGTTAATTCTCTCAAAAATTTAATTGAAAAGTATTTTTTTCGATAAAACCCATAATGATTCCCAACTCTGTAAAAAAACTATATGAGATATCCGAGTTTGTGGGTTTTCCGAATTAACCCTACAATTGATGCTGACGCAAGAGTCCTACGTGATTCGACCACTACAGGTAGTCATTTTAATATACGTTCTTTGACTATACGTTATTTGATTCTGAAATTTCATTTTATTTTATATCAGCAAAAAAATGTTAGCAGTGTAAACTCAGTCTAAAAATATTTGTAGCGCTTTACAATGAACAGTTCACAATCGTTTTGTCTTATTATTAATATACGCTCTGGGGATATACGTTCTTTGCTTTAATATTCTGTTGGCAATACAGGACAGGTATTCATTACATAGTTGGCAACGCGCGCTTCTGTAGTGAAAATTTTCTCTTCTCTTCGATGTATTTTTGACTTTTCCCGTTTTTATTTATATATTAATGCGATAAAAACAAGCATTTCAATAAATAAATGAGCATTGATAAGGGAGAACGCGTAAGAAATATGTGATAACTGATTGAAAATATATAGTAAGTGGCAAAAATGTGAAATAGAAGCGCTGTTTGTCATTGTCGAGAGGACATAAAATCCATGTGTATAATTGAAGGCGTGAAGAACCTTTGTGAAAATGCGCATCCCATAAGTCTAAACTAATTTATTTTGAGTAAAAATAAGAGCTTCATATAGAAAACAATATTAACGGAAAAAACTCTGACACCACATTTTTGCCGCAGCTCGGCGTTTAAGAATTCGGTAAACAATAATATTAGTGTTCATATGTATAAGATATCCAAAATACACGTAATTATCAGTTACATTTATATTTACATGCTCATATAATTGCATTCGTATTTGTGATATGCTTTTATACTAGATCAGAAAAATACGATAGATTGTCGCTAAAAATATGAAGATTTGGTTTTTAACAAGAAACAATATAATGTATGTATACGTGCACATGTATCTAATGTGCGAAAACGTTTCTTGAATTGTGTATATTATTAATAAGAAATATCGCTATGATATTTTTTAAATGTAAAGTGCTTTAGATAAAAAAGTAATTTTTTTGGGATTAAGCAAAAACATCGTTTCGCTAAAAAATTAGAATTCCTTTTGATATTTTTTTCTATTTAATTATTGCGTCGTGTGCCCTATGTTTTCATATTAATTTAATAGGTAAGCATAATTTCGAAATTAGGGGCCAAAGAGTAAAATTACAAATTGGTTATTTTCTCAAATAACGAAAGAACCGAGACAGAATAGTTTAAAGCCCTCATTTATTAAAATAAAACAAAATTACATACATATGTGCATCTATTCTTATATTTAGCATACCATTGTTGTTGATGTTGTTGTAGTAGCGGTTCCTTAACCCCGCTTAGGGCAGGCTTTGTCAATCTAAGTCGCCGAGATCATCTAAAGAGAGGTCCAGGAAACGTGCTGTTTCGACGGTAAAGGTAAAAAGTTTATCATACCATGCTTTCAGCTGCTTCCGAAAAACTGATCCATTGTTATTATTATCAGACAATACCATGTCATCAAACTCAAGATTACCTTCAAATTATGCTAAATAAAAGATTTTCGAGCTTGCAACAAATTTCAAGGCAGTATTGATTTACCAATAAAATCATCATCGTTATATAAATATAAGTTGGTAATATTCATTTAAATAAATGTTCACGGAAATTATTCATGAAAAAGGTAGTTGCAAGGTCAATTCAACATATACATACATACATACGTATATATGTAAATATAATATAAAAATGATATTAATTAAATTTTAATTTGATCCGTCTTTGGCTTTCTATAAATATTTCGGATCGGAAAAGTTATCGTACAAGCTCTTAGATATCCTTTAAGGGTGTTTCTGGCCACTGAATTTGAAAAGTGAGTTTCTAAAAAATATCAAATGAATGAAGAGATTCAGAGTTGTAAAGATGTTTTCTCATTAACAAATCCCGAAGACATATTCAAAAACTCAAAAATTAAAAAAAAATAGAAAATTCATTCAAGTATTGTAATGTGCGAAGAGAGCCCACTATTTGACGTACATACATACATATATGTGTATGAATATCGGTCGCTAATTTTTCTTACCTCCCGAACCCTTATCTTATAATATTTAAACATACATTCATTCATCCATTAAACGTAAATGCTATAGGTATATGTTTTGCCATAAATACATATGTATATCAACGTAATAACTTTAAATTTCTTTTATACCTACATACATATTCTATATACTTATGTTAGCATATACGAGGTCTGTTCAAAAGGAAAGGTGTGATTTGTGAATTTTGAATTTTCGCGGGCGGAGTACATCACTTTATAGAATTTTTTTTATATTGATACTCATATGTTGGCATTATAAACAAATCTGAATTAGTATTTTGTTGTTGACTTTTGGAAAAAAATGTGTATTACTCAGGAATTAATGAGTGATGTCAAAGACGATCTGGGCTTGCTCGAAAGTATCATAACTGATATCGAAACATGGATATGAAAATGATTATGACGTCGAATCCAAAGCCTGTGAAAAATCGAAATTCAACTTTTATTTTCAACAGACCTCGTTCATGCACATATATGTATGTATGTATATCCGTAAGTAGGAACATATGTATACAGATTTTTATTTACTAAAATGTACACATACATATTTCAGGTAATACAGTTTTAGCTGGAATATTAACCGCAGCGATTTTTGTGCCAACTAACGTTTTGTAATAGTAAATATACCGAGAAAAGTTCAATGGGTGGAAATAGCACAACAAATACTTTTACCGCTGGCGGTTATATTGGACCTGTTAGCGGAAGTAGCGTCGGCAGTAATAGTGGTGGGGCTGTAGGTGGTGATCCTCTACCCAATATGACCGCAGCCAGCAGTACTTCATATGCTTATGGCACCAATTGGGAGGAATTTTGTGAGCGTCATTCACGTGTGGCAGCTGCAGACTTTGCTAAGGCTTGCATTAATTATATAAATGGAACTATGCCACCCGAAGAGGGACGCAAAATTCCACATCGCAATTTTGGGCAAAAATTCGCCGAGGCGTTTGTGGATCATTTCGATGCCGAGTTTTGCCTAAGGCGTAACAACATTAAGGTGATTATTTTGTAGAAATACGTAAATTTTGACTTTAACTTAAAATTGTTCTTCAAATTTAGACTGGTAATGGTAATTCATTAGAGGAAAGTGGCGCAGCTGAAGATTCTCCAAAAATTTTTCACAAAGCATTTTTTCGAAGACTTTCTTTTAAGGGTCTGCGCAAGGGCAAGGTGGGTAGTTATTATACCGCTAACTAAAAAAAATATGCATATTACGATTCAATTTGGAACAGCTGATGTTTATTATTTTTATATTAGAATTTCCTATTCCTACAGACGCTCTTTCATAAGAATTCCGATGATTTAGATGGGAGTAAGCATAGCAAGACAAAAATCTCAAAAATCATTGTAGAATGTCGCAAAGAAGGTTATGTCCATACTTTATCACCTGAAAGCTTGGATCAGCCAACGGGTGCACAAAAATGGGAAAAGTGTCGACTTGCGTTGGTAAAAGCTGTCGGGGGTTACATGCTAGAATTCTATACTCCACCGAAAGCTACTAAGGTTTGTTAACAGCAAAATATTCTTATTTATTTAACCTCAAAATCTTTCTTACAATAAAATTTTGAATTTTAGCCCCGCAGCGGTGTGTTTTGTTTCCTAATATCTGAGGCACGTGAAACAACTGCCCTTGAGATGCCTGATCGCGAAAATATTTTTGTTTTAAAGGCAGACAATAATATGGAATATGTTATTGAGGCAGAGAGTGCGGCAGAAATGCATAGCTGGCTGGCTACTATACGCTACTGTATGCGTACACCACCCACGCAACAGCTACCCTTAGATTCTGCAGATGCACTAGGTGGTCCTAGTGTAGGTGGAATAATGGGTGGTATTACAGTTTCGAATTCGTCAACTTCGGCTATGAGCCCTAGTGGCAATTCAAATACTACAGAACTAATTGCTACACGAAGTGGTCCATCTATTGCTATACCCAATCCACAGTATCATCAAACAAATATACTTGGCTCAAACGGAAATATAGGCCCAAGCGATTCTTTACCTGAAGTTGCACTTGCTGGAAGCTTGGGTGCGACAGCAGCTATTGCTAATGATTCAACTACATTAGAAGGTATACCCGATATTCCGCCAAGACCAATCGGACCTGGTACACGAGGGGAGCAACGACTTTCGGCGTCAAGTAACATTGAAGGAGATTGTGAAACAGAAGCGGATATAAATGTAGCAGATCTGACTGCCGAAATGCGACAGTATCCATGGTTTCATGGTACATTGTCGCGGTCAGAGGCCGCGCGGATGGTATTGCATTCGGTATCGGCTGGGCATGGTTACTTTTTGGTGCGGCAAAGTGAAACGAGAAAGGGTGAATTTGTGTTGACATTTAATTTTCAAGGACGTGCTAAACATTTACGCATGACTTTATCCGAGAAAGGGCAATGCCGTGTCCAACATTTGTGGTTTCCATCCATACAGGAGATGCTCGAACACTTCCGACATAATCCAATACCATTGGAATCGGGTGGCACATCTGATGTAACACTCACAGATTGGGTCCATAATAAGTCACTACTTTACGGGGGATCAACTGATGCTGGCAACATTGCAGAAACAAACGGTGGGCATCAACAACAACAGCAACAGCATCCATCACCGAGACATGTGAGATAGCCTAAATTTTGGAGTCAATTCAGTGTCAGTGATGATTTTAATTTGATTGTTTTGTATTTTTGTTTGTAACTTAAGACCTTTATTTGCTGTTGAATTATTTCCACACAACACCATTAAATTTGCAACTGATATGTTTGTAATAAAGTTTAGGCAGAGTTAGTAAACGGATATCCGCCTTATCATACTACATTTTAAATGTAACAGAGAAAAGCTGACATACATATGTACAAATTTAATGGTAGCTTTGATATTGAAATAATAAGTTATAATTTTTTTGTATTAGTCTTATATGTATTTATATTTTAATTGGCACCTTTTTCTTAATGATAGATCCTATTTCACATACTATAAGTATCCAAAATCAGATTTGTATTGAAAAATATTTTTACGTTTAGTTGCATGGATCTGAGTCATCAGCTTTCCACAACAATACTAACACTACAGTCGCACACAATGTGTCCGTGTCACGTACTCAAAATCAAAGTGCCATTCCTTTTCTTTTCTTTCTATTATTCCTTGTTTCTCAATTGCATAACTTTAACTGGCGGATTATAGCAACAGGAAAAGAGTCTAATCACAATGAATTTGAGTGTACGATTAAAAGCGAACGAAATTGAATTACCGTTTCTGCAACAACCGCAGCGGCCACAACCCCATGTACAATTTCAAACGCAGACACCACAACAAAATAATCAGCAACTTCGTGCTTCAACAGTTTCACTGCAATCTCAGGTAATTATAAAT
Source organism: Ceratitis rosa (assembly GCA_037013455.1). NCBI lineage: Eukaryota > Metazoa > Arthropoda > Insecta > Diptera > Tephritidae > Ceratitis > Ceratitis rosa. Next base: position 9,850,552 of record JAWMAG010000039.1, read on the forward strand.
ATCCTAAAATCAATGATGACTAAGTGAGATTACATTTTGAATACCATTAAAATGTTGTACAGTAGGCCTAAGCTTTATACTCGTATTTGAATGAAGTAACTAACTTTTGATCGTACAAAATTTCCCTGCGGAAGTGAACTATAGAATTTCGTTAATAAAGTTGTCCACGTCGATTGACCATACCCGTAAAATTATTCACCGGCTCTATCTGCACAAATGAAATAAACTAAACAGGAAATAGTTATAAAGTTATTACATACATATGTTTATGTTTGATAGGATCTATCAAAAGCCACCATTTATATCGCATTTCAAATATCACAACATTTTTTATTTTCTTTAGTAATTTTGCATTTTCAATTTTTGTTACAGAGTCAACTTTATAGTGGTCCTAGAGTTGCCAGCATTAGTGATTTGAACGCAAATGAAATGAGCACTCGAGCTGTCGATAATCAATATAGTTTTGTTTAATTCTTTGACGATACGAAAGAGAATGCTTTCTTTGGCCAAGCCGTGAAATAATTATAATTATATAATTACAAATATATATGTATACATACTTACATAACTGAATATATGTAGGCTTATTGCAGCTAATAATAATAATTTGTAATTCATATACTTTTGTATGTATAATACATATACAAGCATACATATATAATCGATGGCTTCTCATGATTTGGCGTTTTGTGCCATGGTTTCCTTCTTAATATTAATTAGAAAAGATTTAAAAAGTTTTATGTGTTCAAAATTTATTTATAAAATGTATGTATATACATACATATGTTTGCACTTATAATTGTACTCACAGGTACATACATACATATATTAAGCGTTAATGTATAGTTTTTTTTAGATTTTTTTATTCAGAGGATTATGACGTTAATCATGTACTATAGGTGCATACATATAATATATTTTATAAGATCCGACTGTGAAGTTGTGCATCATAACACTTTTGATGAAGCAAAATAATATAAGAAATTGTAACATTGATTATCGGCTATTATACGATACGAAGCAAAATTAGTACTATAATAAAAGTTTTTAAGTTCAACTCTTTTTAGATTATTTTTGCTAAGATCTCCATAGACTAATATGAAAAAAATTCCAAGTATGTTCGCCCTCGATAGCGATTGTTATGTTGGATATTCCTGCCTCGGAAAATAACTTTGAAAAGTGTACTAAATGCAAAAAAAAAACAATAATAACAAGTTTGCAACAATTAAACTTTACTTTGATAGCTTCAAAATATTTATCTTAAAATTTAAATTTTTTCTTAAAAAAATTCTAAATGTTTGTCTCTTATTGGGAATATTGATTGTTTTTCTTCATGGAAATCCACAAAATATTTTTTAGGTGAATCACTTTGGACTTATAAATTGAATGCTTCCATCTTTAAGGTTATAATAGATAAAATAAATTGCTTACACATAAATAAATGTTTAAATAGATTTTAAATTTTCTTCAAGAAAAACATGGTGGTTAAATTAGCTAAAAAGTTCTACCTTAAACATAAACATATATTCATAATCCAAAGGAAATCAAATAGGAAGCAGATCAACAATATTTGAAGAGTAATTAATGTCAATAGCAAGAATGAAACTAAATAACAGACACTAATGTATGTATGTACATAAATTTATTTGTATTTATTTTGGTTTTGTTAATGTTGAATTAAATTGTATATGGACAATTTTTTTTTCATTAAAAAAAGGTAAATGATTTGCTGTCACATAAAAGAAACGTTTTTTTTTTTTTTGTAAAAAAAACGTAAGGACGTAATGGGGATGACTTGTATGATCTTCCCAGCGGTTATCCCCATCTTTTACGTAAAATTTATATGCCAAGTGTATTTGTATACATACAAGCACACATATATTTATTGCATACTCATCTTTACATTTACATTAGTTTGTACAAGTAAATAAGTATAAAGTTGTTGTAAGGCTTAAAATGAAAGTGTTTTGAATGTTTCTGTGAAATTAAAAGTGGAGTGTATTTGCTTGAATTTGCTAAAATTACAAAAATTAATCAATATACATGAATATGCATATGTATATGTATGTTAAAGTCTTACGGAATTGATTTCTAAAAGCATAAATAAATTTATATGTATAGTTATGATGATTAAATATGCATTATTATGTAACTTTAATATCAGCCCAATTCTAAATATTCTCACGGAAATTCTCCCTTGTGGATTTAGAAATCCCCTAACAAAAAATCCGCCAATTCTAGATGCACAGATGGAGAATGACCTTTTGGGAGTAAGATTTTTTCCCTTTCGAAATCAGCTGCTTAGTACTATTGAGTATTATTGATAATTGATAATTTGGTGAAATAAACAATTGTTATTGGAAACAAAAATTAAATTAGAGTTAAGGATACTGTGGTAGTATATCTATTGGTTGCTTTAATGTAGATAAATTCTAGACCAGGACAAATATCCACGTCGTTTGGCTAGGTCTCCTGCAGACAACCATTCCAACGACTCTTTCATCCCTTCGGAAGGGGACAATTTACGCCATGCATCAGCGCCACCTCTTGTCGTGTTTTCTGGCCTTTAAGTTTTGAGCCGCACGTATTTCTTTTGGTCAGCCTACACCTAAAAGTAACATGCGTACTTAAAAAATTGTTTCCATTCTACAATATTTTTTACAGGCGGTTCTGCGGTATCTAGTTCGTTATTCGCCTTCTAAAATTGGTTGAACTCCTCCTTTTTACCCTTAAAAAATCCTTGGGCTATAGCCGGTTGAGTTTCCATCAACACTTCTAGCAACTGCAACTGCACTTTACTCGCTGAAACCATTAATACGTTTATTTGTGAAAAAAAAAACAACATTATTATTATTATATTATTTGTGTTATATTTATTAAGTGCTTATATTTTTTTCTAAACTCCCACACAACTCCTATGTGAAAAACTCTCGCGGAAAATTGAAATAATCCGATTTTTTTTTTTGCATTGGTGATGCCAACTCTTTCCACTGGGAATTTTTCCCCATTGTCGAAGTTTGCTTAGAATACGAGAAAAGGGCAACATTTTTTTATTTATGATAGGAGAAGAGGGGAAAAGTGAGAAATCTCCCGTGAAATTTTCATTTAGAATAGGGCTGTATATATGAATGTAAATACAAAAGTATGTTAATAAAATACATAAATACAAGTATAAAAAAATACTAATAAAATCATCTTATCTATGTATGTTCACACATTAATTATGCATATGAACATATGTATATACTTTTGCAAACATATAAAAGCATATGAAATTAAAAGAGATATCGGGCAAATAAATATGTACATATGTACTCGTACATTTACATATAATTCAATGTAAAGTACTGCAAGATGCATATATATGGTACATCATAAAATTTGTTGCTAAAGCAAGAAACTAACAAAAAAAATGTTACATTGCTATTCCTATCAGTTAATTTTTTGATGAAACTACATATAAGATACATATATACATGATTACACAAAAGACAAACGCAACATACATATATACATACATACATAAATGGTAGGTGAAATATAAATTATATTAATATATTTACTCTTTATGTTGCCGTGTAGACTCCCTAATTTAAAACGTAGACTTAAAAGATGAAATGTGAGATCATATGTATGTCATAAGCCATCAAAAAAAATTACTTTGCTATATGCATACATAGATTTTGTTCTGTAAATAAAGAAATATAAATACTTTAAATTATAGTGACTGAATTCGTACATATGCATACACATGAATATGTATGGTATGTATACATAGATTCATCCATAAATATATATATATTTTTATGTGCTTTTTTCATGTAAATTAAAAACTAGTTATATTCTATTTGAATTATTTAATAAAATTAAAAATTCGTTCAACCTACTCTGAGTTAATACAGTTACGTATTTTCGCTAATCATTTTTCAACCGACGAAAAAGGTTTTCAATTCGCCGCGTAAGTATTTTTTTTTTTTTTTTTTTTTTTTGTATGACCAAGTTATCTTTGTGAAGTTTTTTTTTTGGGGGGGTTAAGAATATCATAATGAATAAATATTTCAGAGAGATTCTATCTTCCATCACTTAAATTTTTGCTCTTCATATGGCCACTGTGGCTCCTTCCCAATTAAAAGATCAGTTGACAAAAGGAAGGGAGAAGGGACTCAGGGAAGAAGTTCAAGGGGTTGAAGGAAATGCAAAAGCCTCCAAATCCATCGGCATTGACGGAAAAAGTATGCTGAAGCTAAGACGTCTGTGTACAGCGGGAGCAGAATACGAAAACACGGTACTCAATTTGTCTATGAATACTTTGACTACATCCGATATGTGAAATTGTGTAGAATGGATCAGCTGACGTTCCTACACGCGAACTGATACCGTACATTATTTAGTGCTACTCTTCAGAACAAGCGTAATTGGAATCTAAATGGTCTCCACCCAAAAACATAAAAATGGAGAAATGAAAATAGGAACAGACATCACATGATGGGTAAACTTTCTTGAATACGTGTTGAAATAATGCTTTGTCTGATAGCACCTTTATAAATTTTAGTCTACAATAAAAGAAATTTTTATTACGAGATATGGCAGCGCTTTCGTCAGATGCTATATATTCACCACTTTTGACAATATTATTATTCACAAATTTCATTAGCAATTTTTTTTTGGAAAAACAGCAAATAATTCGGTGTGTAAATATATATCATATTGGCCAAAACTTCAGTAAACAGAGTTTTGTGAGCTAAGGCCAGTGAAACTATTTATGAGATCAACGCTAATAAGGAAAACCATTTGCATTTATTGCCGCTGAAGCTGATTTAGCTGGCGAACTAAGATGGCATCAACAAGCACTGCAACTGCGCCGTCCCAGGATGCGTGCTATATTTCTTTACTTGGCTTAGCCGAACATTTCCGTACATCTAAGCCACCCAACATTAAGAAATGTATTCAGTGTTTACAAGCGTTGTTCACCTTCCAACCACCAACCAAAGTCGAGGCACGTACACACTTACAAATGGGCCAAATATTAATGGCATATACACTAAACACGGACCTTGCACGCAATCATTTAGAAACTGCTTGGAAATTATCAGAGACATTGGTGCATTTTGATGATGTTAAGTTTGACACCGCTTCACTATTAGCTCAACTGCATGTGCAGTTGGAGCAGAATTCTCAAGCAAAGGCAATGCTGCGACGCGCTGTCGAATTATCACAACATAATGTTTTTTGGCATTGTAAATTGCTTTTGCAATTGGCGCAAATACATGCTTCAGATCGTGAGTATTCTTTGGCCTCTGAACTGTTGGCCGTAGGTGTAGAATCAGCAGAAGAGACTGGGGCTACATATCTAAAAGTGTTATTTCTTCTGTCACGTGCAATGATTTTAATGATTGAACGTAAAACGAACGATGTATTAGCATTGCTAAACACAGCGGGCGCCATTATTGATAATAATATAACTAATGCTCATCAGAAGGAATACCTTAAAGTGTTTTTCCTCGTACTCCAAGTCTGCTATTATCTGGCATTGGGCCAAGTAAAGACTGTAAAACCAAGCTTAAAGCAATTACAAACATCTATTCAAACTATAATGGCACCCAACTGGCCCTCGGATGAAGGTATTTATTTTTTGTTTTGATTCTAAAAGCTGCATAAAGTATGGTCTTTGCAATTGTACTAATATCTTAATATACTAATTTCCGATTTAGCAATATTTGGACAAAACGCTTTAGAAATGTTTGTATGGCTGCCAAAAGAGCAACTATATGTTTTAGTATACTTAGTGACCGTATCACACTCTATGATGGCTGGTTATATGGATAAGGCACAAAAATACACAGAAAAAGCGTTAACACAAATCGAAAAGTTGAAAGCTCAAGACGACAAATCCATATTATCAGTTTTCAAAGTGATATTACTCGAGCACATTGTGATGTGCCGCATGGTGATGGGCAATCGTATTCTGGCCATTACCGAAATAGCAGCAGCTCGTGATGTTTGCCTGGCAACTCCAAACCGTGGTCTACTTCGACGTCATTCCGCACAGTTGCATTGCTTACTAGGCTTGTACGCAATGTCGACCAGCTTTTATGAGCACGCAGAGCGACAGTTCATAGCCTGTGTAATGGAAACTTCAGAACGAGACCTAAAATTATTTGCTAATTTAAACTTGGCAATTATTTTTTTACGAACAAAGCGCGAACAAGATCTAAAACAGATTTTAGACACCGTGTCCACAGAAAATACACACACGCATAGCAGTCAAGCGCTAATGGGCGGATTTTATTACGTACAGGGACTACATGCCTTCCATAAAAGCAGCTTTCATGAGGCGAAGTAAGTAGAAATAAACAAATAAAAAAAATAGTAGTTTCGATCATTTAATAAATCATTTGTAGTGAAATAATATGAAATTATCATAAATATATTTATACATACGAATATAATTATATCTTATGCAATTTCAGGCGGTTCTTGAGAGAAACATTAAAAATGGCAAACGCTGAAGACCTCAATCGATTAACGTCCTGCTCGTTAGTTTTACTCTCACATGTTTTCCTAAGCATAGGCAATTCGAAGGAGAGTATGAATATGGTAACACCTGCTATGCAGTTGGCTTCCAAAATACCCGATATACACGTACAACTGTGGGGCTCTGCCATACTCAAGGATCTCCATCGAATGTCTAAGGATGTGTTGCACGAAAAAGAGGCATTTGCCAACCATGTGAAATACTCAGAAAATTTAATTGCCGATCAGAGAAAATGCGTGCAAAGTGTCCATCATGCACTAATTAATTGGTTCAATGCCGAGCCGCCCTCTACATTTGCAAACAGTTCAGATGAAATGGGTGGTGGTGCAGTCGGCCAAATGCCGATAGTCAGGCATGTAATATAAAATTTACATCACAAACTACACAACAACAACAGTTACGCATATATACTTATACATATAAAATATTGTAATATTAACTGATTGAGATGAGAAGTAATTTAATGCCTTCAAATGCAACAGCATTGAGAAGGATTCCAATTTTAATAAATTATTATCAATTGAAAAGGATTCCAATTTTAATAAATTATTATCAATTTTCAATGCAATCTTAAAAACTTACATATTTTTACAAATATAAAGTCAAAGTTTATTTTATATTATACATATATAAGTATTTATATAAATTTATCTTTTGTTAAACTTCCTCGATTGCCATCTGCATGAGTTTTTCTTCATTTACAGTAACCGTATTTCGTTCTTCACTGCTTTGTAATGTTTCGTCAGCCACCAGCTGCTCCATATCCTCCCGAGCTACCGTCACTACTGTTGCATCGTCCTCTGCATTTCCGTCATCATCTTCGTCCTCACTGAGTATGGTAATGTTGAACGCTGCTTCATTCCCACTTTCTGGTTCACGTTTACATATTCTGCGCCGTCGTTTTGCTTTACTGGTAGGTTTTAAGTTACCATCATCGGGGTTAATTTCATGTGTTTTTTGATGAGTGCGTAATGTTCCAAGATGCGTGAATTTCTCACCACAAAAACAGGCATGATTTCGCTCCCCTGTATGTGTACGATGATGTATAACGCAGTCTTGTTTCTGCGTAAATGATTTACTACACCAGCGGCACTTAAACGGCCTTTCGCCAGTGTGGATGCGTCGATGATTTTTTAAAGTAAATGATGTTGTAAAGCGTTTTGGGCATAAATCGCATGCATAAGGTCGCTCGCCGGTATGAATACGTTTATGTTTTAACAATGAACTGGATATTGTGAACGTGGCTTGACATTCATCGCAACGGAAAGGATGTTCACCGGTATGTGTACGTCTGTGGGAAGAGAGCTCAGCTTTGGTTACGAAGCCCCATGAACATTCATCGCATTTGAATTTCTTTTCCTTATTATGACGCATTTCATGTTGTTTTAAATTTGTTTTTTGGCTGAAACCTTTACTACATATACTACAAATAAAAGGTTTTTCACCGCTATGAACACGCAAATGATCCTTCAAAGCAGATAATATAGTGAAAACTGAAGGAAATTTAAAATTAGACTTATACTTTAGTAAAACCAAATACCATTACTTACCTTTCTTACAAATGTGGCATTGATTGCGTAAGTTCCGTTTATGCTCCACGACCATGTGTTGACTCAACTCATCATTTGTGCTAAAATTCTTATAACACTCGGTGCATTCGTGTTCTTGCAAATGTGTAATCTTATGATCTTTTAAAGCTTCATCAGAAATAAAAACTCGTTGGCACTTATCGCAATCGTAGGTTACTTTATTGCACAGGTTTTGCTTTTTATGATGAACAAGTGATCGTCTCATAGCAAATCCTGCCCCGCAGGTCTCACAAAAATATGTTAATTCTGATGGCTTTGTTTTCTGAACTATCGGTTGCGGTGTAATAGAGTTTCCTTTCAGTGGAGTATCCGCTTTCAAATCCTTCGGGTGGCTATTAACACCATCATCATCATCACTTATTTCCGAGTGCTATTAAGACAAAATATTGATAAAATAAATTTAAAAAATAATACTATCTTGATATTCACCCTTATCGATTTACTTTCGGTTTCTCTTTTATTGATATTATAGGTATCTTCATTCTTATGTAGCTTCATTTCGTGACGAGCTAAGCGCGTAGGATTAACAAATGTCATTGAACAATAAGTACATTTCAACTCTCGTTTGGCGTTTGGCAATTTATTGATATCAGATAGGTTTGCTGAACGACTTTTTGAACTTTTTTCCGCAACCTCTTCTGTGTCACCACTCTCGTAAATTGTAAAGTTATAATCAGTGGTTTGCGCATTTTCTTCACCAGTATTGAACTCGTCATTTTCTTCAGCATATACAAAGTGGGCATAAGCCCCATCTTCTTCGAATTCATCGCTGTTTTCCCTTGTCGGATGGGTGTCACTCAAATTATAGCTGAGAGCAACAACGTTTTCACTTTCATTTTCTGATTGGGGACGTGATATTTGATAGTAGGTAGTTGTATTTCCATTTGTTTCGTCTTCTTCAGCTGTATGTACTGTGGAATACAAGGTTATTGCCTCTTCATTATCGTTAATTTGGGTTTCCTCTGTGTGTATTCCCATAATAAGTTGAGATCCATCCTCTTCAGCTTGTTCGAAGCAATTGTTTTCTAATCGTCTACGCTTAAGTGCTAAGGTTTGACGCTTATTGGATCTGCGTTGAATTATTTTGCCTTCCGATTTTTCAATGTGATCATTTGAATTAGTTTCGGACTTTATTTTTTCATATCTGCACATTTTATTTTGCCCCACTACTATAGGTGATGTTGACTTGTCCTCCATTATATTGCGTATCGGCTGTGTTTGCACGTACTGATGAGTACGTTCTACTTCGATATTTTCCTTGGTTTGTGTGCACACTGTTATAACTTGTTTCAATATTTCTATTTCCGTTTGTATTCCCTTATGAGCTTGTTCTACTTTTAAATTTGATTCTCTGTTCTCGGGTTCTTCGGGAAGGGCATCAGGTACCAGTTGGCGTAATGTTCTACTTGAGTTCTCACATTTCAATTTGAAGGAGTAGCAGCGATTTATTTCACTTATACACGATAAGCAAACCTTTTCAGGTAACTTATCCTCGCGACGAGGCTGTAAAACATATAAACATAAGAATATAAAATTTACAAATACAATTCTTATAATTTCCATATGTATGTCTGAACCTTTGTTTTTGTGAAATCTCGCAACATATCAGCGATACAACCGCTTCCGCCGCCCCCATCGTAAATGGAAAGTAGAGGACCATTGAGGCTTAGACAGGTGCGGCAGATTTTTTCAATATCCATTGAATTGTTCGCGTGAAGAAAAGTACGATCTATATTTTAATGACCCTTAAATGAGCTATTAAAAACAATGAAAACAAATCACCATCAGCGTCTATTAAATTCCATAAAATGCCCAGATGTCAAACCGAAATAACATATTTCTGAAATAGAACTGCCAGATGGTTTAAATTTTTCTTTAAAAAATTTAGGAAATGCAAGCTTATTTCAGGGGCTGCCCATAATGCTGCAACTACCCATCGCACGTACCTTCCGTCCATAACATAACACCATAATAGAATATACAAACACGAGTATTTTCTGTGGGACAACCGTTAGTAACGGTATGGGCGAGCGGTGACAACTTTTCATTTGCATGGCGCTCTCATAAGATAGGTTGCTATGGACGGAAGGTACGTGCGATGGGTAGTTGCAGCATAAGCCAAAGAGTTCAATCCCGTCGAAACGGCACGTAGCCGCTACAACAACATCAACATGAAGAGATGGAATGGTCACGTTACAATAAGTAGGAGGGGAAAGCAATGTTACGTATTTCTTTCAGACGAAACAAATATTTATTGAATTGAACCGATTGTATTTTATAAATAATTTATTAACAATTAATACTTATACGTTTATATATAATATTGGCTTAAAATAAAATATTTTTAAATAAATATGTAACAAAAATTGTAAAGAAGTGTTAAAAGACTTTACTAAATCCAAACCACCCTGCACCTGGAACAGTTTACCGTTTTTGCGCAACATTGAAATTTAATAGAAAAGTTTAGTGAACGCGTTTTGATAAAAATAAAACTTCGGAAACATTGTAAATTTGGTTAAAGAATATTTAAACATAAAATGGCTGATGATACTAATGAGGACAGTTGGCTATACGGCACATCGAATCCCGATTCGACCACAAATGAAGAGAATGTTGACAATGCAGCCGGTGTAGGTAATGAAAGGCCGCCTTTATCGCAGAAATCGGAAAACGAAGCTACTGCTTTGGGAGGAGGTAGTGATATTCTCGTTTCCAAGGATGGTAGTATACCTAATGAAGATGAAACATTTGGAGAATTTGAGGATCCAGCACAAGAAATGGAAGAAGATGAAGAGGCTGCAGCCGCTGCTGCCAGCACTGCAGCTGATACAACTGACGGTGGCGATGATACCGGTGACGACGCACTGCAGGTAAGAAGATATTACAGTTTAATACAGTTGAAATATTATTTCCTTTATTCCCAAAGTCAAAATCTCCAGAAGATGGTGAGGCAAACACATATGATGAAGATGACTCAGATGACGATATAAACGTTGTGATTGGTGATATAAAAGCAGCACCCAACACGTATAATATCAAACAACGTGCAAATTTATTGGTGGGACCACCGGGTTCAGGCCAAGAGAAAGCAAAGTCTGGTGCTCCAGGTGGAAAATTTAGTGTTGAAGATTTTGAAGGAGTTGGCACCATTAATGGAGTACCAGCGCATGAGTTCAGTATAGATTCGTTAGAAGATAAGCCGTGGCGTAAACCTGGTGCCGATATTACAGATTACTTTAATTATGGATTTAATGAAGAAACATGGCGCTCTTATTGTGAGAGGCAAAAACGATTTCGAATTCAGGGGAGTGGTGTTGGTTTGGCAAGTTTAACGCAAAACATGAATCAATCTGCGGAAAGGCAACAGGAAGGCCAACCGAATGCTGGTCCAATTAGTACCGTAGCACCTGGATCCCTGCCGGATCAGATGCAATTGCCACCACCTGGTATTTTACCACCTCCTCAAGGCGTTCACCATGTACCATCCCGAATGGGCATGGGCATGCCCCGTGGTCCCAGACCCATAAGTACAACAAATAGCAAAGAGAATCCCATCCAAGTTATGACAGCCGAATGTCGAGAATATTCACGACCAGGTACAATGCCACAAATGCCTCCGAATTTCGGTGGCCCACCGCCCAATGATGAGCCATATTTCCCAGAGCCGGAAACTTTTGACTACGGCTATGAACCAACGCAGGAGTCCCAATGGAATAACGAAAATCCAGTTTGGGTGCCATCAGGTATAAAAGAATTAACTCCAGGTCCAGTAATGGCTCCACCACCATCAGCAGGTATGTCTGGTCCCCCTGGAGTACCGCCGATGGGAGTTCCTCCACCACAAATTGGTGGTCCTCCTCCACAAATGCGTCAACATCCACCTCTTTTACCAGGAATGCATCCTCCTAATATGGGTAAGTACACTCTATAAATAGTCACATCCACAGTCCTTAGATTTCTGAATTTCCCACATATTAAGTATATCACATTTTATAGTGTTCAAAAAAAGCTTCAAAAGATGGCATTATTAGAAATATTAAAAAAAAAATGTTTGTTTTGCTTTCCTTAAAGGCATGGGACCACCACCACCAGGAATGGGCATGATGATGGGTCCCGGAGGGGTCCCACCAATGCGAATGCCAATGGGACCGCCTCGCATGATGGGCCCACATGGAGGTGGACCACCAAATCAAGGGCATATGGAACGGGAGCGCCATGAACGTGAACGCGAGAGGGAAAGGGAGTTTGAGCGAAATGAACGCAGAGATCGAGAAAGGGAACGTGATCGTGACCGAGATCGAGAGGGCGAAAGAGAGAGGGAACGTGAACGAGAAAGGGAAAGAGAACGGGATCGGGAAAGGTGAGAACGAAAAAATATATTTTAATGTATGAGGTGATTAATTTCGTTTTAGACCACGACGAGAACGTTCGCGCAGTCGCGAAAAGGTAAGACGTCGATCAAAATCGCGTGAGAAAGAACGTGATCGAGAACGCGAAAGAGAGCGGGATCGTGAACGGGATTCTGAAAGGGATAGAGAGCGCGACAGAAGTGAAAAGCTTGACGTACGTTAATCTCATACTTAAATATATAACACACATTTAATAAATAATTTTTTTTTTTATTAAAATTAGGAAACAGAGCGGGTTGGAGATGAAGATCGTGAACGGAGACGCCGTGATCGTGATCGCGAGCGCGAAAGGTAATTTGACCTTTACTTAATAAATTAATATTAAAGCTATTCCTTTTAGATCACGGCGAGAACGTTCCCGTAGTCGTGAGAAGACTCGTCGGCGTTCCAAATCGCGTGAAAAAGAGCGTGAGCGTAGCAGCAAAACAGCGAGTACTTCCTCCACAAATCGTAGTGAAAAGAAAAAATCTCATCGCAAAGATAAAGAAGAGGAAGAGTAAATCAGTGGAGCTAGGAATTGTTTAATTATTTAAAAATTAATAAATTAAATAAGAAAACTGAATGGAAATTTAAAACTATAAGAACATATTTGAAATATAATAACAATTCTAAACATTTGTTTTAAGACATACACTTTTTCATTATATTTAAGAAATAGCAAAAGACCTGGACTTAGAAATAATTAAAATAAAGATTAAATATAAAATACAATTTTACTACATTTGCATGACAAATTAATTTTTTACACGAATGCGTATTAAACTTATGCGCAAAGTATGTCTAAATACGTTTTCAGGTCAAATTTAATAAATCTCGCTTATTCTTGGGGCAAAGGGAGATCCTTTTCAGCCTCAGACCTTTTTTTCTGCTCCATTTTTTCCTCTATAGCCATAAGACGTTTGTTCATGGTACCAAGCGATTCCAAAAGACCACTTTGTATTTCGCCATACCGCTTCATAGCCAGTATTAAACTTTCCTCTATCAACTCAGCTTGTTGAGCGAACTCAGCATTATCTTGTGAATGCTGTTTTAATTTTTCTGTACATTCACTTGGTATGCTGCGGAAGTACTCAGCACCTAAGGTTGGTTCAAGTTGTTTAATTTTATCTAATTGTTCGAATTGAGCGTGTAAATCTGGAGCTACAGCATTTAAGTAAACCTCTTTAGAACGTACTTGTTGGGTTTCTTCTAAGAAATTTGGATCTAAATATTTTTCGAGTTCAGCGGCCCGTGCTATTGTTTTAGCAATTGGCTCCCGGTTACCAATAACTCCACTCAGCATACTATTTACCGTAAGCAATGAGTCAACAACTGTCTCGGATGCGATTCCCGTTTGTTTGTGTTCAGGAGTAGCACCCGATGTAACCGCGTTTTCTTCGTCTGGAAGAGGTCCTAACATACGTGAAAGTGTATCTATGCGCTTTTCAAGGATGTCTAAACCTTCCATTTTTGTTTTTCAAAATAATACGAAGCTCAAATTATGGAATTTGCAAAATCACTAAGCTGCTGAATGATGTCAACAAATAAACTGTCAATTTTTATTGGGTAGTGTCTAATTAGCTCTGTTCGGTGAAAAATGTCAAAAAGATTAGCCAGTAACGAAATGTTACTGGCAGTTTGGCTCATTCAGTGAAAATTCATGACAATTGTTACTGTTCATAAACTTACCGAAAAAAACTAATATGATAGCACAGGGCGTTTACTGTTTTTAAATTTACTGCTATCGGAGTTATAGAAAACGACTATTTCTATCAATGATCAAAATTTCTATAACTGTATAAATATATTTAAATTTGTATTAGGCTTTTACTATTTATTGTTGAGAATAGCGGCACCTGCTAAAAATGATACCAAATGATAGAGATGTTTTTATACAATAAAAAATTAAAAAAAAACTTATTATGTGAGCACACGCATTTCTAACACAATATACCTTCCAATTTTATTTTATAAAGTGAACCTTGCACCTGACAGTGTGTAAAAATGTAATTTTTGGATTGTGAAGTTAAATGCTATTTATTAAATTGTGCCCATAAAAGACTCAAATATGCCAAATTCGAAAGGTTTGGAATCAGATGCATCTACAGAGATCAGTAATAATCAAACCGAAGCGTATGTGTAAAAACAATATTAAAATAATACTTTATTTAGACATATACAATTTGTTTTTCAGTACTCTTAAAATCCCATTCGAGAATTCTCAACGTGCAGAAATAGTTTACCGAGTTTTGAGTGTGGATAAAGAGCCAAGGCGTAATTTTGTTCAAAAAGAATTGCGCCTTTTGGGTAATCAAATTGAGATACACATTAAAGCTGACCAAGTAAAGAACCTACGTACAGCAATAACATCATTTTTTGGAGCTCTTCTGCTTTGTACAGATACTATTAAGGAATTTGCTCCGGATACACAGCCTATGAACAACAATGGCGGAACACACACCAGCGCCAACTCCGCATAGAGCTGTCTACGGTTTTGGATTTTATTTACTCTTTTTTACAATATTCATTTTGTATGTGATGTGGGCATTACTTCCAACAGAAAGTTGGGGTTTACACTATTTGCCAGATAAATATTTTGCCGCATATCTGCCTATACTTTTGCTTATGGCTATGTTCTTTTTTGAATTCTTTATATATCCTGGAATAGGTCTCGCCATGACTCCTAACGTTGATGACATGGAATCTGTAATGGATACTACTTTACTACTTCGACATGTCGATGTTAGTAAAGACTCAAACTTAAAGAATGAAAGTCTCTGGACACAAGTGCGTTGGCATAAGCAATTCTCACCCCGAAAGGAGCGTAAACTGCTACAAAATTGCTCATTTTGTCAAGGCGCACATCGATTACCGGCGGCACATGAACAAATATCAACGCTTCGATTTTTGGATTTGCAAGATGTAAATATAAGTTCATATGATTAAAATATTTTATTGTTAGTACTTAATGGAACCTTTAATTCATTTACTGCTTTTATCAACACTCTGGCAATTTTAATTAATTTTATTTTGTTAAAAAATTCAAATTTTTGTAAATACACATTATTTCCTTCTTGTGCGGACAGTTGTCCAACCTGGTTCTGGCTCTACAAATTCTTCTTGTTTTTTGCGTGTTTGAGAACGGGTCACACGACTACAACTAGCCACATCACTGTCTTCGCTCCCATCTACGTCCATACCGTCCTCTGAATCACCACTGGCATCATCCGAAGACGAGTCTTCACCCGCGATTGGGGTGTAGACAATTTTCACATCGGGCCGTAACCATTCTTTTCCTTGGGGCAGTTTACTCAATTCACTTTCTATTTGCGCATATTCGCCTTTAATGCATAGCTCTTTATAACGTAATAGATTGCGGCAAATCTCTGATAAAATTTAATGTTATATTCCTGTTTATCAAATGAATTTTTAACAATTTTACCAGGTATGGAATTGTCGTCGCATATTGTGTCGAATTCTTGATCCAATAACTCCTCTAATACGTCTTGAAGCTCACCTTGGGTTATGCTTTCATTGCCAATGCAATATTTATATGTGTAATCCATAATTTCAATAGCCAGCTGAAAGATTTGAAAATCATTCAATAACATTATCAATACATGTAAAAAAAAACACATCATACCTGTTGACCATTGCGTCCGCCCATACCATGTTCAACCGCTAGTCGAAGGTTTTGCCAGTTATTGAAGATTTTTTCCAAAACTATGCGAAAATTATTTTGGAAATCTGTTTGAGCCATTTTCACCAGTTTATTGTTTTGACAGAAAAGATTGATATCGGCAATTATCAAAACAAAATTCAAACACACGTGAATGCACAGCTGATATAGGGTTGTATTGCAATGCATTACGTTATGGATAGATTTGGAAGTATTTAAATCATAGCTTGATATACATAAATAAAATAAATTATTACAGACTTGCTATATTTTTTTAATTCCAAGTCAACTTGTTTTTATATATTATAAATAGCCGTCTACTTTAATTTAGTTTAAAATCAGCTGCTTGTTAATTGTTTCGATAAAATTAGTGCAGACAATTTCACAATATTTAAAGGAACTATTGTTATTTTTAAACAGTTCTGAAGAAGAATCCTTCATCTAAATTAAATATTATTTAAGCATGCTAAGAAATTAATCAGCTGTAAAATAATAATAATAATTTTTTAATTATTCTTGGTAAGTGAGGTTTATTGACTTAGTACTAAAGCAGCCCTTTTTTTAATTTTAATTTGTGAGAGCAGTCATTTATCTGCAATATGCAGTTTGACAATAATAGCCTATTTCCACCCAGCACTCAAATGCATTTAAGGCCTCTGTTAAGTGAATGAAATGTAAAACGTTTCCACCGAAAGGGAGTTAACTCAAACAGTTGATTTTTGTTTACATTTCCAGTTTGCAAAATTTGTCACAACTATTGAAGTCATGAATTCAAAAGACCGCATTTATTTTATTTGGCTATTTTGCAAGTGCAGGTTATTACTGCATGGATAAACGCTGTTGAAATGAAAATGCTTTTATGCATGTTTCCATTCTCACTTTTCCTTGTTTGTTTCCTTAAATTATTTATTTTGTTCATTCAGCTGATAGCTGCCAGAGTCACGCATATTTTTATGTTGAGGGGATCGTTTGCGATTCCGCAATTGCTTTTTTTTCTTTCTTATTCTATTTTTTTGAAAGAGGAGAAGCATTATATCCTCCAATTATATAATATGTATATGCATTTATGTTAAAACTAATGCAAAAAAGTAATTTTTGCAGATAAAATTTCACCATGCAAAATAAAAGTCTCGTCCCTCATTAAATCCGAAAATACACGACTCTTGCAAGAAATATACCGAAACTTCCGAAATGTTTACATTCGTAGTGACAGCATCGACTGTTAACATAACATTTGCTGTTAAATTACCGAAAGTGAGTTAACTCATTTTGAAAAGTGAGTTAACACACTTTAATACAACAACAAACACATGGGAATTCACGCATTTAAATGCGATGTTTAAATGCATTTAACGTCCGGTGGAAATAGGCTATAAATTTCGAAATTTCTATTTTTGACATTCCTGTCGTCATAATACAGCTACTGTGTCTGACAGTACCTTTATATCTTTCTGTTTATGTTTTGTTATTACGCGCCACTATTTTCATAAACTTACGATTTACTATCAATCTTTAAAAAGTTCATATTTTTTATAACAGCAATGTCTGAAAGTGATCTCATTGAGCCACTTAGTGGTTCGGAGCATAATGGAGAGTATGAAGATCAGGTTGAGGAGGAAGAGCTAATTACCGCACAAAAGGTACTCTACAAAAATACCAATGCATTGACTAAACCTACACATTACTTACTTAGGTATTAGAGATTGTTGAAACCGCTTGGCAAAATGAATTGTGTGCACCAGAAATCCTACAACATCAAACCGACATGCTGGAATTGATGCTCGGTCAGGTAGCACATATGGAAGAAAATATGAAAGAGTTGGATAAAAATGATTTTCGATTTATCGTACACCAAATGGAATTAGAACGTATACGTTATGTGATAGCAAGTTACCTACGTTGCCGGTTACAAAAAATTGAAACCTTCACGCGGCATATTCTTAATGAAGAGGAAACAAGAGATGTATCTGAAAAACGACTTTCGCCAGAAGAATCTAAGTATGCGCAAGAGTATGCGGATAATGTAGAGCAGTATTTTCAACATGTGGCACTGCAATACATGCCCAATATGCAACGAGCCGAGGCAGAACAAAGAATAGTGCGGCCGAATCTACTAAGTCATGTGTTCATTAAAGCTAATGTAGATGGTATGATGGAATTATAATTATTGCTTAAGTGTAGATTACATATACTTTATTGTATTTTTAGTTCCGGCTGTTGTTGTTGGGGTGGACGACGAAGAGGTTGATTTAACCGCTGGATCACAACATATAATACCTTATCAACTTGTATCTGATTTAATACATAAAAATCAAGCACAGCTAATATAAAGTTGTGAAATTATTTTTTAACATATATGTAAATATGAATAGATGTAATATTGTAAATATATTATATGTATATATTTTTGGTATGTATACCTTTATGTCACATCTCATTTCAAATTAAAATACATTTATTTACTTAGAAAATTGTTTTGAATAATCACCGCTTTCATTACTGTTTTGGTTAAGTGTGTTAAACATCACACGTTTGCGCGTTAATGGCACTGGTGCAGTAGTATGCATTTGCGCAGTTGAGTCATCAACGGCAGGCTGTCGCATTGGTGATGCCAGTATACGCTCTAAGCGCTCTTTGAATGCATCCTTTTCACGCAAGCTTTGAGATGTTTGATTTTGAATGGGTGTAGAAGTCAATTCTAGAGTCTCGAAACCTTCCATTTCCGATGAGACATGTTCCACTTCATGGTGTCTATGGGTTGATATGTCGAAGGTCGTCTTCGGCTGGATTGGTTTTGTATGTCTCAGCATATCTTCGACCGGTGTGGGGAGCTTTGTTGAACACAACTTATCAACGAGCTTCTTGATTTTGTTACGCGTTGCATAAAAATTTGGATATTTCTAAGTTGGAAAGTTGAAATTTTTAATGAATATAGTATAATTAACGAAAAAAATGAGGCGCACCTGCTTTAATTTGTGCCTCTTATCCGACAGTTCTGTGTGCAGACGCTTCAACGCCGCTGCAGATATGGAATTAGCTTTTGGTTCTAATCCCACCATAATCAATCGTTTATTCACCATTTTCTGAGCATCAATTCGACTGAAAACCTTTGGTTTTTGAGGATTTCTAGACAAAAATGCGAATAAAGTTGAATATAAATTTTAAAAAATATCATTTTGATGTAGAAGTACTTGGGTATTTTTAAGTCTGCTAGTTTGCTCTTCTGTAAACCTTTTACTGTTTCCGTTGAAGAATGTTGTATAACTCCAGATTTGCTGCTGCTGGCCTCACTTTCGCTTGCACTACTTAGGCTATCCGTGATGTCGGTGCTATCATTTCCGTCTGAAATAAGTAAATATTTTGCAAAATGGATAAAGAAATTTATTTAAATTATAGTTTCAAAAATATTACAAGCTTTTGGATTTCACTTTTTCACCTTTCATAAATACATACATACATACATGGGCATTCTTTTAGTTGTTGCGACTCTGCACCGCCCATTTTTATTGGTGCTAACACTCGCTTACTTTTCGTTAATAAGTTGTTACAAATTTGTACAAACCCTTGGCATGAACTGTAACGGCTCCCTCATCCGGTTTTACAAATGTCCTGTTACTTTCTGTGCTGAGAGAATAGAGTTCTTCTCCTGGGATATTCTTTTTATGCGAAGACGTTTGCTCTACATTTTTAATTTGGCGCGCTCGCGGTTTTGGTTTCAATACTGTTGGTTGTTTTTCCTTTTCATCAATCAAAAAAGTTTCGTCGTCCTTTTTGGCTTTGTCATTAACATTGAATTCCGTAACTACATTTATGCTACGCTTAATACGTGGCATGCGTTTGACTGGTTCTGGCTTTTGTTCCACGTTTATACTGGAATCACTTTCAGTGGGATTAAAAGCTGTATATGTTATGTCCCGCGGCAAAACATGTACTTCTGCGGTCGTAGTTGTCTGGTTAATAGTTCTCCCCTCTGAAGATTTTACTGCTTCAGTTGAGGGCTTTATCTCGTTTGCTCTTGGAAGCTCTGCAGCATTGCGTTTTTTTATTTCACGTTCGAGTTCTTCTAATTTTTCTTTGTAATTCGTTTCCATATTTTGTACAAATTCTTCAAGTTTTTCAGCACTTTTTTGACCGATTTCTACAACTTTTTCTGTTAATAATCGCTCAAGATCCTCAACTGATGGTGAGCCATTCCGCACCGGTGGTGCTTCTGTGTCATTGCACTCCGCTTCTGCTTTTGGTGCGACCGTTATTACATTCGTTGTAGTGGGTTGGCATTTCACGTCCTCTAATGTTAGTACAATTTCACCGAGCTTTCGATTAATTTCGGCAATTGAATCTTTATTATTCGCTTGTTGTGTCACGCGCCATTCTTCGAATTCCTGTATTTTCGTCTGTAACTTGGTCAATTGTGCCTTACGCTCCCGCACCTCGCTGTTGTCTGTGCTATTACTATCTAACGTCATATCTGCACCTTCATCTTGCTCCTTCGTCTCAAGCAAGTCGCTCTGTATAGCTATGCTCTTGACATTCTTCGGTGGATCACGTGGTGTGGTACGTCGGCTAATAGACGTGGCCGTAGAGCGTTCGCGTATATCACGCTCAGCGTTGTTGAGGCGTTCCTTTAGTTGCTTTATTTCTAGTTCCAATTTTATGGCATTTATCAACTGTAAATCATTATTTTCGCGCTCCTTGACAACTCCGCTGACTGCTGTGTCGGCACGACGCTCTGCCGTGCTATTTTCGTAGCCACCCACAGATTTTCCCAAGATTGTTGCATTGCTTGAAACGCGCGTAGCATGCCGTCGGCTAATATGTATATTCAGTGCCTCATTACTAATGAAGCTCTTCGTACAGAGATGACACGGATACACAACCTCATGTATGGCTTCGATTTGTGTCATTTTCTTATGCAACTGCAAGATTTCGTTGTTTGCCTCAACTAGCGACTTGCGTAATTTGGCAACGTCCCTTTGCGAATCTGCGTGTGCCTCGCGCAACTCATGTATAGTCTCATCAAGAAACTTGCGACAGAAGAGCAGATATTGTATGGCGAACTGTGAGACTACGAAATATTTGGCGATACCGCTATCTAAAATATTTGTATCTAACATTGTGGCCACTGGTGCTTCCGAGAGATGACCCAATACAGCGTCCACTTGTTCGAGTCGTTGATCCTGTACTAGCCGCTCAATTTCCATTGAACCTATTATTGGGTAGTTGGTTAAAATAGTAGTTGTTTTATAAGTTAGCGGTTCTACCTAAGATACGCCAGTCTATGGGGCCATCTTTGTATTGTCTCAGTTTAAAACCGGCTTCACGTGCCACTTGAGGATAATCGTAATTAAAATTTATTGCCATTATCAAGCGGCAGTTAAAATTAGGTACAATAAATAAATGTAAATAAATGAAAAAAATTATGCTTGTATTAATTACTTTTTGTTTGGCTCAATAGCTAACAGTGGTCGCTTGGCAACAAACTGACAAACAGGTTTCACTTTTAGGGGTGCATTCATAAAATAGTAAAATGAAATGTGTGGTCAATGTGGTCCGAAACCTGGAATACCTCATTGGTGAATAACAGAATGTAGTGCCTCGGGGACACATTCGACAGAATTATTGTTTTTAGCAGTTGTTGTTGTTGGTTTGTACCCAAAACTTTTATAAAAACACGAGTACCTGCTACTACTCAAGAGCTCTAAGGGATTCATTCTAAGCTGAGGAGCTCACAAAAGTGTTTGACTGCCATTCACCTCTTCAGCCTATCCATTTAGAAGGGAAAAAGTTGTAATGCGAACTAACAAGTCTTCGTAAGACAGGTTTGAAATTGATAATATATGAATATTTCCGATAAGCTGTTGAAGAGATCTCTAGACAGGAAGAAAAGTATTTTTTGGATATACAATTTAATTCATTTAACAAAACATTTAATTATATCGCTACATTGATGTTGTCGCCTACAGAGATTATGGCACTAGTGTCAGCGTTTCTTCTAATCTCTGAAACACTTCTCAAACTCCATCTTCATTTACGTCATATACGGTTGTAAAACGAAAGCCATTAAAAGTTCTCTGCAATATTGCTTTCGGTCAAAAATTCACGAGCCCGCAATGAAATGTTAGCATATACATTATTGCGATGAAAAAGCCATGAACTGGGTTTCCACAAAATTCTGTCCATTCTACGGACTGCCGTTTTACCTGCTGGCAGAAATGCATGATTTGCACTATGCCATTAAATCGAAGAATACAGTGAGCAATCACCTGTTGACCTAAACGGGGTGGCCGTAATTGTGACAGCCCTTGGCCGGATTAAGTCCGAATCAACTCCGGTGTGTTGAGCCAGCTGTAGAGAGAGTCTGTGGCGTAAAATCTCTGTTCATTAACAATCCCAAACAGACATTCAATTGAAGCCGAGCCACCATCTATGCACATCAGGAAGGGTGTACTCGACTACCAACGCTCCATTCAGCATTACTCACAATAACACTCTTACGGTGAGCGGCGTTCCGGCATCCAATCCATTGGAGACGAAGAGCTCGGGCTGCATCGAGAGACCCGAGTAACATATGACACATATGTATAAGGTCTGGACAGATCGACTCAGTTCCTACTTATCCAAACTTGACCACGACATATCCAACGTATGTCCTGAGAGCAATGAGACCCCATTGTGATCTCCCATTGCATATTTTACTGGCTTTTTGGCTCGCCGAACATGGAACAAGTAAAATTCAGTAACAATAGTTACTTTCCATCAGCTCACCGAACAGGACTAATACTTCAGGGACATGTACGAGTACATTAAAAAATATTAAAAAAAAAATATTAAAAAAAAAATATTTGACAATCGGACTCTCTCTGTCAATTCCTGCCAAGGACCGACTATATATATAACCTTTTTTTATATTTTTTGGCCAGGAATCTGTTTCATAACCTTTCACGTGCTGTTATGCAATGTTACCTACTCGTTTGTAGCGATCGATCAGACAGCCCATGAGAAAAACCCAAACTTCTTATGTACATATGTATACTGTGGCGTTTGAGCAACTTACCTATATTTCGGAGATGGAGCTAAAAGAAAACAAATTTCAAAAACCCGTTAATAAAACGGTAAGTATGGCGCCTTCTCCACATTAAGGGAAATTTTTTTTCATATTCTTATTCAACTGTCACAGCATCCGCACAACTTGGCTAAAACATTACACTTCAGTCCCATATATGAGCGCTTCGGTAGCATGCACACAAAGCGTTCGAGCCGCGTTCGTTAGTAAAGATAAGTTAGAAAATATAATATGTGAAGGAATTTTTTTCTATTTAAAGTGTGAAGTAATTAACCATATAAACTTGGCTATTCGCCATGAATTTAAAAGTAATATTTGTGAATTTTTTACTCCTTTTTGTATACGGAAATGCAACGCGTGAGTGTTAAAAGAAAATAAATATAAAATACATAACAGTCACGATTACATATTTCTTTTGGGTGTGGAAAAATTTTATACCTTCATATTCTGTATACTTTTTTGTAATTTGACATCTAGGGGTTGGTTAAATTCGATATGAACTGTCATAGTCAAAGTCAGTTGGGGCGCATGCGTTAATTTCATAGGTGTTTGGGAATTTTTCGTGTGGGCGAATGCTTTAGTTTTACGCTGGGGTTTGAGTTTGTTTGGGAAAATTTTTGTTATTGTTTACAATATGCATACATCCGTTGAATAAAATACATATGTATGTATATATATTGTGTTTATTTACATTCAACACGTGCTCAGTTGGCATGGGGATGGGCCACTTTTTGGACAGTAGGAAACTTATTAGGAATTTATGTACTCTGGATGATGGTTTACTTTTGATTTTTAATACGAATAATACAAAAACTACAAAACAATTCTCACTATATTATTTTTACACGCACATATTTTTGGGAAACTTTATTTTTTAATTTTTGTTCACAAATTTTTCAATTTTAGCTCCTGTAAGTTTTGAGGCAAATCCCGATACGAAACGTCTTTATGATGATTTACTAAGTAATTATAATCGCCTCATTCGCCCAGTTGTCAATAATACTGAAACATTAACAGTATGGTTGGGCTTAAAGTTATCTCAACTCATTGAAGTCAATTTAAGGAATCAAGTGATGACCACTAATCTTTGGGTTAAACAGGTAAGTGGGAGATTTTAAATGTATGCATTTAGAGTGATATTTGCTGACAAGGTTAGTATCTATTTTTATGGCTAGGATTTTCTCCACCTGACTTTTCCAACGCAGCGAAGATTTCCTTTTTCTCTGTGTCTAACAGCGAGCATTGCTTCGAATTCTTTCTGAGATGGAGTATGCTCATTCATCTGGACAACATATCTTAGCTAGCGCAAACACACTCTCTTGATTCGCTGAACTATGTCTGTGGTATTCGTACCTTCCTCTCGAAAGCTTTCATCGTCCATGTATCCAGAACATATAGCAGGGTTTGCATGATGAGGGACTTAAAGAGTTTCGTCTTTGTTCTTAGGGAGAGGATTTTACTTTTCAATTGTCTACTCAGTCCAAATTAGCACCTGTTTGGCGAGAGGGATCCAAGATAGACGAATTTATCTACGACTTCAATGTTGACAGTCATCAATGCTGACGTTAGAGTCGCGTTTCGAGCGCGATGACTGATTGTTTGATGACAGGAGATATTTCGTCTTTTGTAAAAAACACAAAATTAACAAGACTCTACAGATACGGATCCCATCTACGTACTCTAAAAGCCTACGGAAACAAAATTCATTTTGAAATGTACCCATCCATTTCTAGATAGCAGGGGCCGTTTGGGAATCCACTCTAAAGAGTGCGGCATAATCAAGATCCATCATCTATCGGATCACTGTAGTGTATGGCGGCAATACATGAGGCTGGCGACTGTTTACGCTTGAATCGCAGAACCTATCCATCACGGAAGAATTCAATTGCTCCAGAATAATGAGGCCAACTTGGGGGGCAAGCCAGTTATAAGAGATTTTCTTGTTAAAAAGAAATTATATATCTACAGATGTGATCTTTTTACAGGGTATGCTTTAGGTGATAGGCCACAAGACATACAATCATAGAAATTCTGTAGGAGTTGTAGAAAGGAGGGAAATTTGAAACATTAAGGAATTTATTAAAGATTTTAATGAAATAGTGGAAGCAAAGATACTGGCTCCATTACGCAAATTTGCAAAGTCATTTGTTTTCAACGGTCAAATCGGACAACATTAACAAATACATAGTTCTCATACAACATATTTCTGGTGTGGGATTTTGGCTCGAAAAAACTGTACACAATTTTATTTTAAGACGCATCAGGTAGACTCAACAATTCGTACAATGAACAAAAAAAGTTTTGGTAAGGACACCACCACAATTGGTTGCATCTAAATCCTTGATATTTTTCTTCCTCTAATGAGTAGTGCTAAGTATTAAATGTTTGTTTAAATTTAGAGGCATTTGATTTTCTATGAGATCACTTCAAACTACTCGCTCATAGTATCCACAAAGTGATTACGTTGGCTGATTTCACGACCGTGATACAAGTCGATCTGAGGCCGTAGTGCACCTAAAGGTTGGATGCTTGCTGACAAACTAAACATTTTTATTTCGATTCGACTCTGGGTTCAGCAAGTAGTTTAATGAATGCTTCTTTGCTCGAAACTTGCCGACGACTGACGAGTATTCTATCGGTATCACATTCATCATTTTTGCCTTGAGCTTGTCGAACCATGAGATACTCGAAATGTTATAGCTTTTGTAACATTGAAAAAATAATATATTTATGTATACCTATTTACATTTTATTTACACATTTATTCAATTTTATTTTTGAAAATCGCACGCAAAATTAATAGCGTTGGTTCGATTACAAACTACGATGGGACCCAGAGGAGTATGGTGGCGTCGAACAACTTTATGTGCCATCCGAACACATTTGGGTGCCAGATATAGTGCTCTACAACAACTGGGATGGCAATTATGAGGTAAATAATTGCATGTAAAAATTAAAAACCAACAATATTACAAGTTAATTACATGAATATATTGTAGTTGTAAAGATAAAAAGTTAACGCAAAAAATACAAAATGATAAAAAAGATTGCAATTGTTTATTTATTTGAATATCCTTACAAATATACATATACAGGGTGAGTCAAAAGAGGTTTATTTAATTATAATTTATTTTACATGATTTTTAATTTAAAAATATTGTAAATAATGTTGATAACTTATTTTTATATTGTTGACCAATCAGCCTATGTTTATGTGTTTATGTGCTTACAATATTTCTGTGCAGGACAGTAATAATTGTTACTGAATTTTGAGGCAAAAATTCAGTGAAATCTGCACTGACAAAGCGCAGTTTTGACATTTCGTTACTGGTTATTCTTACACACATTTCTCACCGAACAGACCTACATGGCCGTCAATCTTGGCCTGGAGACCGTACCACTACAAATTTCGTTTGACGTTTCTATAAGTGATCCTTTTTTCATCATCAGTTTCTATTTACTTCAGAAATGGGTCGATTTTGTTACGATTTAGCAGCGATTCAAAGATGGAAATTCTATTCGGTCTATGAGGTTAACACGTATAAATCGAGTGGTTCTAAAAAGTTTTTTTTTGTGTAAATTTTACCTCTTGGGCAATCGAAAGAGTACTTGCATGATGGTGATCGTGGATCATCATCTGTTACATCAAAATTACCGGAACGAAACAAAATCGATCAATTGTCCGACTATGCATCAGCTTTATACTAGTTGTTTACTAATTCATTTAAGCATGTTGAAATTTTAGTAATATTATATGTTAATGGTGCTTTGTAACCGCTGAAGCAGCTGAGCTCTTCGCCCAATTCGTGGTGAGCGTCTTGATGTTTTTCCAACAAATGGAGAGACCTACAGTTTATACTAAGCCGCATCCGCATGGCTGATGGGTCTTTATGAGGTACTTTTTATTTCATGTCAGAAATGAACTTCCGAATGGCAGGACGCAGTGCTAACCACTCGGCTATCGTAGCGAGATTTGAGCCACGAATCTTACGCGCTACAATGATAACATCTAGTCTATATGCTATCGTGACGATTAAATTCACTTCATTCATTTGTAAATAATAACTTGAAATTTTTATTGCAATTTATTCCTTAATCACTGTAGTTATATTTTCCACTAATTGAAAAATCACGCGCTGAACTCCATTACCTTCTTTATTGAGTCGGATCTCACTCGGTCCACCCTGTATATTCGTTGATTATGTAAATATTTAAATAAAACTGTATGTACAAATATAAGTATTTGTGCACTCGCAGGTAACACTCATGACAAAAGCAACACTAAAATATACCGGCGAGGTCTTTTGGGAGCCGCCAGCTATCTACAAGTCATCCTGCGAAATGAATGTCGAATATTTTCCTTATGACGAGCAAATTTGCTTCATGAAATTCGGTTCATGGACATACAATGGCGCACAAGTGGATTTGAAGCATTTGGATCAGGTGAGTGTGGTTGCAGAACGTTGCGCAAAAGGGTTGGTTGGCTAGCGAAGCTACAGTTGAAAAACCAAGTTTATTATAAATATTTCTTTTACTACATACAACGCATTTTAGCTTTTTCTACGTTATTTATTTTTATTTTTATTTCTCTTTTTATTTTTAAATTTTTATTTACTTTTTTTCATATCGAAAACGTGCAACGCATGTGTACCTGTGCAAATACATACATAGGTACAAACAAAAAGGAGATTTAAAATACATATAATATGTGCATACTGCTGTGGCGTGTCTTCTCTTGGGATGCTTTTAAACTTTCATCTATATTTGCACTACAATTGCAATTTATGTGCCACAATTGTATACTACATGCCTGTACTTACACGTATGTACATATGCACATACATATGTGTAAACTCGCATATAGATATTGTAGTAATAAATATAGTGTGGTCAGTTTACTTTTTTGTGGTTTCCGTTTGATTCACTTGTCCAGTTTGGCCAACAGGTTTTAGTTTGTTTCTGCTTGATTGGATTCTTCTTCATTATTATTTTGCTTTGCTATAAATTTTGATCTCTGAACTGTAGAAGTGTTAACCAAAAAGAGAATATTTTGAATAATAACCAAAATGCGGCAAAAGTTTCAAAACAATTATACCTCCCATGTATGTACATGCAATGGTACATATTATATAGAAGAGATGGACTTATCAAAACTTATACCAATCAGTTCCGAATGACGATTTGAGTTGATTTGGCCCTGTCTCTCAAACTAGACCCTTTGTTTTTGAACTATTTCAACCAGATGTGCTGGTACATTTAAACGATCATCGAAATCGGACCACTTTGACATATGATATATCTCCCATACACTGATATTTTAAGATATGAAGGTTTTTTTCAAAACTCCATCAAAACAGTATCTATAAAAATAAATATTGACATCGAAAATAACCAAAATCAGTAAATTTTATTATATAACACTATCGACCCATTTTTCAGATATGTATGTGTGCTAATATTTCATCCTAAAATGAAATACCATAAATTTGATATGGTCATGAATGGTATAAATACTTCAGCATGGCTGAAGACAATTCTTTTTTCTTGTTTTTTTGTTGAAAACTGGTTAAAAAACTTTTTGAAGGAACAATGCTAGTTTTTAATATTGGATTGGCGTGGTCATCTTAATCGAATCAAAAATTAGAGACATTCCTTTTCCCTTTTCTCAGTTAGAGACACCAATTGAAGCCAAGTCTTTCTAATCATTCTTAAGACTTCTAGGTCTTTCTCTGCTTCTACCAGCGCCTACCGTATCGAATACTTTCAAAGCTAGAGTGTCCGAATATTTAGACGACGAAAACCTTTCTCTCGGAAACAGTCAAAACGCTCCATCGGACGTTGTTTACGTTCACTTTTCTGTTGCATAACCGCGGTGAGGTGAGATTGCTTCGATCTTGAAGGATGCACTTTTTCTGACATTTCAGACATTCTTTACAGTAAGTTTTTGGAAAGTCTTGGGATTTTATGTCTCGTTCACCCCATCTCCTGGGTGCCGGTTATATCAGTCTTAATGTTTTTGAAGTCAGCAACCAGTTAGGCAGCGGCACTTTCGGAAATTATGCTTTAAAATCATATTCCTTAGTACGTTGGCTGTGGTTGCCATATATGGTACATACAATAAGTTGGAAGTTCTCACTGGGAATTATAACCTTTAATTTATGTTGGTTTTACACATGCGATAAAACATATTTATATTTATAATACAATATTTGTTATCAGAAAATATTGTGCATATTTACGATCTTGCATTTCTGCCCAACATTGCGTTAAAGAGTTGTAGATTTAAATTTAATTTATTCACGTTTTTTTGAACAGGTTCCTGGTAGTAATCTCGTGCAAATTGGAATTGATTTAAGTGAATTTTACTTATCGGTCGAATGGGACATACTTGAAGTTCCTGCAACTAAGAATGAGGAATATTATCCAGACACATTGGAACCATTTTCAGGTAATTTATTTCTGAACCACATACATGTAATCAATAGTTAATTCATAGATACAGTTTGAATCTCTATTTTCTGTAAGTTAATGTCGCGTTAATAATTAACATCGTACGCAGTGGTTAAAAGTAATCAAAAATCTACTATGCTCTAATCTATTTCACATTTTATTTTTATATTTCAAGTTTATATTTTTTTTATAAAATTTCATTCACAGATATAACTTTTAAACTAACAATGCGACGTAAAACATTATTCTACACCGTTAATTTAATTGTACCTTGTGTGGCATTAACATTTCTCACAGTGTTGGTATTTTATTTACCCAGCGATTCCGGCGAGAAGGTATCACAAATTATTACAATTATACATACACGTATATTTAATTAAAACTATGCAAGATCATTCACCTTGCGATCGTTGAATTAACTGGTTTCGTTGCAACTTTGCTTAAGTCATCTGCAGGGGCGGATCGTAATAATAAATAATAATAATTTGGATTATAGAGACGTAGAACACTTTGACGGAGGGAAATGTTCTGTGGATCCGCCCCTGATATTTATGAGCAAACATATTTTAAGTAAAGAATGTATCGCATGTTACTGTAGTATAGTGTCTTTTATTTTGTATAAATTAGGAAAAATAAATATATTTTTGGATATGTGCTGCTAAGAAAATAAACTACTACTACGCACTATTATTGCGAAGACGCAACTTTCTAACACATGTGCTGAAAAGTTCTGTGGTTAACAAAGAAAATACGTTAACATAATCTTTATCAAGAGTAACACAACGCTTTGTTGTACGCCAAAATACTTAAATAGCTCAGCCGACAACCCATTGGCTCCAACCTCTTTATTATTCTTTAAGCCGGAAAACGCAATTCATACTTTTATATATATTGATGAGTGCATAAGTTCGTGTCCGATTCCGCTGGATGCCGTACGAATCGTTTGAGAGTGGCGCTCGTGAAAGAAATATATACATATTATATATCGTTGGAAAGGTGACAGTCCGAACTGTAAATCAAGCATAAAATAACTTCATTTTGATTTGAGTTGTTTAGTGAAAAGACGCATGGAAGATGAACAACGAAAAAGATCATATGCGTCAAAACAGCGCTGCAACTAAAGATATTCGCGAAGTTTAATTGGACCGTGCTCCAGCACTCACACTCACGTCAAAAACCACCTTGACACCTTTTTCAACGAGAAACCGCGCGATTTCTATGAATCAGGCATCCGTAAATTGGTTGAACGTTGGGAGTGGATTGCCGAACATGATGGCGAATACATAATTGATTAATAAAAGCGCTTTCTTCAAAAAATTTCAATTTTAGTTTGCACTTGAAATCGGGCACGAACTTATGCACTCATCCAATACTATACCATCGTCATCGATTTCGAGTTTGTCATCTCCAAGTGTTTCATTTCCAGTGCCGGAGAAGTGTTCCCTCCATAAACTCAATATATTGTCAACATTAGTTCTTATAATAAATTCCTCATGCAATATAACGCCAAGACGTTCTTTTGATATCCTTACGATGGCAGCTAGCCCAAAAAGCAGTGTAAATTTACAAATACTTTTCAGCTCATGTGTTATAACAACATTTATGGCTTGCTTTACAGTTGTGTATATATTATTATGCATTTTTATATTTTATTAATAAACTAATATTATTAGTGAAAGTTTCGAGAATTTAAACTTTTTAGAGCATTTTTGTTGTATTATAAATTGTGTTAAATACTTGCATTAATTTTCAATCTACTTTCTGTCGCTCTTCTAAATATTGACTATACTGTTTTCTGTAGTATTTCTGTATAGCTTTACTTACCTATGCTTTAAATTGCATGCGATCTCTACAAAACCACTACTATACTAACATTTTTATACGCTTAAAATACAACACTTTTTCAACACTGTCTTTCACTGCACTTTCAGATTTAATCAATAAAAAAATATGTACTAAACATAGCTTAAGTAGCAGCACAAGTATAGATACATATAGTGACTTCTTCTCTTTCAAAATTCAAGCACAACTTGTTGAATGATAAAAATTCTCAGAAATGTAAAAAGATTTATATATTTATTAGAAGTATGCTTTGCTATACCTATATGGTTATCCATTTCGTGGTTTCCAAAGTACAGGGCTGTATTTTGACACAGCTTTTGAGAGGGCTGTGCAGCATAGTTTTGCTGATTCCGCTTCAAGTGTCGCTACTGTAAATAAAAGTTTGGTTTAAATGTTTCTATTTCTCGACGTTCTCATGAGCTGGGATTTCTTATGGCACATTTTGATGTATTTGCCACTTGAACTTACACCCTTCTTCTATATAAAGTCTAACCTACACAATAACTAGTGGACGGCGATTTCTCATTCGGGAGATTGGGGGCTTCAAGAGTCCTCAAATAATTGAAAAGAGGCCATTACAACAAAAAAAAAACTTACTGTTTTACTGTGTGTCTTTGGTCCGGAGGTGTGAGTAGACCTTACTTCTTTGAAAACGTCAATGGTGGGACCGTCACTGTCAATTCGGAGCTTCTTAGACAATATGTGGTTTCAACAAATATGGCATTTGAGCGAATATGGCTTTATTGCGAGAGAAATTCGCCTCTTGGCGATGTCAATTTGGCACCGAGATCGTGCTATTTGACTCGGTTGGATTTTTTTTTTAACTCTTGAGCACTTGAAAACGAACAGTCGTCAAGAGTATGACTGAGACACCGCCCAATATATATCAAAAAGTGGTTGAAAATTACCTCAATTCGCGAGATGGTCATTTGAATGGTGCCAAGGTTCAAATTTTATAACAAAAAAGGAATTTCATGAAAAAAAGTTTATTCACGTTTATTTGTGAAACTGTAAAATGGATAACCCTGTACTAGGAGCGAGCAACTAAAACTCAATTGCAAATTTTTGAATAAGAATAATCCATATTAAGGGTATTCACAAATCAAAAAACATATATACATATTTAGTATCACAAATTTTTAGATTATTTAATAGCATCTTGGAATATAAAAAGATATTAAAGAGAAACATATTTTTAAAAATAAAAATAAAATATTTAAGTATATATGTATGTTTAAATACAAACTATCTTCTAGTTATGCCAGCTGTAAAGGCTTTCAAGTTTTATCCATAACTTTTCGTAATCTCTAACAATTAAATACTATTTAAAATTTTGAGTAGCTTTACTTTTTTATAGATTTTTTTTAGCTTGTGCACAAATTGCTATTATTATTTTTTTCTACTTTTTACCATCACTTTTCTTTATATTACTCACAGTTCATCCGAAGAATATCCTAAGCATAGGCGTACTTGGAATTGAAGACAAAAAATGTAAAGCTTTTCAATACAGAAGAGTTTTGCTAAAGTACGCACTATGTTTACGAAAAGTAATGAAATCTCATAACGTAATTTCATCGAAAGTCAAAAGCTTTGCTTACAAAAATATTGCAAGAATTCTATTTTTTGAAGCGACAAAAATTTTTAAGATATATTTTATTTAAAAAATTACCACAAATTAAGTCAAACACTCATCGTTTAATAGGTATTTTTTTTTCATAACTACATTTCAATGCACACACACACACACACACACGCACACTCATATGTATTCTAACACGTACACAAAGAATACAGATACAAATACAAGTAAGCTGAGATCGGTTCGATTGCTCGTTGTAGAGCCGCAGTTTTGATTGTAGATTTTTGATAAATACATACATGTATGTATGTATTTGTAAACATTTTGACAGTTTAAAAATGTATGTATGTAAAACTGTTGTTTTTAACCTCTTTTCTTTTGCATTGTATGAATTTTATGTTTTTTTATGGTAGTAAATTGAATTACATATTTAATCGTCAGCAGAAAAGGAGAAGAAAATTTGAAAAAAAAAAAAATAATTTCTTGTATTCGCCACATTGCTTTGCGTTAAAATTATTAAAAATATTAAAATGTATGTATATTTAAAATCATTGAAATTTACAAAGACTCCCATACAGCACATTCAGAAACACGATATAAATATAATACATAATATTAGAGAAAAAAAAAATTTTAATATAAAATTTCT
Organism: Ceratitis rosa; assembly: GCA_037013455.1. Classification (NCBI taxonomy): domain Eukaryota; kingdom Metazoa; phylum Arthropoda; class Insecta; order Diptera; family Tephritidae; genus Ceratitis; species Ceratitis rosa. The sequence goes on from JAWMAG010000039.1 coordinate 9,884,326, forward strand.
TTAATTTTAATTTTTTTTTTTAAATATAAAATCTCAAAAAATTTAGATTTAATATTTTTTTCATTAAAATCTCTTTAATATTATATAATTACATCGTATTTCTGTATGGGCTTTAATCTTTCCCATAACACGCTCGATAGGACCTAATAGTACATCACTTATCCCACGATAATTGGCACTGATTGTGGATTTCCCTTTTTTGTGGATTGTGCAGATGACGCTTATTTTACAAAGAAGCTGCTCTTCAGCTCTTCGCCATCATATCTTTCAGTCCAGCCTGAGCATGCTCCGCTCTAAAAACCACTCTCACTTTTTCTGTCTGCAATATTACTGAGTGGTGCAGAGAGTAGGAGTGCAAGTCGAGTAGAAAACTATTTGACTGTCTGTTGTGATTGCAGCTTGTCGGTGTCTACCTTTCTTTTATTTCTTTGAATCTCGAAGTGCAAACACGCCTAGAATATTGGTGCTATGTCTGCCTTTTGTGACAACTTGTTCGATTTGGTTATGAGCTCTTTTTCGGTACGGAGACAGTTGTTATGTGGCTTGATGAATTCCTTTATGTCGGAATTTGCTATTATAGACGATCAGCTCCAACCCAACCCGACTTCTTTGCCCACGATTTTAACATCGCGGCGGGGCCAGCGCTCGTGCGGCCTTATAGAAGGTAATTTTGGGCAAAATCTCGCTTTAATGCGGATCGTGGTAATTAAGAGACCAGCCATTCCAGGTGCATGTGGTCGTTCAAGTTTCCGATCAAAAATTCAATAAATATCATCAAAACAGAACCATAGTCCTCGGCCTAGTATTTTTTCTCTTTTTAAAATTACTTTTTTGAGGCAGTCGATTTCTTACCTATAGTACATAAACGAGGGCTCGCTGGAGGGCTAAAAGGGATAAAATGAAATTATACGAACAATAAATATTTTGTGTTTTATTAGCCAATTCCTACTCTCGCAAGTAATTATTTTGATATTCTCTTTCATCGTTATCAAGAAATTATTCGTTTTATATTTACTGCTGCACAAATTTTATAATTTATTTCGCCAATGCCGCTGGCTGGTATCGAAGATTAATTATATATTTTTCATTTTATTTTCATAATAAACGTAATAAGAGAAAAGAAATTTTAAATAAATACGTTTTTTAATGCAGTGTTTTGCTTAATTTGTGTAAATAAATGTGTACAACTCGATTTTGTGGCAAAGGAAAAACACCCAACAAGCATTTGGAGTTTATGTATGTATGTATGTAGCTTTCTTTTTTATAAAAAATCAAAATTTTTTTATTTAGTGAAAATTAGAAACAGCTCAAAATGAATATAAGCAATAAAACTGGAAAATTTTGCATATGCAATTAAACAATTTTTTTTGTATATACCATAAATACACGTATATATCATTTTAAGACCATTTAAAGGACTCTCGGTTAAACTTTTTCTTTCGATTTATGGCATCCGTTTTGAAGGAAGCTTTGAGTCTTTGACAGGTACTCCAATCCTTTCGTTCATCACAATCTGAAACTTCTCATATAATCGGGTAAAAAGGTATAGCTGCTTTAAGACATTTTGAGCTGGATTCGTTTTAAGATCAAAAAAGGCCTATTGCGGCAAAATTAGTGTTTATTTTTATTTTGTTGTCAACTAAATTAAGTATGTATTGTGATTGGCGATGAATTAGAAATTGTTTGTTTGTTAGTTTAACTGATTTAATTGTATACATGTAAGTATGTTTGATTGTTTACAGATAAAAAAGTTCGTTTGCTTGTTTGCTTGTTTGCCAGGTGGATTTCCTTAAGAGCAGTGGTCATTAAAAATATTTAAACAAATATTTTTATTGCATTGCTACACTGTTAAAAACTGATATTGATTGAGTTTGTTTGTAAGTAGAAGAAAAAAAAAACAATTCTACACTTGAATTTCGTTGACAGGTTACGTTATGTATTTCAATTCTTGTGTCGCTGACTGTGTTCTTCTTGCTGTTGGCCGAAATTATTCCGCCAACATCATTGGCCGTGCCATTACTTGGCAAGTATCTACTATTTACAATGATCCTAGTATCATTGTCCGTATGGACAACTGTTTGTGTATTAAATATACACTTTAGGTAAGTTATTTGCTATGGTTAATATAAAAAATATAAATATAAAAAAAAATTAAAATAAAAAAAATTAAATAAAATAAAAAAATATAAAGTAAAATAAAATAATATAAATTAAAATAAAATAAAATAAAAGAAAAGAATGTGAAATGAAATTGTTGGAAATATTTACTTTCCTTATTACAATATGCATGTCAATATGGCATCTCTATTCACTTGTCATTACATAGTTATTCTATTTCCTTTTTCTTTTGTATTACTTATTCATTCCTCTTCTCTTTGTAACTTTAAGCACAAGCTGTTGAATATATATATTTTGTTCTCTGAACTAAGTCGAATTGTTTTATTTTATATCTGGGAATTCTGCTGCCATCGTATCAGGTTATGGGCCCAGCTGCCCAAAATATTAAAGCTGAGATTATTACCTGCATATTATGAGTGATAGCAGCGACGAAGCAGAGACAAAAGAGGAGAATTCCATCAGCGTGGAAAAACGTGCTGAGAACCACATACTTGCTGGAGAAATGGCTGGTAATTCGTTAATTAGCTCATCGAGAATTGAGCTCTTATCAAAAGAGAATTTTGATACTTGGAGTATGCAAGTGGAGGCGCTTCTCACCAAAAATGAACTATGGGATTATGTGAATGGCACGTGTGTGATGCCGCCGGATGGTGATGGAAAGAGTGCATGGCTGAAGTCTGATAAAAAGGCTAAAGCGGACTTGATTTTATCAATTCAACCATCGGAGTTGAAACAAATTCGTGGCTGCGAAACATCGCGTGAAGTATGGCTCAAATTGGAGTCGATTTATGCATCGAAGGGACCGGCGCGGAAAGCAACACTTCTGAAACAACTCATGTTACAAAAACTCGATGAAGGTGGTAATGTGAAAGAGCATATTGCTATATTTTTCGATGCTGTGGATAAACTTGAAAACATGAGTGTTCCGATTAATGGTGACTTATTATCCATTATGCTTTTGTATAGTCTTCCGTCATCTTATGAGAATTTTCGGTGTGCTATTGAGTCACGAGATGAACTGCCCACGGCTGATGTATTAAAAATTAAAATTATTGAAGAGAGTGAAGCGCGCAAACAAAGTTCTGGAGGTGCTGTTATTGCTATGGTGGCTGGTAATCGCGTGAGTACAACAAAGAAATTTTTGAAGAAAAATGATAAAAAGTTTTCGAAAGGCATTTTTAGATGCTTTAAGTGTGGCGCACCTGGTCACAAAGCCAATGTTTGTAAGTCTCGAAAAGAAGAAAATTCTAATAGTGGGAAGCAATCTAACCACGACATCGACGAATCGTATGCAGTATGTCATTCGGCTGGAGAACTATCATATTGTGGTATGAGTAGTCAGCATGCGAAACATGCGTGGGTTCTTGACAGCGGATGTACGGCGCATTTATGTGGCGATGCTTCGAATTTTTCAAATATTAGTGATTCACCTAAGGCTAAATTAAACCTTGCAAGTCAAGCTTGCGCGGATGTAAAAGGCAAGGGTACGGTTCAACTTCGAGTAGCTGGTGATATGGGTGAAAGACAAATTGAGTTCAAGAATACTTTATTTGTACCGGACTTACGAACGAATCTAATTTCTGTTGCGAAGATAACAGATAAAGGACATACAGTAACTTTTTATAAAAATGGAGCATTTGTTAATGATACAAATGGGAAAACTACTCTTATCGCAGATCGAAAGGGTGACTTGTATTATTTGCGTGAAAATAGCGAATGTGGCGTTGTACAAGAAAAATGTTCCGATGTATTCAAATGGCATTGTCGGCTTGGTCACTTGAATGCGAAAGATTTATTTAGAATTCTTCGTAATGGCGTATTACCTTCGATTAAATTCAGCGAAACTGAGGAATTGTCAAAATGTGAAATTTGTTTAAAAGGCAAAATGACTGCATTACCATTTAATGGCGTTCGCGAACCATGTAGAGAACTACTGAAGGTTGTACACTCGGATGTCGTTGGTCCTTTTAGAGAGGAATCTATTGGACGATCAAGGTATTTTGTCACCTTTATAGATGACTGTTCGAGATGGTGTCAGGTATACTTTTTGCGTCAAAAATCTGATGTTTTTACTGCATTTAAATTATATCAAACAAGTATTGAAAGACAAACGGGTCAGAAAATAAAATGTTTACAATCGGATAATGGCCGTGAGTATTGCAATAATAATTTTGATCAATACCTTGCAGATCATGGAATTTTGAGAAGACTTAGTGTTCCTCGAACTCCGGAGCAGAACGGGTTGGCAGAAAGGATGAACCGTACATTGATGGATATGGCTCGCTGTCTGCTGCTGCAGTCTGGTTTAGGCGCATCTTTTTGGTCAGAAGCTGTAGCAACTTCGTGTTTCATTCGCAACCGATGTCCGTCAAGCAGCATTCAATGGAAGACACCTTACGAGAAGTTCTACGGTAATAGTCCTGAATTAAATTATTTGAAGATTTTTGGATCAAAAGTTATGGTGCTGAATAAGGATCCAGGTAAAAATAAACTATCACCAAGAGCTATAGAGGGTATATTTGTGGGCTATCCTCGAGATAGAAAAGGTTATCGGATATGGGTGCCTAACTTCCATCAGATTATATGTGCTCGAGATGTTAAATTTTTAGAAGCTGACCAGAAACAGTCAATAAGAAATGACGTGTCAGATGATTTGTTGATTTATCACACAGATAATGAATGTGATGACCGTAATGAACATTTTATTGAATTCCCTCCACAATTAATAGACAAAGATAATTTTCAGAATGATCCAAGCTCTAAAGTGTCCGTTGACGATAAAGAGGATGGAGGTAGGGGACCTGGCAGGCCCAAACTTCTACGTACTGGGTGCAGAGGGCGTCCACGGAAAGTATTTCGTTCTCGAAATTCTATAGAAGAAGACGTTCAGCCTGTTGAGTCAGATGTTGTCTTAGAGGACGCAAATGATGACGTATTTTCGGGCATAGCTGAAATTGATACGCGGCTTGCTTTAAATGGTCCTGATAGTGATGAGTGGAAACTTGCTATCGAATCCGAAGTAATGAGCTTGATTAAAAATGACACGTTTGATATCATCAAGACTGATAACCATAAAAATGTTGTTGGTTGCCGATTCGTACTCGCTAATAAATGTGATTCTGAAGGTAAGATTGAGCGGCGTAAGGCTCGTCTAGTGGCTAAAGGGTATAGCCAAAAGTATGGAGTAAATTATAGCCAAACATTTGCACCAGTAGCAAGGCTGGATACAGTTAGACTTTTGTTGGCGTTGGCAGTACATTTTAAACTTACAGTATGGCAATTTGATGTTGTGACAGCATACCTCAATGGCTTCCTGGAGGAAGAAGTTTTGATGAAAGTTCCTGATATGCTACCTGAAATGCTAAAATGCATTGTATCAAAACGGGGTGGAAATTGTAATGTGGGTTTACGTGCAAAGAAGTTGATAGAAGACTTGCGTAGTGGCGGAAACGTGTGTAAGCTGAAGAGAGCATTATATGGACTTAAGCAGTCTGGCCGTCAATGGTATATCAAGCTCTGCACGAAATTATCCGAAATGGGTTTAAAACCCTTGAAAAATGAGCCATGTTTATTTTATGGCAAAGTTAATAAACAACTTTGTTTGTTGCTAGTCTACGTTGATGATTTATTAATTGCATCAAATAACTTGAAAAGTATTGAATATATGAAGCAACAACTATTACAAGAATTTGAAATTAAAGACCTTGGCGAAGCGAAATATTGTCTAGGTCTGGAGATTGAACAATGGGAAGATGGTATACATCTGAAACAATCTGGCTACGTGATGGATTTATTAAAGCAGTACGGCATGGAAAAATGCAATCCCATGATTACGCCTTCAGAGATAAAGCCACAACTTCCAGAAGCAAAAGACAAGCCATGCGAAGAATATCCTTATAGGGAATTAATTGGAAGTTTAATGTACTTATCCGTAGCAACGCGGCCTGATATAGCCAACACAGTTTCGCGATTGGCGCAGTTTGTCACATGCCCATCTATGTGTCATTGGCTTGCTGCAAAAAGGGTACTCAGATACCTGGCTGGAACAGCCCACCGAGGGTTGATGTTTCGTAAAACAGGCGATCCGTTAGTAGGTTATACCGATGCCGACTGGGGTGGTTGCGCGATCGACCGCCGATCATATACAGGCTATGTCTTTCTACTAAGTGGAGCAGCGATAACTTGGAAATCGCAAAAGCAACGAACAGTTGCGTTATCTTCGACTGAAGCAGAATATGTTAGCTTAGCAGAAGCAGCCAAAGAAGCAATCTACTTGCGAAGTCTTTTATGTGAGCTGGGCTTACAAATATTTAACGATATTAAGATTTTTGTCGATAATAAAGGAGCAGAATATTTGGCGAGCGACCCCATATTTCATGCTCGCACAAAACACATTGATATAAAGCATCATTTCGTTCGTGAATCAGTAGCTGCTGGACATTTTCAATTGCAACATGTACCAACGCAGGAGATGATTGCCGACGTTATGACTAAATCGCTACCTAAAGTGAGTCATGAGAGATGCCTAAAAGGACTTGGATTTTCCATTTGAGATGACCTGCTTATTGAGAGGGCGTGTTGGAAATATTTACTTTCCTTATTACAATATGCATGTCAATATGGCATCTCTATTCACTTGTCATTACATAGTTATTCTATTTCCTTTTTCTTTTGTATTACTTATTCATTCCTCTTCTCTTTGTAACTTTAAGCACAAGCTGTTGAATATATATATTTTGTTCTCTGAACTAAGTCGAATTGTTTTATTTTATATCTGGGAATTCTGCTGCCATCGTATCAGAAATAAAGTAAAATGAGATAAAACAAAATTAAAGAAAGTGAAGTAAAATAAAATAAAATGAAATATTGTAAAATAAATTAAAGTAAAATGAAATAAAATAAAATAAAATAAAATAAAATAAAATAAAATAAAATAAAATGAAATAAAATGAAATAAAATAAAATAAAATAAAATAAAATAAAATAAAATAAAATAAAATAAAATAAAATAAAATAAAATAAAATAAAATAAAATAAAATAAAATAAAATAAAATAAAATAAAATAAAATAAAATAAAATAAAATAAAATAAAAGAAAAGAAAATAAAATAAAATAAAATAAAATAAAATAAAATAAAATAAAATAAAATAAAATAAAATAAAATAAAATAAAATAAAATAAAATAAAATAAAATAAAATAAAATAAAATAAAATAAAATAAAATAAAATAAAATAAAATAAAATAAAATAAAATAAAATAAAATAAAATAAAATAAAATAAAATAAAATAAAATAAAATAAAATAAAATAAAATAAAATAAAATAAAATAAAATAAAATAAAATAAAATAAAATAAAATAAAATAAAATAAAATAAAATAAAATAAAATAAAATAAAATAAAATAAAATAAAATAAAATAAAATAAAATAAAATAAAATAAAATAAAATAAAATAAAATAAAATAAAATAAAATAAAATAAAATAAAATAAAATAAAATAAAATAAAATAAAATAAAATAAAATAAAATAAAATAAAATAAAATAAAATAAAATAAAATAAAATAAAATAAAATAAAATAAAATAAAATAAAATAAAATAAAATAAAATAAAATAAAATAAAATAAAATAAAATAAAATAAAATAAAATAAAATAAAATAAAATAAAATAAAATAAAATAAAATAAAATAAAATAAAATAAAATAAAATAAAATAAAATAAAATAAAATAAAATAAAATAAAATAAAATAAAATAAAATAAAATAAAATAAAATAAAATAAAATAAAATAAAATAAAATAAAATAAAATAAAATAAAATAAAATAAAATAAAATAAAATAAAATAAAATAAAATAAAATAAAATAAAATAAAATAAAATAAAATAAAATAAAATAAAATAAAATAAAATAAAATAAAATAAAATAAAATAAAATAAAATAAAATAAAATAAAATAAAATAAAATAAAATAAAATAAAATAAAATAAAATAAAATAAAATAAAATAAAATAAAATAAAATAAAATAAAATAAAATAAAGTAAAGTAAAGTAAAGTAAAATAAAATAAAATAAAATAAAATAAAATAAAATAAAATAAAATAAAATAAAATAAATTAAAATAAAATAAAATAAAATAAAAGAAGTTGAAATAAAATAAACAAAAATGAAATAAGAGACGATAAAAAACAAAATGCTTTACGTTTTACAATTTGAGTCATTTCATGGTTTTCGCACTCCTCATGCTATAAAATGTTTTTAACATATTTTTATCTCAATGATATGTTTTTAATGTAGATCGCCATCAACACATAATATGTCACCACTTGTACGCAAACTATTTTTACATTTTATGCCAAAATTGATGATGATGCGCCGCACGCAGTATACACTGCCCGATTATGATGATTCCACACCTAGCAATGGTTATACAAATGAAATAGATGTGCGGTAAATATAGTAAATGTATAAACAAACATTGAAACTTTATAAATATATTTTTTTGTTTAAGAATCTTTGTATATATGTAAATAAATATTTATATAGTTGCATATATGGTACATATGCCGTACTATATACAAATATGTGTATAGAATAGTTAGTTATACTGATTTTTATTTATGTAATTTTCAACTCTGCTGTTATTTTTGCTTTATTTTTTCACTAAAATATGGTCCAAATGCAAGCAGCGATAGTATTAGCGACTTTCCCAGTGAGTTCAAGGATAGCCAAGAGAGTCCATACGATAATGGTGTGCAGCAATCGATTGGTAAGTGTTTTAGAACAAACAAAATTATTGAATTTTAATTTAAGAAACTTGAAGCTATTTTTATTTGACAACAATGTTGTACGAGCAAAGCAGCATTTTCTTTTAATATAGTTTAAGTTTGCAGCCTTCATTTGATCTGCCCTGAACTGATTTGACTTCTATTTCTAAGATTTGATGAAACTCCCTTTGTTTTTGTTTTTTTTTTTTATTATCTTTTTTAGACTCTGACAATGTGATACCGCGCAACTTGACGCCCGAAGTGCTACAGGCCTTACGTGCCGTGCGTTTTATTGCGCAGCATATTAAAGATGCCGACAAGGATAATGAGGTGCGTACAACTGCTTCCAATAGAATTCCTCAAAAGGACATAAATTTGTTACAAACATATATTTTTAATATTCATTTATTTGTATGTATGTATGTAAGTAAATATTATTTCATTTTGTTTTTTATTTTCCTATTAGTTTTTGTGCGTTTTACGACGCTTATTTGTTTATCCCTCCATTATTGGTTTACTATTTTTTTTTTTACATCTATTGCTCCCTGTCGTCATTTTATTTTTTTTGCAGGCATTAATTTTATTATTGTTGGTAACAATAAATTTCGTTGTTGTTTTCCTTGTTAGCATTAAATTTGCTACTCTTCCTCATTTTTTATTTATTTTTTTTTATTAATAACACCAAGCAAAACAACATTTATCATGAAATATTGCACTTGTTGCCAGGGGTGAGTGCGTTGGAAACGTTCTAAGATTTATTTTCATTTCGGTTGTCAGTTTATTGATTGCTTAAGGGGATTTCGATTGATGCCTTGAATATGCGTTTGTATTTCCTGCTATAATCATTATTCGCACAGCAACTAAAGCACATTAAACACTGTTATACGAATATAAGTAAAATTTATTATTTACGAGCATAACCTTTATCAAGGGTACACTTGAAATTTATTTGTCAGAAGTCAAGTATTTATAATTTAATGAAAGTGCTTGGTTAGTGCCATAATTTATATTATGAAATAAAAAATGTTTACCTAAAATAGAATAAGATATACAGAGTTGACGACAGTGAAAACTCTATTTTACTCTGTTGTACTATGTACGCGGTCATCGAGGTCATTTAACGGAACGCCGAAGAAACGAGCTGTTTCGACAGGCTCGGGCCAGAGGGAAAGGTGGATTAGAAGAGTAGGTTTTAGAGAGCATGTAAAGAGGTTGTTAGTGTCGTGCGAGGTCTCATAGCATGCAGAACATACGTTGGGTACCGTCGGGATCAGGTCTGGATATGTAGAAATTAAGTCGACTACAATATCCACATCTTAATCGTGCCAGTAATATTCGGATCTCTAGAAGTAGCTTGAGCGCTTCGCTTGCAATAGTTGGTGCTTCGATTCCGAGAAGGTGAGAAGGTGTTGACGGACTTTCGCTGTTCGGTTCTTATTTACGCTGCTGTACGGTGTCGATATAGTCTAGTACTCCTCACCTGATGTGCCTGAATGGGTTTTCATGCTCAAGTAAGTGCCTGTTGGGATGCTCCCGAAGATTTTAGGATTTTGTTGCGGCTTTATACTTTTGTGGCAAATACAGTCGCTTGTGGAATGAGGATTTCGTAGGTTGCAGCTGTAGGTGTCGTATAGTGAAGAAGTGCGAAAAGTCGGCGAGACGCCAATATCGAGCAGTCTTCGGCATATGAGATCAATGAGGAGCTTCGAGATGTAAAAAATAAACAGAATTTTATAATTATAGTCTAGTAAGAATACGAATACGGACAACAAGTTATTAATCAGCAGAACTCAACCAAAATTAGCTGGAATGGAACTACCAGAAATAACTCAAGACAAAGAAAAAGACCGGCATTCCATATAATCGAGCTAAAATTTTTGACTACTTGGAGAAATAATATTTGAGCTAAAATCTCATATCTCTGATAGTCTAGCTGAAGTTTTTTCTGTGCTAAGAAGCTGCTTCTTTTTTAAATTTCTAGTAACATGCCGGTTCTGAGAAATATTTCAAACACCTCTAAAATATATTGAAACATTTTGAGACTACTTTTACATGTATCCGGGTCAGGCCTCATGATTTGTTGGTTTTCCCTTAGCCTGCTGTAATAGTGGCGTCTTGTTGAACGCCGTTCTAGATTTTTTTGATATTAATATATCCTTAGTTAAATCACTATAATAAATTATATCTCTTTGTTCTTTTTCAATTACTTTAGATTGTCGAAGATTGGAAATTCGTCTCAATGGTATTGGATCGTTTCTTTCTCTGGACTTTCACGTTATCATGTGTATTTGGCACATTCGCAATTATATGTCAATCGCCATCATTATATGACACTCGTCAACCAATCGACCGTCAGCTGAGTGAAATTCCGTTGAGGAAGAATAATTTTATGCTGCCACCGGATATTGTGCGACAAATTGTAAATTAAGTTGCCAAAGAAGGCCATGAGTAGTCATTCAGAATTCATTACAAAAAATTATAAAATGACTACTGAAAGTGTTAATGTTTACTTTCATGGGTTATCCCATTTATCCAAAACATTCATGCATGTGTTTCATTCACAAAAAAATATAATAGTCTGATAAGCACGCAAGAGGTGAATTGTTTTCAAAATAAAGAAAAAAAAACTTTGCAAATGAACGAAAGAGTTTTTAGCTTAAGCAAAAATACTTGCAATGATTGATGATTTAAAGTTTTTGAAAATTTAATAATATGAAAATGCCAAATGCGGAATTTTCATGAAAAAGTTAAAATGACTTAAATATCATTAGGCACATTATTTATAAAAAATTGATAAAAACTTAATACTTACAGAATTAATGTAAAACGCTTTTAGAAATAAATAATTACATCAAAAGGTTACAACCTTTCCAATATAAATATGTAGGGAGGGTGCTGTCTTCTATTTTTAATCGATCTGTGGAGTTAATATAAATATCAGCCGAGTATCTAATGTTAGGTTCCTCCCAAAATTTGTATTCCTTGTTTAATTTATACTTTACATCTGTCCCAACATGGCCAAGAAATTCGAAGGTAAGTCTGAGAAATTTGAAATCTCCTTTGTTTTTCTAATACACCTCGTGCATTACTTACGTACGAGCCTGATTAGCGCAACAATCATTAATGATTTTATATACAAACCAACACTTTTTTTACGGACAAAACCGGGAAAACCGTAATATAATAATAACTAACTTAACATAAATGATACCAATAATCTTAGGTCTATAGCTCCAAGCCCAAGTTAAGTTGGTTTGAAATTTGTATCGCTTTGAGAATTGTTCGACTTAATCAAAAGATAAAAAAATAAAACATAATTGTATATTTACTTATCTGCTAGTCGAAAAGTCCATCCTGAGGCAATTAAGGGTAGATATTACATATATCGAAATAGTACAAGTTTAAACTTCGTTTGGGGCAGTTCAGTTTGAGAGTTCAACGCTTTAAATATTACGAGTTTCTATTTCAAGTGGTAAAAATAGATTAAATTAAAATACCGTACAGAATAAAATAATAAAAGTAAAATAAGAAAAAATAAAGATACAAACTTAACTAAAATACACTAACGTAAAATAGAATAAGTTAAGAAATTAAATATAATAAAAAAGAATAAAGTTAAAATAAAATAAAATGAAGTAAAATAAAATAAAATAAAATTAAACAAAATATATTAAAACAAAATAAAATAAAATAAATTAAATTAAAATAAAATAAAATAAAATAAAATAAAATAAAATAAAACAAAATAAAATAAAATAAAATAAAATAAAATAAAATAAAATAAAATAAAATAAAATAAAATAAAATAAAATAAAGTAAAATAAAATAAAATAAAATAAAATAAAATAAAATAAAATAAAATAAAATAAAATAAAATAAAATAAAATAAAATAAAATAAAATAAAATAAAATAAAATAAAATAAAATAAAATAAAATAAAATAAAATAAAATAAAATAAAATAAAATAAAATAAAATAAAATAAAATAAAATAAAATAAAATAAAACAAAATAAAATAAAATAAAATAAAATAAAATAAAATAAAATAAAATAAAATAAAATAAAATAAAATAAAATAAAATAAAATAAAATAAAATAAAATAAAATAAAATAAAATAAAATAAAATAAAATAAAATAAAATAAAATAAAATAAAATAAAATAAAATAAAATAAAATAAAATAAAATAAAATAAAATAAAATAAAATAAAATAAAATAAAATAAAATAAAATAAAATAAAATAAAATAAAATAAAATAAAATAAAATAAAATAAAATAAAATAAAATAAAATAAAGCAAACTAAAATAAAATACAAAAAAATAAAATATAGTCAAATAAGAGAAAATAAAATAAAATAAAATAAATTAAAAAAAATAAAATAAAATAAAATAAAATAAATTAAACAAAATAAATTAAAATAAAATGAAGTTTAATAAAATAAAATATAGTCAAATAAGTTAAAGTAATATAATATAAGAGATTAATAATTAATTAATATAGAAAGAGAATAAAATAAAATAAAATAAAGCAAACTAAAATAAAATACAATAAAATATTTGATATGAAATAAAATATAAAATAAATTAATAAAAATAAAATAAAATTAAATCAAATAAAACAAAATAAAATAAGGAAAGTAAAATAAGACAAAATAAAAATGAACTAAATTGAAAAAATAAAATAAATTAAAGCTAAAACAAAATAAAATGAAGTGAAATAATTAATTAAGATAAAACAATATATTTTATATGATAAAAAAAAAATAATAAAAATAAAATATAGCAAAATTAAATTACGTCAAATGAAGTTAAATAAAAAATATTCAGTACAGTAATTTACAAAATAAATCAGCTGCTTTACAGTTGCATGAAATTATGCTTACTCCTTTTCGTACAGTATTTGTGCATGTGTACTTGCTTCCTTTGAACCTGTTATATTAATTAGAAAGTATATAATTAATTAGATTTTATTGCTCAAATAAAATAGGTCCAGAAGGCGTAACAACAACAACAACGCAAAGGACACCACATAAAAAAACAAACACAACAATGTTGTTTTATAAATATTTTTCAATTATTTGTGCGACAGAATTTTTAATTATGAATAATGGCGCTATTGCTGCAGGCATACTTGTAAAAATGGAAACAACAAATGCCAGAAGAGTGACATTAGCGACGGCGCTGAAGTCAACAACAAAAACTAATGGAAATTTCGAGTTCACACCAGTGCCAACAGAAACAATAAGGGTACAAAACGATTTTAACCACTTTATAAAAGGGCATAAAATGCCAACTGAAGACTTTTTGTCACGCACACTTCCCACATCCGCCTCTTCTAGCATCGAACCGCATGTAACAGCAACCCTTATCAGCTCATTGACCCGCGAACAACGTACGCTGCGACTTTTATTTCCAAATTTACGCAACTCTACCGATGGTGCAGGTGGACCAGGTCTCTTTGCTGCCAATGGATTACTTGCTTTACTTTTAACTAATTTAGTCTCCAATGACAATATCGGAGTAATTGCGGCAAGCTTAATAAATAGAAGAACACCACCTGCAACAGGTGCTCCAGCAGTACAGCCAGCAATGCCAGTTAAGAATATTGCCAATAATTTTTATGGTGTTGGTACTCCTACAAATCCGCAATATGCCCATGCATATGCTAGTGGTTATCCGTATTATTATGGATATGGCTATGGTAATTATTATACACCTTATGGTTATTATTATGGATGATTGAAATTAAGTACAAATGCTAAAAAAAAAATTGTGGTTTCTAACAATATTGTAATACACTCTTTTCCTTTGTGATTTGTGCAATAAATATGATATCTTCTTTTAAAGAGAGTACATTACTGTTTCACTGAGGTGAACGACAATAATTCCATTTGTGACGGCTTGGAATAATTAACTAACTCGACCAACAAATGAATTTAGATTAATAGATATTTAATTCATATTTCTTTTATTAACAGACGGAAAAGAGGGTTCCCAAGTCGTCGCGTATATTTTTTTACATAGTTGAACGATTTTTACAATTCTAAAATGGATTTCATCGATGGTTTGGTTAGTGTATAAGTTAAGTATAAGTATAAGTCCCATAAAAAGTTAAGAAAAAAAATTCTATCCCTAAGAGAAGGAACGCGATTCCACATAATATCAGGCATATCTCTTTACCACGAAATTCGATTGGATAATAGTTCCTTAATTAGATACGATATTCTTTGGAGTTTAGTCTCACATAAAATTAAAAAAAAAAAATCTTACTTCAAAGGTGGAAAAGTCGGTGTGATTTGTAGTTCACGCACACATTTTTATGATAAGTTGTAGTAATTAGTAGATTAGAGTAAAAAGGAAATCATAGAAAATATCCAGGAAGTAAAAAATAATAAAAGAGTTAACCTTAATAATAAAATTCTGAAACAATTGTCCAAGCTTGGGAGTAGGAGGAAGAAGATGGTTAGGAATTGAGAGAGATTATATTAAATTACATCTTTGTATGATTTATCGAGCGCAATGGCTCTTGAAGGAGTACAGGTGTGAGCTCCATAGAAAAAATCAGAGGTGATGAGGGATGACCTTTATAATGACTTATATAAGCCACGCCTAAACCATTTATATTAGAAACTGACGTTTTTTTAGCCATTCCTGGTGCTAGCAAAAATCTAGGCATGCAATAATACAAGCTATGAAATCTGCACCAAGCATCTTGTTTCATCGAGAATGTATTGAGGGTGTTGGCTCTTAAAAATTGGTGAAACGAGAGAGTGATTCAAGGCGTTTAGTAAGCAAGCAAGCTAACACCACTGAAGAACTGGCTTTCAGCCGTTCCTGATGCTGGTAAGCAAACATGCAAGTTTTCGAGCGACCCACCAAGCACCTCGAGCTTAGCATCTATTAGGCACTTTAAGTTTATTGCTTCATTGTTCACCTGAGAATTGCAGTTTTGCATATAACCATGCATAGATATACGCATACGCACGTATATGCACACAAACATAAATACATGAAAGGCAGAAAGCAAAACCTAATGCCTAAAAGTATGCGAGGAGTATGAGCTGCTTGCTTAAACATAATTATAACAGAGTAAGTCTCAATGTTGTCATTTCATGAACTTTTGGATCTCGGCTCGAGTCATTTTTTCATTTCAATAGCTTCTTCTCAGGGCGAACTAAATGTTTATTATCTCTGTAGCAGTGATATTTCAACATATGTACAAATGTAAATATTCGTAGAAAAATCCCATTCTTTTCTCATTAGAAAGCTATAGCAGTTTGCGGCTAAAATAAACCTGCTTTATCAACGTTGGTTTACACCAACAAAATAAATATTGAGAATGAAAAAATGTAGCGTCAATATTTTTTTACACTTACGTGTGGAGAATACTAAATCCCACGTCCTTAGGTGATTTTTTGACGGATTTCTGATCCAAAACCATGATCAAATTGGTTGTATGAGAGCCCCATCTGGCCGGTTCCAATATGTGATCAATTCCACCAATTAACCTCCAATATGCATGTCAACCTGCAAAATAATCCATCGGCAGATGTATTTGCTAGTTAATGGAAATGGGGAACGTCATCTGACTTCCGGATGGATTGCATTACAATTATCCAACACAATTTTTGAATTTTTGAATTCTTTTGACTTAGCACAATGACACGACTTGCAGAAAAAAAAATACAGAGGAACGTAATTGAAGCAACAATTCTGCTCGGACGTTTCAAGGGTGAAGACATCCTTATTGTTCGAACCCCAATCATTCGAACAGTTCCCTGTTCGACTAGCATTGTAATCACTATCAACAAAGCTCAGGGTCAATCTTTATCTACACTTAGATACGGATTGCTTCGCTCATGGATGGGTTGCAGCAACTTGCAAAGCGGGGCTATGGAGCGAAGGTTTTTGGATCCAAAACAATTTGAACACAGCAATATACAAAACCAAGTAACAACAACTTTAAGTAAATCAGACCATATCCTCAACAGTTGTTTCCGGGTGAGCATGCCCTATGGAGGTGAATGGAGAAGAGTTTTTGTAGGTGAGAAGAATGTCATCTCCATCTACACCGACGAGTCTGAAAAGGACTCCAAAGAACTTCAAATTTCCTAATCTGTGCCTCAATTCAGCTGAAGTAAAATACTTGGTATATAAAAAACTTGTAGAGCTTTTTCGTGGAATTGTTCAACCGTCAATTTTAAAGTTCGAATAGGGACTCCTCGCATTGGCGATTGGGTATTAAATGAGGTTTTAGTCTCTTTGCCTGGATGGATGAAAATACGAGAGATTTGAAGGTTATCGATGGAAGCAAAGGCACAGAAAGAACCTCATTCGACATAATTATACTACCACCGTATTATGTTCATTTAAAGAGGAGTGAAGTCGAACGAAATCAGTTTAATAAAACACTCTGTCAAAATATTAAAAGTGGGAATTGTAAAGTACGACACAGCATTATTCTACACTATCAACAAAAAGGTTTACAAAATGGGATTGTCCAAAATACAAAAAAAACAAAAAAAAAAACGATTGACTAAAAAATCACCGCTTGCAATAGCTTAGCCGCTCTCTCTGACTCACATGAGTATGTGTATAAAGCTCGAAACAACGCTTAGAGCCAGCGTCAGTTGTGTGACAACCAGCAACGGAGCAGCATCTTCTGACGTGCCAGCGTACAAAATGCGTGTAATAAGATTGCGGACACACCTTCGGCGCAAGCTACTAAATTACGGGGTTTTCTTATCAGCATTGCTGCTGCTGACCTTGACTGCAGTGACGTCGGCGTTACCATCACCGGGTGGACACACAACAACCAGTTTTGAGCAGCTGTTCTCAACAGATCCGAATAATGCGGTAAACAAAGCGTATATTCGATTGCGAGCCGGCGTTTTTATAGATTTATTTTTTGGGTTTTATTTTCTTCTTTCAGACCTTTACACCGGTCTGCGATGATGTGCAATTGAGGAATGTGGCACAACAGGTTACGCAGTTGAAGCTTTCCAGTGAGAACATCTTTTTCCTGTTGGAGGCATACAATTTGAGGTCAGTGGCCGCGGCGATGTTTAAATTGTTTGTGATTACAAAGCAACTCAATAAAGTTAAGTATTCTTTTTTCTCCTGCAGGCTGGACAATATTAAATTATTATTGGATGCACGTTTGCCGGAAGTGAAGTCAACGCCTCATTGGATTGACGTTCGAGTTGGTGAAGCTAGTAGTAGTGGCGGATCGGTTTCATCGGCACAAAACTCTGCGTGTGGCGTTAGCAGTTCTCAAACGAGCGCGGCAGGCGGCAATAATATACCTTTAACGAATTCACAAAGCTCGGCTGGTGGCGCTGACTTGCCTGTCTCGAGCTCACAATCTTCAGCTGGTGGCGCCAATTTACCTGTACTTA
Organism: Ceratitis rosa; assembly: GCA_037013455.1. Taxonomy (NCBI): domain Eukaryota; kingdom Metazoa; phylum Arthropoda; class Insecta; order Diptera; family Tephritidae; genus Ceratitis; species Ceratitis rosa. The sequence continues at coordinate 9,902,606 of JAWMAG010000039.1, forward strand.
ATACGCAATCATCAGCTGGTGGTATCAACTTACCTGCCACCAGTTCACAATCCTCTGCTGGCGGTAACAATATTCAAGCGGCGCCTACAAATGAAACAGCATCTGCAACTTGTGGGGGCAATCAGCAAAAACAGCCGCTTGCAGCCAATTCATACGCTGCTTTGCCCTCGGATCTTCATGGTGCACTTTGCCCCTACAGCAGCCCCGTGTTGCCAACTACTTGCGCAGAGGCCATAGAACAAGCTGGTACTAATGCCAAGAGTGGCATCTATCATCTCCATTTGCCCGATGCTGGCCTGAAACCATTCTATGCATACTGTCTGCTGGATCCAAAGGGCGGCCCAGCCTGGACTTTGATACAGCGACGCCAAGATGGCTCTATTAATTTTCACCGTACTTGGGTAGAATATCAAGCGGGTTTTGGCAACTGGAATGGTGAATTTTTTATCGGCCTGGAGCGTTTACATGGCATCACGCATGCTCAGCTCAACGAGTTGTGGGTGCAAATGGAGGATTTTGAAAATGTCACACGTTATGCCCGCTATCATAATTTTGCCATTGACGATGAGCACGAAGCTTATGCACTGCACTTATTGGGCTCATATGAAGGCAATTCCGGTGATTCTTTGCGCGTAAGTCAGGGTCAAATGTTCAGTACGAAAGATGCCGACCATGATATGTGGGATCGCAACTGCGCTGTGGAATATACAGGAGCTTGGTGGTATAAGGCGTGTCATGATAGGTGAGTTCGGCTCTAAAAAAACAAAAATCATAAAATACTAATTTAAAAAATGCTTTTATTTTCAGTAATTTGAATGGTCAGTACTTACGCGGCAAATACGGTGCGGATAAATATGGCAAAGGCATTGACTGGACTCATTGGCATGGTCATGAGTATTCACTAAAGTATGTACATATGGCTGTACGTCCAGTACAACAGAAAGTTTGAGTATAAAATTCCAGTTATTGGGACATCACCGGAAATCTTCACTTATATCCTTGAATTTTATGACTGAACTGAAATACTCATTTAATTCGTAATAAATTCTATAGTACAGAAAGCATAAGATTTGTTAATACAAGGAATTTTACCCAGCCTCTTTTCTAAAATACAGGGCTCAATCAATGTTTTATACTCTATTCCATTGCTTTGGTTTGAAGCTATAAATATAAACTATCACTCTAGCTATTCGGAAATTGGACTATAATATGTGGCTGCTTTTAGTTGAGAGTTGAGTTGATGTGGCTCTTGGTCCGAAACCAATGCACTTAGGCCTATAGGTCCATTGTATTGCCGTAATGAGGTCCCTCTCCTTCCCAAATATGCGAATCATTTAGTGTAGGTTATAAATGTTATGAGACCTCGTATAACAGTGAAAGCTGGTAATTGTGTCGCGTTGATAGTGACAGAGGTAGTGCTCCTCTTCATTCCTACAACTTCGATAAAATCCATTTAATTGGTAACCAATTCTCCTGCCATGAAGTCCCATTGAACAGTGTCCTGTTGTTACACCCGTCATTGTATTGTTGGAGAACCCAGCGGGAAGGGTTAAATGCGTTGAACCTTTTATATCCAGTTCCCTCCATATCGGCCGCAACGTGTGTATGATTCATTGTGTTTAGACGGGGTTTCCCGTCACGGCTGTGTTGTATTTGTTCGACAGTCTGTTCAGAGTACTTCTATATTTTATAGCCACTTTTGCCGTGGTAAAAGACTTTGGAAAACGCTAGAACAGTGAGTGGATTGCACAGCCTACTTTGGCATAGAGTCTGTGAAGTTGGCTATGGCTCTCTGATCCAGAACGTTCCTATTTAAAATTTTGACGGGGAACAACTAGGGTATCTATACTGTAATTGTTGGAGGTAGAGCCTGCGTTTTCAGAATAGCTGCAGACCGCTGAACTCTTTCTAGTTTCCTACTGAAGGTAATGTTTTCGAATGCCGGCTACCAGACATATTGTAGCATAGTATATCACTTGTTACTTAATATCCGTTTGGCAGGTACAGTTGTATCCTTCCCCGACTTTTACGCCCGGTTTCGGCTCCAGTTGAGTTTATTATCTAAGATTATTCTGAGTTATTAAATATTTCAATATAGGTGGCTTCAAAGGGGATAGCTTAGGCCTTTTGGTAAAAAGGACCAATTCGGTTGATATCTAGTCCACTGTCTTTCCGACTTTTTCATGCAATGAACAAACCGTCCTCACAGTAGTGAGGATGTTACTTCTCTTGAGCAGATGCTGTGAATTCAAATGAACAGGGAAGGTACCCCAAGCCGCACTATGGACTGTCTAAGTAGAAGATTTAGAACGTGTTTAAAGACCCCTCTCTCTGTGTTAAGAAGGATACCAAGAGTGTGCACCTTTACGTCGAGTAACAGACTTTTTAAGGGGAATTAAGTGAGGTTAATGGTCAGAAAATCCTTTGGATTAACTTGATTGGCTCTGCTAACTTTTGATACGAAAATTACTTTACCCTTGTTCCATGGTTATTGACTCGTGTCTTTAAGGTAAAAACAATTTTGGTTTCTCGATACAGGTAAGTATGGCTGCCACCGCCGACTGCCTTAGAGCTTTTAGCGCCTTAAAATTTTAACTAATCGGGTAATGGAGCATTTCTAATGTAGAACGTACCATTAAACTACTTTGGGGGAGCATGGATTAAGAAGAGGCCAAACTATTACTATCACAAAGCAAAATGGAATTTAATATTCTTGTAGGTGTACTGACGGGATATCATCTTCGAAAGCGAGGATAGATTGAGTCAGCTCTATGCAGAGCATGTGCAGAAGAGAACGAATGGTGGGAATTCAGCGGGTTTAGGCGTTATAACTTCCACGACGCCCCAAGCTTCAGCATAATGTAAATGAACCTGCTTAATAGCTCTGGTGCGGCCGCTTGCGTTCAGGAACTCAACCTTCTCTTTCAATCAACCAACCAACTAAACAAGTAAACTTAATAAAAAGCTAAAACCCAAGCGCCCATACCAGTTTCTACTTTGGTATTTACCTTACCGCATTTATTTGTTTCCATAATGAGCTTACATACATATAAATATATATACATACTATGTAGTTCTACTGTACCTACACGTATGGTTGATATGAATATTATAAGCTGCTAACATGTAAACCCTACTATTGACTCTACTTTCAATAGACAAATTAAACGTTCAACTTTATAAATGCGTATGTAAGTGGCGAATACAGTAGCCGAGCGGCTGGCTAGCAGTGCGTGGTACCATGCGAAAGGGCATTGGTTCGCATTCTTCCCAAAACAACACCTTGTACATTGCAATAGGAGCTCTGCCGAAAATCGATTCAGCGGTTATAAAGTGCCAAATATATATATGGTAAATGTGAATATACTCGCATATGTATGTAAGTACATTTACATGTAAAAATTGCATGCGACATGTGTAAATATGGCTATGTACGAGTACATGTGTAAATGCTTTTTTTATGTTTTCCGTCAGTGTCATCAAGATTGGTTACGTTCCGCCGCTAAGCGTTGCCTTAAGTGAATACTTACTTACTTATTTCACTTATTCATAGTAATCATACTTCGCAATCCAAGTTGCATATATATGTATTTATGTACGAGGGGATTAACAAAAGTTCGGTAAGTTGACCAGAAAAAAAATTCTTTTTACATTTATTCTGCTGCTGATTTTTGTTGCTTAGATTTTATGGGTGGGTTCGTTCCTGTTGGGCTCCATACCATGGACCTGTAACGACTTTACTAAAGTTGCTAGACTGACCATTTTAGGAAAAACTGTTTAGGAAAAACAGTCTTTTTGGGCTTCATTTATGGTAAAATTCGTGGTACCCATCGAACAGATTTCTTCGTGTATCCCAGACGATTAATTAAAATTCGCGATACAACCACGGCATTCAAGTCCAAGTCATTAGCAATCAATCATTTCATGTGTCTTGGGTCCTCGTCAATTTTGGACTTCGCCAGAGCTACAGTGACGTCATCAGTGGAAGATTTTTCTCAACTTTTTCGAGGTTCGGAAAAATGCACGGTCTGGTATCTTCTTAGAATTAATCTTGGATGATGGTACAATCCTTCCATATGCCATATGGCATTCACTAAATATCTGTATTGACTGTAAATTACGTCAAAACCCGAAGAGAACCACATGGCGAATTTTTATTTGTGTTGGTGGTGGAATTTCGTTTGACCTATCCTCTGTTATCCAATCGTTCTAAACTTTGAAAAGAAGACTATAAAGTATTTGCAAAGGATTTGATATTTTTAGATTTAACAAAAACAAATTGAAAATCACCAACTGACCGAACTTTTTTTAATCTCCTCATACATACTAAGTATGAGTAGTTGTTATTTTTGCAAAACAATTTCCCAAGTTTGTAATATTTGTTTGATTTCGTTTAAGTAAAAGTGCATTTCAATTGAAAATAATGATAAACTTGAAAATCGCATGAGATTAGATTAGGTGTAAGTAGTTAAGTAGGTGCGTAAGTATACATATACATATGTGTATGTACATATGTACATACATATGTCCATATGTATGTATGTTTTGTGTATTCGCAGTTGGCTAAGGGTGGAGAGTTTTAAAGAAAATTTCGTATTTATCTCAAGTTATTGGTATTATTGGTGCAAATATATACATAGAATATACATACCTATACATATATATGTAGTACAAATCTTTGCACATTTGGTTTAGTTTTATTTTTACTTGCAAAAACATCCCCAATGAAATCATATTAAAATTTACAAATTTTTTAAATTGACAAAAAACAAAATAAGATATGACCGCGAGTTACTTAAGTAGTGAGAGATATTGAAAAAAGTGCAGAGCAGCTAAAGTCAAACAGAATAGAGCAGTTGTCAAAAAAAAAAAAAAAACAAGAATTAGGAGCTGCCTTCAGCAATGCTTTTATACCTTTCATGACCATATCAAAATTAGCGGTATCTCATTTTAGGTATGGGGTCTATATAGCGAAGTTTGCCGATTTCTAATATTTTCAGTGTTAATGTTTATTTATTTATATATAAATATGTACATATATATAATTAGACCTAATCCAATATTTTTGTATTAAATTGAATGATTTTTTACCATAGTTAGAATTATCCGATTTATTTGAAATATGCGCCGCTTTGCTCGAGAAGAAATCCTTCTCCCTATAAGCAAAAAACTGGAACAATTGATTCCGCAGCCTTCTCCTGAGGTCAATTCTTCACCAGCTAAATCATTCGCCATACACAGGAACAGATGGTAATCACTTGGTGCAAAGTCCGGACTATAAGGAGAATGCACAAAAATCTACCGATCAAGCTCTCGGAACTTTTACCGGGTCACTATCGATGTGTGTGGTCTCGATGTTGTCCCGATAAAACACAATTCTAAGGCTGGCCGCAAGGAAGCAGCTCATAGTGAATGATTCCTTGCTAATCCCATCAAACACACAACAAACGGCTTGTGCCGGCTCACGACACGACTTGCAGATGGATACAATCGATGGATGAACAGCTCGTTTATAACTTCCGTCGACTAAATGCCACTAACAGTCTAAATAAGCAGATAAAACCGCTTTGGACATTGTTAAGCCAAACCACATCCTCTAGAAGCGAATGGAGGAGAGGTTTGTAAGAAGCGAGGAAACCATCTCATTAGAAGGTACTAGAGAAACTACTATTTATTTCTTCTAAGTGCCCAGCTCTCTTATAAATTCATCACAGAATATTTGGGATTTATCGGGTAACAGAATGGCGCAACCAGCACTAATTAAGCCCGAGGTTAAAAATTCAATCTATCTATACCTGTTCTCCTGTTCTCTCTCTATTTCTGCTTGAGCAGTATAATAAATTTGACAAGAAGTTTGCGGTAAACTTAAGAAGGTCCATCAAGACACTGAATATTTCAAAAACAAAGCGAGGATTTTTCCGTAGATTAAATTCGGATAAAGTTTGGTGCTGTCAAACGATAGTTATAACCAGACCAACTACAAAGTTATAGAAAATAAATTTTAAATGCGGTCGCCTCTTGGCAGGCAACCTCAATCTCACACATGAAATAGTGTCTCAAAAACATTCAACAACCCTTCTGAGGTGACATAGAAAAAAGCTGTAGGCCCTGCTATTCGTTAGAAAGGTATCAAAACGTACACCACGAATCGAAGAAGGAATTTCCTTTTTAGGTTCTTAGCTCTAAATGTGAAAGAGGGATGAGTTCGGTCGATGTCTTTGGGCTTCCAATATTTCCGTTGCTATTAATTCGATTTTCAAATTACTGCTTCTTAGCATTATTTTCAGTTATATAGAGAGAATAGAAAGAGGTCATATACTTATGTACAAACTTATATATTCGTATATTAATACTAAAAAGCCTTTCTTGTTCTATCAAACACAAATGCAACTGCAGGCCAAGCAGTAATGCCATTCGATGGCATCAACTTTTGTTACTTGACTTTCAATCATCATCACAACCAATTAGCATATTAAATTAAATAAATTTTAAATTACCAAAGCCATGAAAAGGAGAAAAGCTAGGAAATGTAGTACAAAGTGGAAAGCGGCAGCAGCAAAGTAAGCAAGCGAAGTAATTCACGGTATAGTATGTTCTGTTTGCAGGAAAGAAGTCGGTGGGGTATCTGGCAACAACGTAAAATGGATTGCATAACTTATATAAGCTCATTTTTAAGTGATGAAAGTGCAAGATGGTAAAGATTGACAGTGTTTGGAAAAAATTCCTTAGCGTTGAATGCATAATAGATGGAGTGAAGGTGGAATAAGTATATATTTATATACGAGTACACCAATGTTGGCTTTGTAAAGTCAATGACAAGGCCCTCCTAATAGACACAAGGAACACACATTTTCGACATACTGCATTCAAGTTTGCAGAAGAGAGTGGGTGAAAGTGAATAAAGATTTTAACAATGGCGTTTGTGTGTATTTGTGTGTGCCTTTTATTGTTTGTCTTTTTCCACTACATACACTATTAGTGTAGTTTGTGTGGCGATTTGCTTAAAAATGCATAAAACCAACAAAACAATGAAAATCTCAAAGGATTTTCCAAGCGGTTAGTACTGTTTTTGACTAACGGTGTTGTCAGTCATACCATCGACAAGCGCAGCACCGAGTCAAATATACGCTGAAGGAGCATTTTCTTGTTTGATAACCTGAGGCTACGTACAGTTTTATCGATGTAGCCTTCCTTGGTATACATGTGGGCTCATTTTCCGTTAGTGATTTATGTAAACTAGGTTACAAATTGCAAACTAAATTAAATCTTTTTCAATCGCTCACCTCGTCTGTGAGTTTAGAGTATATTAACTGATAAATTTTATTATGATGAGGAATATGACCACGACGTTGTCATACTCTACCATCATAGCCCGAGTCCGAAAATTGGGATTACGCTCCAATTGTGTGAAGGACTTGAATTTCACGAGCGCTACCAGAGTGGGTAAAATTTTGACTTCTGGCGCGCTACTGGAACAACAACTGATTCTAGAAGGAAATGAATTCATTTTAAAGAGACACAATACTTCGACCATCTATTCGAAGTGATCGTGACGTGTGACGTGTTCTGGGATGAGGTGAGAAGCTCAAAAAAAATATCTCAGTACTAAAGGAGCTTATGCGACACGCCAAGAATACTGCTAAACAGCTGAACAGCTGAGCTGAATGAAGGCGAGAATATCCGCTCTATATTAAACGTAACGAGAACCAAGTACATCTGTAGGTATCGAGGAGATTGCTTCACAACACATCTTCGAGAACAACCACGGCAAAATCGGAATCCGGTCAGTGTGGCTATGAACAGTAAGAACAAGGCGATCAAGAAACTTTCTAAGTAATGACATGGCGGTAAAACTGGTAACACGAAATATGAAAAAAGTAAAGTCACGTTTGGGGATGGGTGATTGGTGATCAAGAGCGTTAGTAAAACCAATAGAAGCAGAAGAGAAGCTGCATGAGAACGAGTTGTTTGTCATTCCAGAACTGTTCGATAATTTGGTGATCGTGGTGATTGTGGACTATTTAGCAAATGTAAATAATATCTAATTTAGATGTGTAGGGAAGATAAAAAAAAAATAAAAACTCTACGAGTTGACAGAAGTAAAGCAAAAGACGTCAAAGCCTTGGTCGAAAAACAGTTCGAAGATTGCATGACCACAGAAAGTTGGAATTCATCCCCTCTACGATCAAAAAACTCATCAGACCAAACAGAGAGTGAACTAAGAAAGTTTAAGAAGTTGTCAAGAGTATTCAACATTGCCACCCACAATATAGTTACACGAAATGACAGGCCGACCAAGTAGATGTACTTTCCCACAAATCCGAAAATGTAACACCAGAGAACTTTCCGGGCCACGAAGTAATAGGTAATCCTGGCGAAAAAGGTAGATAACTTCGCTGCAAACATTTTTTCTACTAAAAATCGTCGAAAGAAAACTCGGTGGTGGTGATGTGAGGAAATAGGATATCGCTCTCAAAGCGATTGGTAACCTCGATTTCTAAGTGATCCTCTACAAAATGACAAAATTCTCTATATCAAATCGTACCAATGCCTACAAAACATCTACAGCAGAAGGTGCTTTGAAACCAATCTTACTTAAAGACATCAATATCACACTTTTGGTAGAAGTCAGATTTAACTAAACTCGGAACACGGAAGAAATGAGCTAAGCCACCATTAGCTTGCATCATAGATGAGTTGTGTGATACTAATCTTTCTTTGGAAGCTTTTTTTAAAGCAAATATTTTCAGGAAGACAGTCCGTAAAACATAATTTGTGTAAAAAAATAATTTTGTTTTGAAAAATTAGGTAAAAGTGCTGCAAAATCGTGTTGGAAAATTTCATTGATTTACGGTAAGTATGGTGTAAGTGAACGTCGGATCCAGGAGTGCCTTGTTCATTCCGTTTCGGAAATTTTCATTGTACAAGATGTATCACGTTACTGTCGACCAATCGCTCAAAAGGTCGATGAAATTCTGGAAGGAAATTGTCCATTATTCCAACAACAACAACAATTCTCCATTATGAGCAGTTAACCAGCCCTTTTTGCAAAACTTTCTCGATGGTAAAAAAGCGGCCGACTGAATAGCCGCTGAAAAGTATTTGACCAAGCTTTTCGCCGATGAACAACAGAAGTTTTACACTGTTGGACTTATGAAGCTATAAGAAAACTAGCAAACAGTCTTAGATTATGGTATAATGGTCAATATGTACTTGTTTAAAATTAATTTTCTTTAAAGGAATTTTCCTTCCTTTCCTTGAAAAAATATACAAAACTTACCGCAGAGGCGGTTTAAATTATCCAATACATACGAAAGTTACTGATTCTAGTTAAGCCATTTCAGAAATATTACTCTAAAGGATTTTTTGGATTTTCTTGATATTTGGTTTATTTTTGGGATTTTTTAACCCCCACGTCACACCTCACACTATTGCTTATTGCTGAACTTCTTTTATATGATGATGATGATGATTTTTCGCATACATATGGTCTGTACGCTTACATACATTTATTTTATTTAAATATTTATATATGAATTTCTAACAACATTCAAACACATTGCCTGACATGAGTTTTACGTAAGTCTGATCGTAATTTATACAAGATATGCTAATAATTTTACCTGCAGTGCAGTGTGTGGCTTATGATGAAAAATCTCTATATTAGCACCTGATTGAATGGATATAAAAATTGTTTTCAAAACTTATCCTATATTCGCAGGCACCCTTAAGCGAACAACACACACATGCGCTTGCAACACATACCATACATATGTATATGTACCTATGTATGTATAAATTATTACATTGGCTCGCTTAGTTTGTCGGTAGTTTTAGCAAATTTTGGCCAATGGCTAGAAAACTATTGCAATTTCTTGTTGGTAATTGGTTGGATGTTAGAGGATTTGGTCTGCAGTTACTTTAGTAATTTGAAATGCAAATATGTACATATAAGCGGTACCCTTCAATAGCTGCTTCATGAATTCAGATGTTCAAAGATTTTATGTGTGCATTCAAGTAGAAATCAGAGAAAAAATATTTACATAAAAAGTAAATCTAAAATGGCAACAATATCAATTTATCGAAAACTTACAAATAATAGTTTGATGAATGAAATTGAATTTTCATGATCCTAAATTCCACAGAATACAAACCAAAGAAGTAGTGGTTGGGTGTGAGCATGGCTAGGCTGATTTGGTTGGTCAAAGCTGTTTTGCATATAAAAATTCAAAAATCCTGAACATAAGCGGAAGGTCATGGATTCGAATCCTGGATGTTAGCCTGATCCAAAATAAAATAAAATTTATTTTAAATAAATTTTTCTAATTATCTTCGCTTCCCAGTAGGAAATATCCACCATTTTGCGTATGCCATATTTCTGACATGACATGCTATAGATGCCTCGATTTGTTGGGCAAAAATTGTAGAAGTAGCTCGGCTGGATGTCGCTTCAGTCACAGACTTGGCAACGCATTGTTGGGGCCTTCTGAATTTTTTCCGACGTATCGACGTAGAGACAGTTCCTATTTCTGCTATCAAATGCTGCGGTGGTGTGTTACAACTTTTCTCATGGATCTTTTCTAGGTGAATATCTGGTAAATAGTGGATCATCCAGTTCTTAACCCACTCTGATCATCATTTCATTCACGGTGTGTTTAGTCTTTCTCACAGTAAGCTAGATAGTACTATTGAGGAAGCTTATACTATATTTGAATAGGTTAGACTGTAGGCTATCCGTTCCCGTCACTTTGTTGTTATTTTTTCATAGTCTGATAGTGAAGAACATATTCTATCGACCTCAGTTGCGAAATCGAGCTCACCTTATCTTTCATTTACATTACTATTCAGTATGCTGGGGCAGTGTTCTTTCCATAATCTTTTTTCTCTCCCCTGCAGTCCATCTTCATTTGACATTGTCGAAAACCAATAGTTTTGTTCGTAGTTGTATGTAAGAAGCTCGCAATGCCATCGTATAGTACCCTTACTGATGACTGCTTTCAGAGAGCAGGAGAGTAAGTCGAACCAGTTGTGATTACAGCTTTTCAACGCGGAAATTTCATTTGTGCCTGTATGTTGGTCCAACCAGAACTCGAACCCTTACCTTCCGCATGGCCTCAACCTATTTTGAGATTTTTCCTCATGAAGGTTGATTTTTTCGATCGCAGATACAAAAGATACCTTGCAGATTAAAAAGAAAATGGTATCCAGGACGTGTACTGGTAAGAACCAAAAAGGTAATCTGTTAACTAATGTCCACAAGGTCCTGATAGGAGAAATGCATCGTTTGTCTAAAGAGCAGAAAGCAGGTGTTCAGGCTCTATTTGAATAACAAAGAATAAAGTGAAGATATAGAATCTTATTGGAGAAAAGCTTCTTCCTTTGACAACTTTCATTTATTAGCAATATCAAAAATTATAAAAATTTCCATTATGCACAGCAGGAGCTCCACTTATTGCATATTGAAATTGTATCTTTATGGCACAAGAATGCGAAAGTACTTGCATAATATCGCATTATCATATTATTATGAGAATTTTAATTGTAATTTTGCAACTGACAACAAACAAGCTCATAACATATGGATATATATCATCATACGTACATACGTACATACATCATACATATATATTAATATAAAAAGTGTCTATATATGCATACAAGTGGAAAGTGGAAAGTGTTCAAGTATAATTTACAAGGTAAAATTCATAAATTGACATATACCTACATGCATACTCGTATATAAATATGTATGTACATACGGATATCTGTATATCTATATGTTACTTTTGCAAACTATGATTGCCCACTTATGGGCAGCAAAATATAAATCTGTATTAATGAGCGTGAAAGTGACAAAGGAAAGTGCTTTAAGGTTTAATTGTCATTTTAATAATTTATACTGCTTACATATGTATAAACATATATACAATGTGTGTGTGTATATAAAAATATGTAAGAAACACTTTTATCTATAGAATGTCAGTAATGGTTGACACACATAAATAATATAATATATGTATACTACAATACATAAGAAATAAAGACTACATTAAGACGGAACACATAAATCTTAGGCGGAAAAAGGGGAAAAATTTTGAAATTATAAAAAGAGATGGAGCGCAAAAAAAATGGAGTCCCCTAGAGTCTCTAGATAAACGAAATTATCTGCAACCTCGAAGTTTTGACTGTTAACGGTGACTTTGGAAGATTGTACCTTCTCTATTCAGCTCTGCTGCTCGTATTATTTTCTCCAGCATTAAATTAAAAAAGTCACACGATAAGGAATCACCTTGTCTGAAACCTCGTTTGGTATCGAACGGCTCGGAGAGGTCCTTCCCGATCCTGACGGCGCTGTTAGTGCTGCTTAACGTAACTTTACACAGACGTATAAGTTTTGCGGGGTACCAAATTCAGACATAGTGGCGTAGAGGCGGCTCCTTTTCATGCTGTCGAAGGCGGCTTTAAAATCGACGAAGAGGTGGTGGGTGTCGATTCTCTTTTCATGGGTCTTTACCAAGATTTGGCGCATGGTGAATATCTGGTCAATGGTTGACTTACCATGTCTAAAACCATACTGATAAGGTCCAATCAGTTTGTTGACGGTGGGCTTTAAGAAGGCTTATTCCACGGTAGTTAGCGCAGACTGTGGGAACGCCTTTTTTGTGGTTTGGGCAGATTTCATCCGACCATATTTTGCAAAGAAGCTGATGCGTACACCTGATCAGTTTTTCACCGCCGTATTTGAATAGCTCGGTCGGTAATCCATCGGTCCCTGCCGCTTTGTTGTTTTCAGTATACTCTGGGCATCCGCTACATGTTAGTCTCTATAAATACGTTTATTAGCAATTTGCCAAGTCGATCTGATTTAATACATAGTATGTGTACATATATGGTATAATCAAGTCTATGTGTAAGTATGTATAATTATGCGTGTTTGAATAAATTTATTTAATGTGGCCTACATACATATATAACTGATTCTGTTGATTAACTGAAATGCTCAACTGACTGACTGTTTGATTGTTTCAGTGACCGGTTGAATTGATGTGATACTTGCATACATATAGTATACATTATATGCATGTATATAAGTACATATATTTGTGTACGTCGGCTTACATAATTGCAGTGCATGTATTTCATTTTCACGCGTGGATGACATTTTACAGGTGTACCAAGGACATTTCTGCAATTAATTTCACTTTGTTTTTGTTATTGTAACAACAAAATTTTGCAAATTGCATAAAAAGTTATAATTATGATACAAGCTTATATTAAAATATTGTCCACGTCGATTCCTGAGTAAAATGAGTTAAGAGAGAAGTAAGCTGGAAAAGGACATTCCTGGAAGAGAAACGAGCAGCAGTGTGGAAAATGTATCTACATGGCTATATATTATATGTACATACACGTACATACATAAATGCACAATTAATAGCAATTCCTAGCAATATTGCTGCTTTATATCGAAATTCTTGTTAATTTATCAAGGATGCTGCAAATGAGTCTCACTGAAGGATTAATCAGCTTCTTGGTAAAATAAACAATCATTGATGCTTGAACTCCTGGAAAAGCTATTCTCTATTGCACAATGGCAAGCATGGCCCTGACTTAACGTACTAGGTTATTAATAACGAGCAGTAACACAGCACATTTACGTCAGAGGTGAATCTTACTTTAGCCTTTCCCCCAAACGTCCACGAAGTTCAAGAAAAATTGTTAAAAATATTTCTCAGAGTTGACAAGAAGAATGTAATACATAATAACATTTTATGTTAGGTATACAATTAAACTGTGTTAGGGGGGAGACCTGCTTCTGGGTATGCAGTTACAGTTGCAAGACTCTAACCTATTTCTACTCTTGCGTCCTCGTCGCACACTACTCCGGAATTGCGAGCAACCTTGGAACGAGATTCGGTATACAAACCGTATGGAGCTTTGGGTCAGCTGAAAAAGTAGAAAGTGTAGTGAAGTTACTCCAACATATTGGGGGAGTCTTTTTTCAAATGTGTTTTTAAATAAAAAAAAAAATTAAAGTTCTTATCCGCACAGAGAGAGCTGGGATTGCAAGTCTTCAGCAACTCGGTTTAAGAAAAAAGTAAAAAGAGCTGATTTGGCAATCGATGTCCAGGGAATATTCAGTTTATGAAGGGAACACTTCCATAGTGAGAGATGGCAAACTCGTAACCTCAACTGATGATAATGGAAAATATGACGACTATGATGAAGAATATGGTCGATCGAAAACACGATTAGAACCTGAGTGTGCTCTGCCCAAATACAAAAAAAGGGAGACAACGCAATCTACTCCGATTATCATGTGGTAAGATGCCTTAGTATCGGATATAAGGCTATATAGAGCGTATTGCGTGAGAGAATCAAGACATCGTCAACGAACTGGTTGGACTTATCGCTATAGCTTCAGATCTGGCAAATCTACCATTGACCAGACATTTACTAGGCACGAAATCCTGGAAGAACCTCGTAAGAAAAGGATCGACATACATCACCTCTTTGTCGATTTTGAACCTACCTTCAATAATATGAAAAGATATTGACTCTATGCCGCTATGATTGGGCTTCCTCGGCATTTCCGGCCTACATAGCTAAACAAACCGAAGCTTCGTTAAAATTGGGAAGGACTTCTCCAGCACTTTCGATACTGAAAGAGGCTTCATAGGCTTCTCTTTCATGTGATTTCTTCAAACCTAATATTGGAGAAGGTCAAATAAGCTGCAGAACTCGGTAAAGAAGGTACGGTCTTCTGTAAGAGCTTCAAGGTGGTAAGTTCTGCCTTCTTCGGGTTTGTAAAAAAGAAGCGAGGCGAATGGGTCTGGCGAAATATCTCCCGTCATCAAGCAAAAGTCAGTAGATTCACGTCTTGCTTCCCACGTCATAACTTTGGCGTCACACATGATTTCGTTCATCTTGGAACCACCACAATGCCAGCCTGAAAATCCCACGGAGACTAACTACTGCCAACATACGTGTATGCTACTTTGGACTGAGTAAGTAATTGAATAGCAAAGTCCTCTCATCGCTATCTTCATACATTATGCAGAAGCGTGGACGCTGACTACATTCGATGAGCCGGCTTTGAGAGTGTTGAAAAAAGGTTTTGAGGAAGCGATAGCGGCTACGCTAGCTAGATTATATTGCTTGGTTGGATGAGAACACTCCAGCTTTGAAAATATTCGATGAAATATCCGATGCTGGAAATATAAATAGATAGAGGTAAACCTTCACTAAGGATCAGATGCAGAAAGAAAGATTTGGCTTCATTTAGTGGCTCTAATTGGCTCCAAACCTCGAGAAAAAGAAACGTATGGTGCGCAGAATTTTTCCTCCAACAACATTCATCAAACACTGAAAAGTTCAATGAATACAAAATTAGCAAAATCCACGGGGCGATGACGTTAAAGTTTTTTTCTCGTTTTGGCTCTGAACGCTGTTGAGATCACACAAAACGCTAGATATGACCTTGTATGCCACACACACTGGATACCTATATGAGAATAACTATGAAGGATTGTGTTTAAGCTGGCTGATCCAGCGGGCCTTACTTAAACCCAGTAGAATTTCGTTCATTTAAAATAGTTTAAACTGCGTTTTGCACGAGTGTCTGCATATTTCTCCCTAGTAAAACTTGGGGATGTAAATATATTTCATCATCTGTTCCAAGCCACCAGATAATCTCTTGCTCGTTTTTTAAGGAGCTCAAATCATTTTGCTCCTAAGCTCTTCTTACAAAATAGAAAGGTACCATGACACTTCTGTAACGATGAAGACGAAGGAGGAAGAGAATCACTTACCGAAAATATATAAAGGGTGATCCCTTTCGAGGTTCCCTACTAAACGCAGTAAATTCAAATTTCATGGGGAGTGTTTACTCTCATTCTAAAGAACAATTGACCGGCCCAAAGCGATGTGTGGAAAGTGGTGCCATCTTGTTGAAACCAAATGACGTCGAACTTCAATTTCCGGCATTAAATAGTAGGTTATCATAGCGCATAACGGTCGCCTTTGACTGTTACGTTCTCACTGGCATAGTTTTTGAAGAAATATGAACCAATGATTCCACCGACCTACAAACCACACCAAACATTTGTTTTTCTGGATGAAAGGGCAACTCTTGAATCTCTTCAAGTTGCTCTTCGTCCCAAATGTGGCAATTTTGTTTGTTTATATGCCCATTGAGCCAAAAATGCGAAGCATTTGCGCCAAAGTTCCGAGTTGCAGCGAACTGCGCCGAATCTACTCTCCAACTTGGATCACCCGTTACTACCGACACATTTAATATGAAAGTGAAATAATATTAAATGTATTGACACACGTATGTATGTACCGTGAGCTGCAAAATAAAATATAAAATCATTTTTTTTTAACACAATCTCGATTTATTTAATTTCTTTCTTTCAATTCTGGTGACTCGTAGTGCTTACTAACTACAGTTAATATTTCTATTATTGGAATTATTTAATTTAACAAATTTTCTTAATTTAGCGTAGACACAATTTAAATTGTGTTGTTAAGTTACTTTATTTACTTCAATGAAACATTTTAGTCTTGCAAAAAGAGTCCAATGGTGTTAGCGTCTTGTGCATCTCACGCTTACGTAAGTGAGGTTATGTTTTGCCATAATCAGCTTATTAACTAACACATACCATAAGCATTTGTTTGATTAAGCTTTGCTTTAATTTTAATTTATAAAATTTTTTGAAGGTTTTATTCTTCCCATGCTTCATTTAAGATTTCTTTTCGGTTAAGTTGTAGATTTGCTTCGCAATAACTGACAGTTCCACGTCGATCGGCTTGGTATCGTCATATAATGAAGGCGCTTCACAAAGAATCATGAATGTACCCACTAAGGAGGCGATCATGAAGAGCCATAGAAAGAGTCGATCCAACACCATGGCAACAAAGCCCCAATCTTGATCTTCCTGGAAAGATGAGAAAAAAATAAGAATTGTATTAGTTTTGTTATAAAATTGTATTTGGGAAAATTAAATTAAAACTCGATTACATGATTTAATGACACATAGCAAAAGGACGAAATTAAAGAAATCGCGCTTTCGTTTCATACAGGTAAGAAAATCTTCAAAACAAATTTTCATTGGCCGTAGCAGCTGATTTTAATTTTTGTTTGGAAAACTGAATTCTCAAAGCGATTCTTTAGGTATCACATAAGAAAAAGGGAAACGAGAAAACCTTTTCAGGTAGAAACAGCAAAAGACCGAATTGGGAGAGTACGAAGAGCTTGTGAAACCGTTGTATAAGTCCGATCGGGTTCCGCTGGCGTTAGAAAGATGACATTTCGTACGAAAAAAGCTTTTCTGACAGTTTTGTGATTGGTTGATTCAGTTTTGTTTGAGCGTGTGTCAAAGATGGACACTAGCAAAGAGAAAATACGCTATATTTTACAGTGTTTGTTTATGGTTCTCATACTGTTACAGTCAATCATGCGCAGTTTTGGTTTCATTCCGGATGTAAAAGATGCTTCACGGAGTGGATGGCCAATTGTCGAAAATGTCGATAAAATCATGGACATTGTCGAGTCCGACCGTCATTTAAGCCCTTTTTCGTTTGCCCAAGAGCTAAAGATTGCACAAAAAACCATTTGGAACCATTTGAATAAAGCCGGAATAAAAAGAAAAAATTAAACCATTCAATTTCATGCCAAAATAATGGATTTCTTTTTACTACATCTAATATAGTTGGCGCATTGTAACCGCTGAAGGGAATTTCGGCCGAGCTCTTACTCCGATGGATTTTTATGAAGATCTTTTATTTCATGTCGGAAATTTATTCGATCAGCGTGAAACTCCCTGTCAAGGGACCGCAACAAGAAAAATTAGTTTTCTACAATTTGTTGATATTGATCAAACCAGGACTTGAACACCAGCCTTCCGCATGGTAGTGTGCCTTCCCAACCACTCAGCTTTTGTGGCCTGAACGTCAATACGAGTATATACATATACCTATAATAAAGATATATTTACAGGACTTTAATCCCTCACCAACTTTTTAGGCTACTCATCAAAAACTTTTCAATATGTCTTATCGCCAAAGTCTGTAACCTAAATGCGTCTCTTCATAATCAACGAATTCGCTAAAGCACTCATCAAAATGTTTTACGCACATACAAGTATGTTTGTACATACACGTATGTATATACATAGAGCTTGTAATCAAAATCAATTGGCAAGTGATCGATGTAAACCGCAAAAGTTGGTTATTTGTTTTTATTGTTATTGTTGTTGGTGTTGTCGACCAAATTTTATTGCTTTTACGCTATAAAAGTCACTGTGCATGTTGTTGTTATGGCATAAAGCTGAGTAAAGTTCAGTTGTTTGATGGCTTGATGGGCTGCATATGCGGGTATTTCGCTGAGTTATTTATACATACATAGATAAATGCACATATGTGTATGTGTAAATATATATATGTATTTAAAGAAATATATTTTTTCTTTTGCTTTGAGTAACACAACATTGCTAAAATCCACTTTTAATTACTTTTGTGCAATTGACTGACATCAGCCAACGGCCAACAGCCAACAACAGCACCAACAACACTAGCCAACCAGCATTTACCAAAGCAAACCGCTACAATCAGTCACTTCTTTTGGCGATTTGGTGGTTTTTCCATTCGCCATTCCTTCAATTCGCTTTTATGTTTTATTATGCCTCAGCTAGACCAGCTTACACATTCAAACCTATATACTTACATACGCATGTACACACATATGTATATATATATACATATATGATATGTGGTTTGATACTTTAATCAAAATCAAATGCATGCGCGAGCAAACCCCATTTCTCTTAGACATACGGCTCGAATGAACTTTGACGGATAACCCCATGCGTTTGTGAGTGATGTGCTTCAGTTGTGATAAGCATTGAGCTAGCATTTTATGGGTTTGCAGAATTCTTGGCAGTTCGTTGACTATAGGTTATTGATCGCTGACTTATTCATTAATCGCTTAAAATTTAAAATTTAGACATTGGAAAATTAAAAATGAATAATAATCACTGTCAGGGTTCGAGTCCTGGCCCGACAACATTCAAGAAATTATATATTTTTTAGGCTTGTAGTTTACATAAAGAAATAAGACGCTTATAATTTTAAAGTTATAGCCAAGTATTTTTTATAAAGACAAGGATTTGTCATTATGTTTTACAAAATGATTTCTGGAAATCACGCCAGTGGCCCAAGACGCGAGGTAATGCGTTCACCAAAAGTTTCCTTCAATAAATAAGAAAAATAAATGGTTGTTTTCCTTAGCATGTCTGCTCATTGTCGGTCATTTCGGAAAGGAGACAACTGCGATTCTGACTGTTACTCTTATATATCTTGATGTTGTCCCTATCGTTTATTCCAAGCCACCTCGGAATGGATGAAGGATTTTCATGAGGAGCCTTTATTTCATGTCAGAAATACACTCGGAGGGGTGGATTGCGGGCGACCGCAGTTAAAAAAAATTAACTAATGTTTTTATTTTAAACTAATTCGGACCAGGACTCTAACCCTGGTCTTCCGGATGGCATTACGCACTGCTGACTACTCAGTTATCGCGACCGCAACTAGTTGTAAATTTATCTATTTCATAATTATTTTTTTAGTTTTTTAGTATCTGCTATTGGTAGATATGTATATATGGTACAAATAATGTACGAATTTATGCTTTCAATATTTTAATTTCACGCTCGATTTCCTACATTTATTACTCATAAGATGTATGTAATAGACACATCTATAAATAAGATTTAAAAGGTTTGTTGAATACAGTTTAATTCTATATAAAAACAGTTTTTTAGCTTTCATTTATATTTTATGTTTGCTGTAATTTTTCAACTGTGTAATTATAGCTATGGAACTTGAACTTGGCTTAAGGGTTTCGGTCGGTAAATTTTTACCTGTTCATCAAAAATGTATGTAGTTTGGCTTTATCATGACGAAACACAACTCATTTTCTCTTCATGAATTCTGAACGCTGTTTTGAAGAGTTTGTTGTAAACTGGTTAATTGTGAACAGTCGTTTTGCCAGGTTGTAGTAATTCATAATGTACAATTCCCTTCTAATCTCACCATACACTAGACATGATCTGTTTTGCTGTGAAACTAGCCTTCTCAAATGATTCTAAACTGTCACTCCAGTGACGCCTAATACCTCCGTCAAGCTTGCATTGCATATCATTACAGTTGATTATACTATAAAATGAATGGCATAAAAGCTGCTAAATTACTGCAAAATCTTCCAAGTCGAAATATTTTCTATAAAAATGGCGACAGAACTACTGTCTACACAAAGTCGCTCTTTCAAATGGCATAAATATAATAGTGGTTATACTACGATTATATAAAGGGGCGATAAGATGACCTTGCGAAAAACGAAAAAATTATCTTAATTGGTCTGATAAAAGAGAGAGTCCTTTCAAAACTCAACGTAAATGTGGACTTTACCAGTTCCACTCAGGGAAGTGAACCAGGCACAAGAAATACTCGACGAAAGGTTGTTTAACAGCGAAACTTATGTGCAAAACATATGGGGTGAACCTTACTAAGTTCTTATCAGCGACAAACAGATCAAATAGGACTATTAGCAGGGTACTTTCTGTTGGCGTTGCATTTTTAGACAAAAAAAAGGAAAAGATGCGTGAATATTAATAGCTTGAAAAGCTGTCCGACGAAATTCTACGAAAAAACGGCAACTTGTAGAAGGTTTCAAGCCTATATAGAAAACTCTTATAGGACCCAGAGAGATGAACTAGAGACTGATACTCGGAATGCACTGAATTTATGGAGAGAGCACTTCTTCAGTTTGCTGATTGGCAGGGAAAATGGAACATCAGGAGAAGGCGAGCCATTAGTTCTGCTTTCTCTAGACTGGATAAGAAACTAGGGCAAAATGAAATATCTTCTATCATCAAACAAACAGTCAACGAATTCGCGGATCTTGGAAGAGTCAGCATTAGGAGTTTTCGAGAGAAAGTTTTTGCAAAAGATTTATGGTAACATTGATATAGTACCCCGAGAGTATTCAAAGTAGCACCTGCCGCTGGAAGCAGAGAAAGGCGAAAACCTCCACTCGGTTAGAAGCATCAGGTGGACGCCGACCTGATTTCATTTGGTATTTCCAACTGGCGCTAAACAACGAAGAGAAGGAAAGAATGGCGCGCTGCTCTTGATTCGGCTATAATCGCCAATGAAGATGAAGAAGAATGTCAGGCGCTCTGCCGGCAATGGACAAAGAACCAAAATATCTAGGACAATTTGCTAAGGGAACAGCAATGTTCTATGCATTGGAGACACACGGGAGACCCCTTAGGGTTTCAAGAATTTACCCGCGGTAAGGCATGCCTGTCTGATCTTTATCTATACACCTCCTTTTTAAATATATATATACACTCATATATATATTTTATCATGTTCCACATTTACAACACTTACCGCATTGAATTCATCCTGTCGTTGCATATGGTGTTGTATAAACATGACATTGTGAATAGCCTTTTCCAATTCAAAGGGATATTTCTTGCGCTGCGCCACATCGCTGAGTGAATCGTCGAGACCGGAAAGCACCGACGGTAAGCCATTGTAACCACTGAGCGTGCTTAAACCGCCACCCAAAGCACCCACCAGACCACTAAAGCTGTTGAAAGCATAAAAGAAACGCAGAAAAAAAGAACATTTAAAGTAAAATATTACGGTGTAAATAAATACGAGTATATAAGTAAATAAATAATTTATTTTAATTCATATATAAATACATAGGTATGTATAAAAAAGCCGCATGTTGAGATATAGTTACTTCGAAATGGCTTTCAAAGGGGAACTGACAAATAATAACTTTGATAGATAGCACTGCAGTTGAGATATTTAATAAACCGTATATGAGACATTGAAAATTGAGCCAAGAGGTGGAGCTACACTAACTCTTTGTTTAATTTTTACACCAATTTGACTTAAATTAATAACAAATCATATATATACCATATGTATTATATATTTGAAGAGATGTCTCATAAAATTGGTTTAACTAGAATAGAATTCACTTACCGATTGGTCGCGCTGGTTCCATGCAATCCATTACATCCACCACCACCCAAACCAGCCATACGTCCTTGCATGCGCCGCAACGAATCTGGACTTGAGCTGCCCGAATTCATTTGCATTTCATCCATTAGCGCTTTGCCGAATTTAGTTTTACTAAATTTAGTGCCGTAATTAATTTTACTTGCCGCTAAATCACGCAACAAATCTTTGGGCACACGCATTAACAGTAATTTGGGTAGACGTTTGATGAAGAAGGCGCGCACCCATGGTGCCATTTTATGTGTGCTCGGCTTACGATAATGTATATTGAGTATAATAATTGTGATGACAACACTCAGACCCACCAAGAGCATAGTGAATAGTAAATATTTTCCAAGTAGTGGTAATGCCAACGATGTAGACGGTATGATTTCGGAGATAAGCAAGAAGAACATAGTTTGTGAGAGCAGAATGCTGATGCAGAGTGCAATCTTTTCACCAGAATCGGCTGGTAAGTAAAATACAAGTACCGATAGATATGAGATTCCAACACAGGGTATGATGAGATTGACGGTGTAGAAGAGTGTTTTGCGACGGAGTGTTATGTTGAAGAAAATATCTGGAAAATAGTATGAAAGGAAAAGATATATTAGAGATGACAGATGACGGAATGACAAGTAGTTAAAGTACAATAAATTACAAACTCTTGGGTTAAGAACAGCTGAGGCGGGATAAGTATTGAACGCAAACTAATCTGGTTTAGATTTTTCTCAACATAGAAAAAAAAGAAGACGAAAACAATGTCATCGTCCGACAGCCTACTTTTTTTTACCAATTTAATCTTCGTTCGAATTCTATGTTCAAATATTCCAAAAAAATGCACCCTTTTATTTGCCATCGAAACATGTCTTCTATTATACACATTGGCCTTATTTTGTATTCCCCAAAGCGCTGCTTACGCGATTGTAGTCGAGTCAACGATAGCATGCCAATCAAGCTAGGTCCTTCTCCACTGGTGGTCTTCTCCTTATTCTGCTTCCATCAGCTCTTACTAAGCCAAAAGCTCACAAAGTGGAATTATCTTCATCCATCTGGATAATATGATCCAGCCAGGGTAGCTGCTGCTTCTTATTACGCTAAACTTGGTGGTTGTAATAACCAAGTGGTTAGAATAGAATGCTTACTAACATTCGGTATGTCAGGGAGGGAGTACGCAAATATCCATCAATTGTTCAAAAAATCTTTCTTATGAAAACTACTTGCGTCCAAGAGAGAGAGACTTGCAGAGCTTGGTCATTGTTCGTCTACTCAGTCCGAGGAAGATTTTAAGGTAGACATAATTGTTGTGGTTGATGCTAGTTGCTAAGTGGATACGAACAGAAGACATTTCATCTTATCCTACGAACCAAACAGGTTGGTTCTGCGGATCCTTTTATTTTCACTGGCATTAAAATGAAGAAATCACAAGAAAGCTTGTTTAGTAGAGCTTTTGAAAATGCTCAACATCTGTTTTATGTTCATCGACTCAGGAAAATTAAGTAACCTGGAGGAGTAGTGCTACTTTCATAAGTTTGCTGCGGTATAAAAAACTTTTGCATTACCTCTGGCCTATAGCTTTTCCAGCTCTTAAAACTCACGCATTTCGGTCCCCCTCTCTTTTTCTTTGGCTGTAAATGCGTCACGTTTCCGCCTTCAACTCTCGTTATCTATTGTATTCAACACGGGACAAATTGTGCTTTGTAGCAACGTTACGTCTCTTTTCCCCCAAAGCGAGAGCGTATGAATTGAGAACAACTGGAAGACATCTCTTTCAAATTTCCGATCTAAGAGGCGAAGGTATGGTGGAGCTAATGTGTCGCTACATAAAAGTATAACTTAATATTTATTTAAAATTTTCATTGATATGTTAAATTTATAATTTTTTGAGTTGTAAATTATTTGCAGGATCTCTATATCCTTTGTAGCATTCCAAAATCAGTAATTTTCAATCAACAAATAAGAGCCTAATTTTTTCATCAAGTGTAAAACATGAAATATTACAAGATCACAATGCCGATTAGAAAATCTAAGAGCTGAAGTAATCAACTAGAGACTCATAAACAATTTATACCTTTCTACCAGTGAAAATTAAGGTGTGATGAAGGTTGTGTGTTAAAGAAGGAGTATGGTATATTAAAAAAAAAGAAACTAGAGGTATAGCTTCGAGGGGAAAAAGGCAAAAAATAAAAAATAAAATAAAACAAACAAATAAAATCAGCAAATAAAAAAGAAAGCATAAAAACTGGTGGGCTAGCGTTAATCGGTTTAGCTTTAGCCGAATTGAATTTTGAAATGAAATGAAATAATCAACGAGAGACTCATAAATCTTGGCTTGCTGGCTGCTTACTGGTGCTGCTATTGCTGCTTTACCGCCTGTGATTGCTGCCTTTGTGCTATGTAATTTCTTCTTCATTTTTTCGTTGTTTTGTTTTTTTTTTTCTCCTTCTTATTTGTGTATTTGTTATTATCCTTATTTCTGATTTATGATGTGTTAGACTTTTGAGGCTTATAAATTGCATGTGCTTGTTCTATTAGTATTGCCTATGTAGTATATATGACTTGGCCTGAGTATGTGCCTCACCGGGTTCGTGTGTATGCGTGTGTGCATGTGTGCGCATAAGTGCGTGCGTGCTCGCTCGTTTTGGCCATGTTGACAGTTTGATTACATTTTGCATGCAAAATAATAAAGTCTTTCTTAGACAGTCGTACTATGGAGCGTACTGGGAGTATTTTTCAGCGAGTGCAAATGTATGTACATATGTATGTGGGTATACCAACGAGATGTGTTCTAAAAATATTTGTAAAAAATAAAATTTTGACATTGGCGTGCGGTGAGTGTACACTGGGTTTTAATTTTGTGGCCCTTTGAAATGATTTGGAAGAAACTGGCGGGAATGTATTTTGGAGGATTTTTATCTTTGAAGGGGATAAAATAAATAAAAAAATTATTTATTAAGAATAATTAATGAATAACTAAAAATACCAAAAAATATAAACAGATAAATAAAGATGGAGTAAGTAAATTCAAAACATAAAAATAAGATAAAGATGAATTAACTAAAAAAATATTAAACAAATGAAAAAGTTAAAAAATAAAATAAAGTAATAAATAATATGGTGAAAAAATAAAAAAAAAACATAATTAAATAGATGAAATTTATAAGCAAATAAATAAAATATAACGAAAAACTAAACATTTATTAAATATAATTAAATAATAAAAACAATAAATAAATAAATTACTTAAAAAGTCAATAAACAGAAATTAAGTTAATTAATAAATTGATTAATAAATATATAAGAAACTTGATAAATAAATAAATTAATGAGTAAATGAAATAAAATATATAAAAGCGTAAATACAAACAAGTAATTAAATAGATAACTAAAAATAGAAAAAACATAAAATAATTTAGCAAATCAAAAAATAGAAAATAAAGAAGAAAAGAAATGAAGAAAGAAATTAGGGAATCAAAAATAAAAAATTATATAAATAAATAAATGATCTTATATGTTAATAAAAAATAACAAAAAGTTAATTAATATATACATATTTAAAGAAATTAATTAATAACAATTAAACAATTAATAAATTAATTAAAAAACTGATAAATAAATATAAATGTATTTGGGTAAATAAATAAATTAATGAATAAATGATTAAATATAAAAAATATTTAGAAGGGCAAATACAAATAAGTAAATAAATAGCTAACATGATAATGAAACAAAAGGAACTAATTTATAAAAAAAGAAATAATTAAGCAATTACAAAAATTAATAAATAAATTAATGAAAGATTGAAAAAACCACAAATTATATAAATATAGTAGATAAATGAACTTTTAAGTAAATAAATAAATAAAAAATAACAAAAAAAATTAAATAATATTTAATAAATATCAACATTAGTAAATAAATAAATAAATTAATGAATAACTATACGTAAATAAATTAGAAGTATAAAAAATAAAAAATATATACCATATAAAAGGTAGATATATAATAAAATGCAGATAAAATGAAAATAAATAAATAAATCGATAACTAAATATATAAAGTATAGTATATAATTTAATAAACAAATAATAAAACTAAAACTAAATTAATAAATGAACAAGTAAATAAAGAATATTGCTTTTGGGAGCAACGCACATTCATCTTGTTTTTTAGAACACACCTCGTATTTCTGTAATATTTTTACAGACTTATTGTATACCTATACATTATATATGTAGCGGCCGCTGCCGAGTGATTAGCATTGCGTACTGCCATTAGGAAGGCCCGGGTTCAAATCCTGGTGTCATACTAACATCCAAACAGTTATAGAAAATTAATTTACATAAAAAATTAAGTTAAAAGCTCCTCATAAAAAACCGTTAGCCGTTCGGAGCCGTGCAGTGCAGAGGCTGAACATTCAATATTCAAAATTTGTGGAAATTTTTTTACTATTTGCAGTCGACTCTCGGCAGGAAATTTAGTTTTGACTTGAAATAAAAGCTCTTCATAAAAATCTATAAACTTTAAGAGGTGGTCTAGAAAAAAACATAGGCTGAAAGCCACATCACCAATTCTAAGGCGTCAAGTTGTTTCCTTACCTCCAGACTTGATTTATTTGTAAAAAAAATATATTTTGATTCATACACAAATTTATAATTAATAAATTGAAACAAAAAACGATAAGCGATAACGAGACTGTTCAATATTAAAACCAGTAATTTAGCCCACACCGATTACAAAATATCAATTTAATAAATAATGAACACCCTAATGCAAAAATAACTGTACCAGAAGCCGAAAAAATATATTTTCCACAGTAGCTATTTGTAAAAACACATGTGTATATTGTGTGCTTATAAAACCTATGTACACACATACACAAACCTTATAACATAAATATGCATAAGTACATTATATTGTTGATATTTATTTGTCTACCCAACTGAAAATTCCCAATAGCATCTCACTCGATTTCAATTCATAGCATGTTGGTGTGCTGGGGATCCTCTACAGAGGTTAGAGTCCCATAAGAGACCAAGCACGCTGTTCCGGGCGTATGCCTAAGCCAACAAAAGCACAATAAATTAAGTTAAATACCGAAAAATGAAATATTTTCGGAATTATAGAAAAGGCAAAGTAATGTTTATTTTATTAATATTCCTTTTTTCTTTGAGAATCAAACGTAGTGTTAGTGTAGTATGTACCTATGTATATCTACCATCAGAATTGTGTAAATATATTTTAAATTATATTAAGTGGCTGTTTAGTCTAATCCTTCAGACAAAATCAACGAATAAATGTTATAATAAGACAAAGCAGGGTTTCGCATAATTATTTTCGATAGACGATTATTACCCTATAATTAGGTTTCTTCAAGCCAAAAAACACTTCGTTTCTATGCCATATTTTCAGTGATATTGATAGGCTTTAAAGGCGCCATGTATGGTATAATGAGGTTGCAAGCAACTCAAACCAATTTTTAATTTACATCTTCCTGTTGAAGACTGTTTTAAGTAATCTTAAGAGAAAGTAATTACGAGGTGAGAGAGTTGGCCAAGTTAGGTCCACGAACTAGTTAGCTTCGTTCTCATAAAACTTACCTGGATATGGTTCAGCGCAACATGGGTAGTATTTTTCGTGACGCTCAGCAGGCACACCCAAAATATCCCACTCCACGCTGGGATAGTATTCACGAAGATCAATGCCGATTTCGACTTTATTATCTTTATCATTACGTTGATTGATGTGCTTTAAATCAATCTGAAAAAATTAAAATCAGAATATTAGCAATTGATAAACGTAAATGAAAGCAATAAGGTGATCATTACTCGTAAAAATATATGGTATGTAGAAGGATGTAAACATTAATGTACATATGTTCCCATGGGGTGTAATGGAATATAGCTCTGTTTCTGCGCTTGCTTTGAGACATATTTACAAGACTATACCCGATTCCTACTCTTGAAACTCTTTGCAAATTTTGAAAATGTGAGCAAACCTTTTGCGATGTCCAACCCGTTTGGAACATTCGCTTACGGCAGCAACTCTGACATATCCGGTTTAAGAACTCACTGAAGACTTGCTACAGTGTTTGTTTGTCCGCGAGTGGACCTCAGTCTTAAAGCAAGCGGCTCGCTTGATAATTATTTCGAAATTACACATACTCGCGTAGAGAGGCGTGCGCCGGGACTGACACCCAACACATAAAAACCAGCTGTAATGAAATTTAAGGTAACCTCAGATGAGAACTCTCAATTTTTTTGGCATCCACGAATTATGTATAAAGGGTAATGATTTGAAGCTATGCGTTTGCATAGTCCAGCTGACGTCACCGCTGTTAAAGAGATGTGATGGATGGGACAAGGATGGAGATGAGATAACCGTTGTGATATAAAAAGGAATGCAAATGGATTTGGACTTAGAATAGAATGGTGACTCCGCCGTAAAGTCCTATGACTCACCCTGATGGACGAATGTCTTGCCACAATTCGAATTAAAACCATATTTTCAACATACGTGTATATGTAGTTGGTTTGCTTCTACCGCTCGACGGAAGAAAAGGACGATGTGTCCAAAGATACTTCCTATGAGCGCATTAACAGATATAGGTATAAGAGAATTCAACCAGCAACATGGTTGTCTCCAAATCGTAGAATTCATAGGCATTCTAGATGAGCATTCGCTCCGAGGTTCCAATATCAAGCCAGCTGAGTATCTCGGCGCAGCCAAATATTCACAACTGTGTCAGCACAGTTAAGAGGGGGTTCGTCCTCAAGGAAGGTTAGACTTAGAGGCAGAAGAAGTTGGTACGACGAAGATTCTCCAATAGCGTAGAACTACCCACCTCACAAACCTTATGTTAAATCATTCCATTTCACTAAATTATACAAACAAAACAGGTAAGCAATATTGCTGCAAGTGTAACAAGATTCAGAAAATTCTGGTTTTGACATTTCGAACACAAAATTAAATAAACAAAATACCTGAAGTTTTTTTGAATTTTTGTTGTTACCATGATGGTTATGAGAGTTGAAGAGGAAAGTAAGACGTATTCATTGTTAAAAAATAGAGAGATCGAAATGCGTGAGCCGAGAAGAGCAAAGGATGGTCGACTGATCCCGAATCTCGAAGGGACATTAAATGATCCGACGAAAAACAAAAAAAAAAAACAGAAACTCAAAAATCTGCGTTTATAATCGTACGGTTACACACTATGGAAAAACTTTAAGTCCTCCGTAAAAGAAATTATTAGATCTTACTAGTCTGACTTTAGACTTCGTCGACTTAAAAGCTGCTTTTGAAATTGAGAAGTAAAAATCTTCTTCAAGAACGAGCAACTTTTGACGAATGTTAATGTATTGATATTGAAACCTCAACAATCGCGTTCTTATCCTGCTTTCTCCTAATTCGATAAGGAAGAGAAGCGAATGGGTCTGTAGTGAACGATAACAAGATGAAATATCTTCATGAAATACCATCATAAAAACATCCAGGGCTTTCGCTACTTGGTTTTCGCGCCACTGTTGAGAGTCGTAGATAACTTCGCCTTTTACCAGTTGGTGTTGAACCAACAACAATAACAGCCTGTAAATCTAATGTAGAATCACTATTGTCAACATATGATACTTTGAACTGAGTAGGCAATTGAAAGTAAAGTCCTCTCTCAACGAACTAAGAGCAACCAGTAAAAGTTGCTCATCATTTCCGTCCTACATTATGGTACAGAAGCGAGAACGATGACGACATATGATGAGTCGGCACTATATATTTTCGTAATGAGTGTATGTATTATGATAGCTTATTATTAAAGTGTAATTATTTACCTGATCACCATCATATGTCCATGAACCGAATTTCATGAAGCAAGTCTGTTGATCAAAAGGGAAATAGCGCACATCGATTTCGCAGGATGATTTGAAAATCGCTGGCGGAGTCCATACAACTTTGCCCGTGTAATGGAGTATGGCTTTTGTCATGGTGGTAACCACATATTCGCCATCGGCACTGCAAAATAAAACAAGTAACGCTCTATTAAAGGGAA
Organism: Ceratitis rosa; assembly: GCA_037013455.1. Taxonomy (NCBI): domain Eukaryota; kingdom Metazoa; phylum Arthropoda; class Insecta; order Diptera; family Tephritidae; genus Ceratitis; species Ceratitis rosa. The sequence continues at coordinate 9,932,727 of JAWMAG010000039.1, forward strand.
GTTAACTAGAGCCATTTTAAAATACAAAATTTACAGATTTATTCAGCATATACATATGTGCAATGTATTTCTCCCGCTGTAAATATAAAATATGAAACTAAAAACGTCAATACATACTTATTGTACAGCACTATATCTGGCAGCCAAATATGTTCGGATGGCACATATAATTCCGTAACACCGCCATACTCGGAGGGATCCCACTTAAATTTGTGATCTTGCCATTCGTGTTCGAGCCAAACATTTGTCGTTAAAATTTGGTCCTTCAAATTCTGTAAGGCATGAAGAGAATTGTTACATTTGTTATTCCCTGCCATTACAAGTTAAATATTGATGTAATGTTGGCATGCAATTACGACTTCGCTTTAAGGGGAAGAATAAGGGCAAAGCAAAGAGCTAAAATAAAACAAATGAAACAAAAATAAATTTGATTGAAAAAGCAACAAAGGCTTGAACATTCTTATACTACGGGTATGTTTGTAGGGTTTCCAAGAAACCCGATGGCAATCTCATAGCCTGCGAGAAGTAAGACTGTGTGCTTTGATTTTTTTCTTACTTTTTCTTCATTTCTTCATTTTACATTCACTATTTCATCTGTACATTGCATATACCATATGCAAAGGCTTATTAATTTTGTGCGCGAAACGGTTGTCTTAAAATTATGATAGTATATGTAAATTTAGATTGAGAAAATTCGGACGAAAACACTATCGAAACGTCACTATAAGTACATATACGAACCTAAATCCGCCACACTTTTTGAAAGCAGGAAAATTTGTCCGGAAACGTATTACCATAAAACTAGGTTAGATCAGTTAGATTTGGTTTGATAATGATAGGTTAATTGAGGTTAGGTTAGAATTGGTTAAGTGAGATGAGGTAAGGTTAGTTTAGGGTAGATTTGGTTAAGCTGAGTAGGGTTGGTTTGGACTATGTTAGGTTAGAAAATTAATGTTTCTAATTGCGGTCGTCCGTCAACAGGGAATGGCAAGTCCTCCGAGTGAATTTTTGATATGGAATAAAAGCATATAAATCGATGGGCGGTTTCGAATCAACTGTTCTGTCTATAAACCCAATTTTTCAACAGATTTCCGACTGTTGTGACCATCTATGGCTACAATGGCCACTTCAATTTAGTATTTAAAGCCATAAATAGTCTCTGGATGCTTGGCGTAGTAGTTATTCTTAACAGCTACTCACAAATGACAGCCCAACGGAGTCAAATCGAAACTGCGAGACAGTTACTCGGGCGGTTGCACTGGCTTTTCAATGTTTACGAGTGAGTTTTCCGAGCACCAAATGCGGCAGCTTTGTTTGCTGACTTTGCAGCCGGAATGAAAATGAGCAACATCTGAAAATATGATTTTTCGGTAAATATCTCATCTACTGCCGAGCAATCTTCAGCCGGACGATCTTCAGCCCATAAAGCTAAGCAGAATCGCATCGAATGATCGATCATGTGATTTCAGCTCTTGGATCAATTGGGCTTTATAAGTCTTCATATCGAAATGCTCAATTCTTGTTTACGGTGTCGAGTTCAAGTTGATGGCTGTTCTCGAACATACTTTAAGCAATATTCTACTGTGAATGGACGGGCACATACGCTAGTCTGATAACAAATCGGTAAGTTGCACTTTCTGGCTCAACTTGAGTCTGAAAGGCGAGTTATTTCAGCCCAAAATTTCCGTCAAGAGCTAATTCCTTAGCCACGCCATTCATCCCTTCTTTTCGCTATTTGGCGCCAGTTGGAAATACCAGTGAAACAAAATCATTGTACACCTGATCCTTCCAACGATCTTCCTCTTCCTCTGCTTCAACCAGTGGTTCTCTTCAATCGATGAACTGTAGGATGGTTCAAGCAGCTCACGATTTCCGTTCTTAGACCAAGTATCCTGAGGTTAGCCAACAAACACCCGTTTGGAGGTGAGCTCTCTGGCGGCGTCAAAATCTACTCCTTTCACTTGTAATTCAATCCAAAGCGCGCTGCATCCGAATGTGGCGCTTTCCTATCATTTCTCTTTGATTTTTCCACTCTATAATTGCTGACCTTTTGCTTCAAAGTGCGCGCTTTTAATTTCGCCCGCATGTCCTTTTCCATTACCATTCATTATTGTGCAAATGAAAAGTCTAATTTCTTGACTATAAAATTTATTTCTATGCAACTGAACAGTTTCTTATTTTTCTTTTCCTCAACATTTTTTTTGCACTTTTTACCAGTACTTTTGCATAGTAATTGCTTTTGTATATATGTAAAATAGTGTGTGCTTTGTCTTCCAAATAGCTCGACTTTTTACATATATACATATGCATGTGTATGTGTGAATCTATTTGACGCAATCAAATTGCTGTTGAATTGGCTATTTTTGTAGCCTTTGTTCGCAATAAAAGGGTCAAACCAGACTTTGATATTATTGCGCCGATAGTGAATGGCTTGGCGTGCCGTTAAAATGATTGACTTGAAGGTGCGAAACAGTTTGCCACGCTTCCTGGTAAATGTTCGAGTATAGTGCTGGCAATTGCGAGCATAAAAATGAGCCCAATTTAATTTGGAATTGCTGATAAATTGATAGACACTCAAGTGTGCAGACAGTCAGGCAGGCACTTAGTCTGAAAGGCGTTAACATTTGGCTCAACACAATACGCCCAATGGAAGGAAGCACCTTGAATTCGCGGCCGAGTCACGGCGATAAAAGTGCGAGTCTGAAGTTTCATGCAAAAGCGATGACTGTTTGTTTGATGATAGAAGATATTTCGTCCTCCCTCGTTCCTTATCCAGCAGAAAGTAGAACTCACGGCACGGTTGTTGAGGCCAATTATGTCAATATCAACGCCGTATACCAGTACGCCTGTACATTTGATTGAACTTTCTCTATTTAGCTGGGCAGCTCGTATTTTTTTCTCGACAGCCCGTATTTTTTCTCCAGCAGCAAATTAAAGAAGTCGCGAGATAAGGAATCACCTTGTCTGAAACTTCGTTTGGCATCGAACGGATCGGAGAAGTCCTTACCGATCCTGATAGAGATTTTCGTGTTGCTTTCGTCAGTTTACATAGCCTTAGAGCATAACCATGTTGAGTAGGCTTACCTCACAGTAATTGGCGCAGACTATGGGATCCCGATTGGCGGACGCGGTAGCCGAGTGATAAGCATTGCGTACTGCCATTCGGAAGGTAAGGATTCGAGGCATGGTCCGACCAACATCTAACAATTATAGAAATTTAATTTAAATAAAAAATTCAGTTAAATTTTTTAATTGCGATCGTCCCAGTGCAAGGAATATCAAGTCTTCTGAAGTGCTTTTCCGAGGCTGCTTAGTTTAAGCTGTTGGACTCTCCATGTGTTGGGAAAACATCAAGCCGCAAACCACAAATTGGAGGGGGAGTTCACCAGCGGTTACAAAGCGCCAATAATATGGGGTCCCTATTTTGTGAATTAGGCTCAAATCGTCAGGCATGAACCGCACACTTAGGGTCAAATCATCTAGTATGAATTTATCTGACCATATTTTGCACTGACGCTAGTGCAACTTCTTAGTTCTTCGCCGTCGTATCTGAATTGTTCGTCGGCAATCCATCGGCCCAGTCGCTTTGCCGTTTTCAAGCTAGGATCTCCTGTTTTCCATTTCCACTGTCATTCAACAGGGCGGAGAAGTTCTTCTTCCACAAATTTAGTATACTCTGGGCATCAGTCACTAGATCACCTTTATGGGTCCTACAAGGGCTTGCTCCAGCTTTGAAACCTCCAATAAGCCACCGCATCTTTTCGTAGAATTTTCGAAGATTGGATCTGTCAGCCAGTATCTCAAGCTCTCCATATTCACGCCTCATGGGCTATCCTTCTTCTCAATTCTCGGTATCTATCCTACCTCGCAAGTGTAGTAGTCTATCGCAACGTTTCGAGGTGGGCAGCCGGTATTCTTTCTACTGCGGTATATAAGTCCTCAGCTGTTTTGGGTTGTAGTCAAGCCTCTGAGTTTGTAATTATAGTCGCGTGGCTATATTCATATTCTACTCTTGCATCCACATCGCTCTTGGTGTGAATCCTTGGGTCAACGCAAGACCATCCTTACCTCCAGTTACTACATTCGACTGAGTAGGTAATTAAAAAGTAAAATCCTCTCTCTCTACGAACAAAAATCGAGCTATGCAAATCGCTCATCCCTTTCTTCTATATGATATGGAGGCATGGACGATGACAACCTCTGATGAGTCGGTGCTAGGAGATTTCCGAAGAAAGGATTTGCGGAAGATTTATGGTCCTTGTGCATTGGCAACGGCGAATACATTGAATTGTCGCATTCAACACGCCACTGGAGTTGCAGATTTAACACTGCAGTAAATATACTACTTATACTTATATCGTACGAGTTTCTGTGAATTTCATCCATTTGATGGGGGATTGCAAGTGTGATAAAGGCTCATACATGAGTAGTTGACTACGAGTATGGAGAGCCTTTCAAACTTCAACGACCGTACTTATACTGGACAAGCGGTCACCCCTCGGCAGTGAATGCAAAACCTTCCGAGGGATTTGCTGACATGAAATAAAAGCTCTCATGAAAATCCATCCACTTCACAAATCCAAAGTGGAGCCATATTGTATAAATTATTAACACTCTCTGACTCGAATAACTCAGCTTTAGAAATTGGTGGCGGTTTTAATAATGAAATGTAGGAATTTTAATTGCTCGATTGATCCTAAATGAGTGAGTGAAGAAACGTTTAGGAAAAATACATGAATTAAACTAACGAAACACAGGCTGACTTACCAAATCGATCAGTTGTGATAGGCGCAGACCAAGCTTTACCAAAACAGTGTCCGTATTATTGCTAACCGGTCGTATGAGGCGATTATAATTGCTGAGCAAGTCATCGTATAGGCGTTTCGCATCTGGATTTGCATGCACTTGAACGACACTTTCGCAAAGCAATAACAGCACAATTAAAAGGCAAATAAATTTACAATTTAGCCAAAAAGTGGCTAAATTGCGTAGTGAGGACATTTTCTGCAAATTACTTAGTTTACCATATATGTATAAAGTACATAATACCGTTGGAGAATTTCATTTGCAAAAAAACAAAAAAAAAAAAAAATGTACGCCTCAAAGTATGCTACGAATATCTATGATAGCTGATTGTCTTGCAATGATATTTAATGCATATTTACAGGCTTATAACAGTGACGGCTGTAAGCGCATACATGTTGGCTTCGCCGCAGAGCCGGTTATTGTGGCGGTGCCGCCTATTTTTGCAGCATTTGCTTTTCTGCTTTCGGTTTTCGGTTTACAGACTTCGTTTAGTTTATTTTGCGTTTTATTGCTTTTTACCCTTTTCTCTTTTTGTTTATTTTGGTTTGTTGTTGTAACGAATTACAAATTACAGATTTTTTTATTTATTTTCTGCCTTTTATTACAGTTCGTTGTGACGTCTCAACAAATTGGTACTAAAAAATGTACTAAAAAACCACTTTTGACACACACCAGCAGTACTTGAGTCCAAACGTCAGCAAGCTGAACAGCTGGCACACACACATACAGGCGCAAAATTGCCAACGATGCTCGGGCGCTGAGAATTTGTCGCGGTGCAAGCTCGGCATGTAAAACGTGGCTGTTGTTGTTGCGTAGCAACGCAATGTCGCGCACGTGTTGTTGTTAAATTTATTGTTGTCTTGCTTGTATATTTATTTGTGCCATTATTTTTTCTGCTTTCGCTTTGTGTCATTGACTTGAAAGTTGGTTGTGGCGGCAACGCGTCTTGAAATATGCTATCATACGTTATTGAGATTTTCTGTTTATTTTTTTCACTAGAGGTATGCAGTTAAAAATCATCATCGAATTTATGCTTTTGTTTTTCTCTTATTTATTTATATTATTTTTATGCGCGATGCTCGGTTTTTTTCTAAATCATTTTATCTTTACAAGTATGCGTATATTATCTGCTTTTGATTTAGTTAACTTTTCAAAATAATTTTCTCACATTTCACGGCATTTCTATTTAAAACTATTTCGTGCACCGTGCAGGCGACGCAAAATCACAGTTCCTTGCGCAAAAATATCAAAAACCGTACTGAAGTGCTGAGTATTGTTTTTGTATCGTTGCTGACATAGCCGCCAGAGGATAAAGTGAACGCCACAGTGTAGTAATGGATTTGTCGCTTTGCTACATGGAAGATAAAAACTCAAGTACTCGGAGTAAACAGCTGGATGCTGCAGAGAACGGTTAAATGAGTTTTACACACTGCTCACAGTGAGCTCGAGAGAGTATGAAAAAATCCACTGCTTGGAAGGGTTTGAGATTTCATATGAATTTTTGGAAATGGTTTTAATTTTCGTATACACTTTTATACGTATGTAGCAGTTTTAGCATTCAAGTTAGTTGCGTGAAGTAAATTTATTACATTTTAAGGGCGTGCTCGGCTTCGCCCGTCGTCCTGTATCTAATAACTGCAGCTTTTGTTCTTAATGTCTTCTAACAGCGTTGCCATTATGCGACCTGATGACAAATCCGAATAGCAGCAATGGTACATGCGCTTTGAGTGGTATTGTCTGCACAAAAAAAAAAAAGAAAATAAAATTGGGAGATGATATTTTATTTTATTTTAATTCTTTTTATTTTACTAAACTTAAATGAATTTAATTTTAAATTAATTTAATTAACTATATTTTGTTACATTTTAATCTATTTCATTAACTTAAATTAATTTAATGTAACATAATTTAATTAAATATTATTGTAATTAATTTTATATTTTTATTTAATTTACATTTTTTATCTTGTCTTATTTTATTTTATTTTATTTTTTTATATTTTATAATACTTTATTTTATTGTACTTTATTTTATTATTTTATTAGTTTTATTTTATTTGGTTTCGTTTTAGTTTATTTTATTTTATCGTATTGTATTAAATTTTCTTTTTAATTTTTTTATTTTATTTTGCTTTAGTTAATTTAGATTTATTTAATTTTTTTATTTTAATTTTATGTGATTTAATTTTAGTTTATTTAATTTTATTTCCTTTTTTTATTTTATTTTGTTTTGTTTTATTTTATTTTATATTATTGAATTTAATTTATTATATGTTTAATTTAATATTATTTTAATTTAGGTTTTTTTATTTTATTTTATTTCATTTTTGTTTTATTTAATTTAAAATATTTATTTATTGGTATTTTATTGTATTTTATTTTATTATTTTGTATGCTCTTTGATGTTGTTATTTTTTTGCTTTATTATACATCATTTTATATTATTGTATTTTGTTTAATTTTTTTTAATACTTATTATTATTATTTTATTTTGATTAATGTTATTTTTTTAAATTTAATTTAATTTAATTTTTTTATTTTAATTTTTTCAGTTTTTTTGTTTGTTTAATTTTTTTTATTTTTTTATTTTCCTTTATTTTATTTTGTTTTATTTTATTTTATTTTATTTTATTTTATTTTATTTTATTTTATTTTCCGTTATTTTATGTAACTTAATTTTTTTTCATTTAATCAATTTTTTTTATATTGTATATAACTTTATTTTCCTTGTACTTTATTTTATTATTTTTATATTTTTTTATTTTGTTTACTTGTTTTTGGTTTTACTTTATTTTGTTTCAATTTATTTTATTTTATTTTATTAAATTAAATTGAATTAAATTTTATTTTATTTATTACCTTTTTTTAATTTTTTTTTTATTTTCTCTTATTTTAGTTCATTTTATTTTATTTTGCTTTATTTGTTTTATTTGCACTTTATTTGATTTTACGTTACTTAATTTAATTTAATTGAAATTAATTGTATTTGGTTATAATTGATTTATTTAATTAATAGTAATATTATATTACTTTTTTGAGCGTAACTTCATATAATCTACTATTTGTTAAATTTTTTTATTTCTTTTATTCTTTTTATATATATGTTTTATTTAAATTTTTATTTTTTATATAAATGTATTTTATTTCTTTTAATCTCTGTGACAGTCTCAACACACATATTTTCTCTGTAAGTGGTAAATTTTACTTATCCTTTTGTTGTGCGTTTGTCTCTCTTATATAAATGTTTCTCTTCCGCTGTTAAGGCAACATAAGTATTCGCTCATAAAATACTCTCCACTATGTTATCGATTTTAGGTATAACAGAACAGCCAAAACAGTCGAAACATGGAAGTACTGTAAGCAGATATTATTATTTCGTATATTATATGTGTATACTTGTTAAAATTAAAATTTAATTTCGTCGAATATTCATTGATCTAAATCATTGGCTACGGCAGGGTTGGATACTTAGAGGGAAGAAAATATTTGCATACCACATTAAGGAGTTGTAAAATTAAATTGAAAATACACGCGAAAAGAGCTCCAAGTCCAATGAATACTGAGGAATCTTTTTGAACACATTATTTGACTGTAATTCTTCATAAATTTATTATATGTCACTTTAGTATACGTGTACTATTTAGTAAATTATTCACCTCAATAATTACTCAAGAAATGTTGTCAGTACTCGGTATGAATTATGTGGGCTACCTATGCCAAAGAAGGTTGGAAAGTAGTCAAAAGATGAAAAGTTGTTAAAATTCAAATTAAAATAAAATCGGGAATAAGTGTTTTCCAAATATATTTTGTGCAGAAAAATATGCATATTTTCCCTCTCAGTTTTACGTACAGTCCTTTAATTCTATAGAATTCCTTCGTGCAATAAAAACTTAAATATGGTTGATATTAATCTACCTGTCCTGTCCTGAAGGGAGAACGTTCATTTCCTTTAAACTCAAGGAAACATTCACAAATTTTTTTAGTTTCATTTTGATTTCATCATTTACGAATCACATTCGTTCTGATGATTTTAACTATGCCCAAAAGTTTCCTACATAAATTTCATGCTTTGGTGTATTAAGATCTTTGTAGCGTGATAATTTTACGTTTGCCCTTTTTAGGCCGTGAAACTTTTGCACATCAACATTTGTTAAACTTCAATTAATTATAGGCAAAACTATGTTTGTACATATATATATATATATATATATATATAGGTATATAATATATGTATGCAAGTAGCTTGTACAATCAACCGAAAAAACACTTGAAACACTGTTATCAGCGCCACCAACCCGTAGCGGCAACATCAACTAAATAACAATATTTACGCGTGAACACAACAACAATAAAACACAAACAAGTACCATTCAGTGAACACTAATTGACAAGGTGTGTCATAAAAGTGACAGCCGATACCGTTGATGTTAAGTTGTTATAACGGTAACGGCGTAAAAGTCGACACTTGCCAACGAAAAGGCCAACAAATAAAGGTTAAAGGCTACACGCAGAAGGAGTGGGCAAAGAAAGCGTCGTAGGTGTAGTGGGCAAAGCAGCCGCAGTTCAGAAGATACATATATGGTACACTGTTTTGTAGTGATACGAGTAAGTGAGCGTGAGTGAGTGTGTGGGCCGCCTAGACAACCAGCACAGCTGCGTTTGTTATGAATAGTGCGTTAATAATACTTAATAGCTGACGACGAAATAGTAAATTAACACGCCGAATGCTGGAAAATAACAGCAATGCTGGAGCTGAATTGCTGAGAGAAAGGTAGACCGTACGAGGTCACAAAAAAAAGCACGAAAAAATTACTAGAGAGGAGCACCATTTGCAAACACTTGTCGTTGTTGCTCGAAATACTATGTAAATTGTGTTATGCATAGCTTTATGCCTTATCTATATGTAAATATGTTTATTTACGTTTCCAAAATGTGTCTGGCTGTGTGTGTGTGTGTGCACTTTGAGAATACAACGAAAACTCAATTAAAATTTAAATTTTGCAACGCAACAAAGTAAATGACAAAAGTTTTGGCCTGGTTGCTGGGTACAATAAAAATAAAAGAAAATAATTAAAATAAATAAGCAAGAGCAAGAGCTGACTTACGAACCCTAACAATAAAAACTCTAAAATTGATGGATGCAGCAAATGCTCCGGATTTAGACCAAGTGTCCTCTGGGTTGCGAACAAACAACCATTTGGAGGCGAGCTAAAGTGAGAAGGGGAATTCTCGTGCTGCTGATCCCAGGATTTAGGACCACCAAACGAAAAAATTGCAAAAATGAAAAGAAGCGAAAGCTTCGAGTGGGCGACCCCTTTTTGATAACAAACCCGGCAATTATTTTAAGGATCATGATTTCAGTTGCTTGCAATTGGAATGTCCGGTCACTTAATTTTTAAGGAAAAATTCGCTATACTCGTTCATACGTCAATGAAGAAGAAGAAGTGGCTCAAGAATTAGCCAAATTTTGAATCTATTTATTTATTTTGAATCTAAATATCCCGTGCAACCTAGTGGATATGTCACAAAAATATTCAGGATTAAGTAGTTCTGAATAAATCACCTCAAGCACCCTCTATTGGCTCATATTGCTGACACGATTTTCCGCTGAGCCCCTTCTCAAACTGTCGTGTGTATCTTGATGTTTTCTAAAGAATGGAGGAACTCACAGAATTTCTACTATAGCACGCAGTGCCAAACAAATAATTATTTACTAAAGTTCGTTCGAGAAGTTTCGAAGAAATTCGAATATAAACACCGTTAGGCGAGATTTACATTCAAAGATATTTTAAGTCTTACGTGTATGCTCGTATTAACAATATTGGGACGAACAAATTTACTTTACCCACTGTAAAGAGATGTGCTCTTTTGTAAAAATATGCAAAACAAGTAAGAAAAAGAAAACTATTACATAAATAAATCAAGAAAAAAGGATGTTGAAAAACGAAAGGAGTGCAAAGGACCAAAAACCACTGGGAAAACAAACATTAATAATTGCTTTGCTGAGTAGTTCTTAAAAGTAGGAAGACAGGATATTACACTCTCTTCCCACTGGTTGTCATCAAGGTAAATTACAATAACTAAAATGATAAGTAAAGATTTTAGATGTCCTGGCACATCTTGCGAGCACACAAAAAGCAACAACCATAATACGGGACTCTTACAAATACAACAAAATTTATAAAATTAAAAGTGATTAATAATTCCCAATGTGTCCATTGTCGACTTCCGGCTTCATTTTCTTCTTCGTCTTATTCGCTGTCTTCGCTTTCTATTCACTTGTGGAGGAACTCCTGTTGTCAGATACAGAGGAAAAATGATTTAAAAAAAAAGTTCACAAAGAAAGAAGGAAAGAAAGTGAAGTCATGATTGTCTGCATGCAACTAAATATATTTGTGTGTCTGAAAGTAACATACCTATTTAATTTCCATGTGTGGTTGTATGCACGTTTGTCTGTTTTTGTGTTGAGTTCATTTATGCTTTTCGTTATGTTGTGTGCGCGACACCCGCAAGGAAATGAGAAAAGTTTCATTAGTTTAAGTTGATTTGCGTAGAGTTGAGCTGCGTTCATTAGACTCGACTGCGTTGATTGATTGCTGGTAGACGTATGTACATAGGTATGTGTGTGAGTGACTTGTGTAGAAAAATACCCGGTAGACAATAGTTATGTTCGAAATTTATATTTATATTTATATTTATATTTATATTTATATTTATATTTATATTTATATTTATATTTATATTTATATTTATATTTATATTTATATTTATATTTATATTTATATTTATATTTATATTTATATTTATATTTATATTTATATTTATATTTATATTTATATTTATATTTATATTTATATTTATATTTAAATTTATATTTATATTTATATTTATATTTATATTTATATTTATATTTATATTTATATTTATATTTATATTTATATTTATATTTATATTTATATTTATATTTATATTTATATTTATATTTATATTTATATTTATATTTATATTTATATTTATATTTATATTTATATTTATATTTATATTTATATTTATATTTATATTTATATTTATATTTATATTTATATTTATATTTATATTTATATTTATATTTATATTTATATTTATATTTATATTTATATTTATATTTATATTTATATTTATATTTATATTTATATTTATATTTATATTTATATTTATATTTATATTTATATTTATATTTATATTTATATTTATATTTATATTTATATTTATATTTATATTTATATTTATATTTATATTTATATTTATATTTATATTTATATTTATATTTATATTTATATTTATATTTATATTTATATTTATATTTATATTTATATTTATATTTATATTTATATTTATATTTATATTTATATTTATATTTATATTTATATTTATATTTATATTTATATTTATATTTATATTTATATTTATATTTATATTTATATTTATATTTATATTTATATTTATATTTATATTTATATTTATATTTATATTTATATTTATATTTATATTTATATTTATATTTATATTTATATTTATATTTATATTTATATTTATATTTATATTTATATTTATATTTATATTTATATTTATATTTATATTTATATTTATATTTATATTTATATTTATATTTATATTTATATTTATATTTATATTTATATTTATATTTATATTTATATTTATATTTATATTTATATTTATATTTATATTTATATTTATATTTATATTTATATTTATATTTATATTTATATTTATATTTATATTTATATTTATATTTATATTTATATTTATATTTATATTTATATTTATATTTATATTTATATTTATATTTATATTTATATTTATATTTATATTTATATTTATATTTATATTTATATTTATATTTATATTTATATTTATATTTATATTTATATTTATATTTATATTTATATTTATATTTATATTTATATTTATATTTATATTTATATTTATATTTATATTTATATTTATATTTATATTTATATTTATATTTATATTTATATTTATATTTATATTTATATTTATATTTATATTTATATTTATATTTATATTTATATTTATATTTATATTTATATTTATATTTATATTTATATTTATATTTATATTTATATTTATATTTATATTTATATTTATATTTATATTTATATTTATATTTATATTTATATTTATATTTATATTTATATTTATATTTATATTTATATTTATATTTATATTTATATTTATATTTATATTTATATTTATATTTATATTTATATTTATATTTATATTTATATTTATATTTATATTTATATTTATATTTATATTTATATTTATATTTATATTTATATTTATATTTATATTTATATTTATATTTATATTTATATTTATATTTATATTTATATTTATATTTATATTTATATTTATATTTATATTTATATTTATATTTATATTTATATTTATATTTATATTTATATTTATATTTATATTTATATTTATATTTATATTTATATTTATATTTATATTTATATTTATATTTATATTTATATTTATATTTATATTTATATTTATATTTATATTTATATTTATATTTATATTTATATTTATATTTATATTTATATTTATATTTATATTTATATTTATATTTATATTTATATTTATATTTATATTTATATTTATATTTATATTTATATTTATATTTATATTTATATTTATATTTATATTTATATTTATATTTATATTTATATTTATATTTATATTTATATTTATATTTATATTTATATTTATATTTATATTTATATTTATATTTATATTTATATTTATATTTATATTTATATTTATATTTATATTTATATTTATATTTATATTTATATTTATATTTATATTTATATTTATATTTATATTTATATTTATATTTATATTTATATTTATATTTATATTTATATTTATATTTATATTTATATTTATATTTATATTTATATTTATATTTATATTTATATTTATATTTATATTTATATTTATATTTATATTTATATTTATATTTATATTTATATTTATATTTATATTTATATTTATATTTATATTTATATTTATATTTATATTTATATTTATATTTATATTTATATTTATATTTATATTTATATTTATATTTATATTTATATTTATATTTATATTTATATTTATATTTATATTTATATTTATATTTATATTTATATATATTTAATACTTGAATTGTGCCAGCTGGGTATACATTGTCAGCTAATTTATTGCCACATACATTTATTGCACAGTTTATTTCAATGTGTATAGCTTACTCATCTCTGATTTACGTATTTTCTTGCTTGTGAGTTGCAAAATAGGAGCTTAAACTTTTTCTTTAAATTAAAATTTTTTGGGTAATATGTACATAGAAAAGAAGCGGAGCTTTATGTTAATAAAGCACACAAATAATTTAATAAAGAAACATTTTTGGGAAGAAAATTTTCATCTTTTTCCTTGTTTTTAAAACTCCAAAAAACTCTTATCTTCAAAGTCAAGGCAAAAAAAAAAATTAATGGTTTCACATTTTTTTTGGCAAGTCAGTTGGTTCTAATTATTTTGTTAATGCAATATACTATATGCACTTTCACCGCGAAGTAAATACAATACTATTTCATGAATAAAGAAACAAAAAATAATAGAAAAAATACAAAAACATGAAAAAGATGCAAGTCATATTTGAAGTTGTTAAGTCATTTACTGTAACTGCTTGATGATTTTCACTAGTCAAAAGCTCCCGCTCGAACAACTTGCGTTTAAAATTCACTTTACTTTATCTTAAAGAAAAACTTGTGGGCGTTGATTTTTGGATAACATTTTTCTTATATTTGTTTGCGATGGTGAGGAATTTCTCCCAATATTTATTTAAAAGGCGAATATGTTTTTAAATATATATATATATATATACCTTATACGATATATACCATATATACATATACTGGTATTTCTGCTCCTTATATTTTATATTTTCGTTGTTTTCCTTTTTCTATGACGTACTTGTTTATTAAATGACGTATTGATTTACTTTCATGCTTGCGTGTTTAGATCTGTCATTTTCAGATTTCTATCGTATTCTCTCATTTTTTGCTTCTGGTTTTCTTAATCCTTTAGTTTATAGATAAGTTTATCTCCTGCGTGTAATGCGATTTGAATTACTAGAGTAATTTAAATGTGAGTGATGCAAATGAAAGGAAAATATATGTGGAAGAAAAGTATTTTTGTTACCATATATGCGCAGTTGGTTATTGCTATGTGGTTCATTACCTTTCCCTTTTGAATGTTCGATAAGTTGGACGGAAACTATTATTTAAAATTTATTATCGCTCACTTTTATTTTAATTAAAACTAAATTTGTGGTGTTTTAACTTTTTAATTTGAACGATTTTTGCAAGAGTAGTGAAAAAAGTATGTGGTAAATCATATATTTAATTCAGTTCAATGTTTGCAATTTAATTTAATTTAATTTCATTTTTAACAACGATTTCAGTCTAATATTTTTTTTTTTCATTTCACAAATATTTGCGGTTATTGTGTACTAAATCTATCGATTTCCTGCTGTGCGTGTCGAAAGAAAAAACAATTATTGTGTAGCTAAAGCAGAAAAAAAAATAATAAAAAGGTGAAAGTAAATATAAATATATATACGAATTTGGCATCCAGCTCTTTGGTAATAAAATCCAGTCACTAAAACTAATAGAAATGGAAAATTGAAATGAAAAAATAATCGATAAAGTGCCGTTTTTATTCGATTATTATTTGTAATGAATTTTTACATATATAAAATATTATTTGCTGCAATATGGTGTGTGGAAAATATCATTTAATCTGTTTATATTATTTTTAATTTTATTTAGATTTGATATATATTATTTTATTATTTATTCTTCGTGATTTTCATAGGAATAGCTCAAGAAAATATATCCTTGTCAACAGTAGTTCGCCAGGAAGCCAGTTCCTTCTCTAGCTGATATTTGCGAAAGAACTCCCTCTTCCTCTCCCTCTATACGGCAGATAATGCACCTTTCAAACCCAAAGCACTGATGGACGACATGATCTAGCCAGCGTAACTGCTCTCTGTACTGATCATAAATCTTACGTAAAACCTTTCTCTCGAAATCCATAAGCGCCGTCATTGCCAACCACATATCTACACCATATAGTGGCGGAGGAATGATGAGCGTCTTGTGGAATCTGGTTTTTGTATTACTTTTCAATTTCCTACTCAGCTCTTGGATTTCGAGGTAAACATTTTTGTTGATGTTGATGTTGGTTCCTATTTAGACGCGAAAGTGTTGGCTGTGTGTTTGATTACAGGAGATATTTCATCGTGCCCACTTTCGTGCATATTTCTTTTATTGTAGGCTACTTTAATAACCACAGTTGTGATGTGTGTCGATCGTTTTCTCATGGGTATTTTCCAAGATTTGGCGTATGGTGAATATTTGATTAATGGTGTAGTTATGAGGTTTGAAGCCACACTCAGTTCGTTGATATAAGAGGACCTTATAATATTACTCTGAACGTGATATTGAGTATGCTTATCGCACGTTAACTATACTAGATTCTGGATTGCCCCTTTTGTAAGTATTGGACAGAGCACACTTAGGTGCTATACATCGGGCATGCTTTGGGTTCTTCATGAGTGCTGAGCTGTGTTGATTTATCCTGTTAGATATGTATATGAGGTTATGGGTTTCAAATCCTCCAAAAACGCATCTAGAAGCGTGATATTTGATATTCTACATATGCCGAAAATCATTGAAGTCGGATGACTATGGCATATAGTTCCCTTAAAACCGATTTGTTTTGCTATGAGGTTTTGGGTAAAAAATCCATCAAAAAAGCATCATAAAACATGAAATTCGGTTTTGGACACACACAAATTCAAATAGATATTGATATTAAAATCATCAAGATTTATTTTTCCATTTATGAATATATTTAAAAGATATTGAAAGGTTAAATGGTTTCGGTATGACCGAAAGTAGCACTTTTTAACTCCCATAACAACGTTATCAGTACACTTTAGTGAGTCTCATTGGGTGGCTTAACAAACATTTTACAATAATACTTAATATTGAAACTGAAACCCTATTTAAATTTGTTGAAAAACTGCAAGTACAAGCATGTGAAGTAGAATTATGATAGTAGAAATAAACTTGTTGCATTCGTTATGCAGATTAAATCACATTATTATTGTTTCAAATGCAAATACTCAGAGTACATATATAGTTGGCGCTTTAATAGCTGTATGAAGCGATCTTGGGCCAAGCTCCTCACCTAAGCTGCAATGTGCGTCTTCAACAAGTGGATGAACCCATAGTTTATTCTAAGTCTCCTACGGAATGACTGATGAGCTTTTATCTCATGTTAGAAATACGCTCGGGGTTGATACTACCTGCCGGGTTGATAACCCTGGGCTTACGAACGGCAGTTCTAACTAATCATTCGCTTATTGCGGCCGTCAAATAATTGTCTGGTTAGGGCTTGAACCCATAACCATGTGCTTGGTAGTAAACACTGCTAATCACACGCCTAATGCTTTGAGTAATAACACGCTTATTTTCTCCTCTATTGTTTTACTTTTAGTGTGTGAAATTTAATTAGCACGCTGAGCTCTAAAGTTGTAATCCGCTCTTCATTGGCTGGCATAAAGAAAACTTTATCAAGAGAGATTTTGAACTTGAAACTAACAAATTCAAGAGCATGTGCGGGAGTTCAACAAGACTATCGTGTACAAATTGAATGGTATTGTAAAGATGGCAGCAAACAATTATGAAAGTACGCTAATTCTAAGCCAAAAGAACGCCAGTAATCTCATTAGTACCACATCATAGGAGTTTTCAGCTGTTTCTCAGCACAGCGATTTACCTGACAGCTCCAAAAAGGATTATTTCTTCTTTAACTACTAAGGCATCCATGCTTCACCTTGACTGCGTCATTAAACAATACATATGCACACCTGCCGAACATTCAGCGCATAAAATGCTTATGGTATAGTAATATTACTCATACGCCCTGCAGCACCAAAGCCACTTCAATCACTTAGTGCAGCTTAAAATATACTACACCACCGACGCCCACGCCATTGGTCGAGAGTGAAATCATTATTAATTATTTAAAAGTGCATTTCTTTACTAAACTCTAACACAGTTTTTGACCAAACTGTGGTCTAAGAAAAGAAAAAAAAAATTAAAAGTTTATGCCAATGTTACTTAGATTATATACATATGTACATATTTATAAAAATTTAGCATAGTGAGCGTAGGAAAGGAAAAATGCTTGCAGAAACGCTTGCTCTGCACTGCAAAGGAAAACAGCTTTAAAAATTTATTATTATTGGCATTTGCAATTACACTCTACGCTTGCACTGTGTTCTAGCTTTGCTCTGCCCGAGGGGCGAAATGGTAATGTGGTTGCATCTAAAAGTATGCTACATTTTCGTTTTTAAAGTAGCAGCTGTGTTAGTGCCATCTTTTAGCGTTAACTTGTAATGTAGCAAAAGGACAATGGTGTTAAGTTATTGCTTTATTCGAGCTTGAGCGCAAGTGCACTTTTTCACTGATCACTTTACATACATACATACCTATATTCAATGCTAGGCGGCGGTAATGAGGTAATAGCTTGGTAGCATTTAAGGTTAGTGGATTGCATGCTAAATGATGGTTTTACAGCATTCTGATGGAAAAAACTTCAGTGTTTGAGATGTTGAAACGTATGTTTGTTTTGATGTGAGTGATTTTTTGAGGTAACAACTGGTTTGGCAAGTTTGGTACGTGCAATCTTTCATAAGAGAGTTCAGATGTTGGCGTATGCCGATTATAATACAATAATAATACTAGACTCGAAAAGGAAGTGAAGCAAATGGGTATGATTTCATTTTAAAAATACTAGTATCCAACTAGTTTGACTTTCCACTATATGAATATTACTTACATCCATCCATCTTCCATATATAAATTTTCGCATGCTATACTCTATCATATTCTGCTGTTAATTTGAGCAAATTTTGTAATGAATATTTTTGATTCTATTTTTTTTTTAAATAATATACATAGGGTTACCCATTTTGTGATTTCACAACTACAGGGCTGAATTTTGATATTACTTAAGCTCAACAGTTAAATCAAACATGCTTTGTTTTAGTTAAAAGTCGAGCATTTATGCGTTAAAATTGTTAAAACCTACAACCAAAATGTTGACGCAAACGTGGTCACGTTTCGTGCTTTAAGAGGGGATTATGGTGCACATACTCTTCCAGCTGCTCAAGTAATTGGTAGAATTTTAAAGAAATTTGAACAGACTGGATACAGATATTGTAATGCCTATGCATAAAATTAACCACTAACTTAGAGGTAAAGTTAAAAGAGCTTGAACTTTCTGCATGAACAATGCCATCGATGTTGCAACCTATTTTTCCAACAACAACAATACTGAAGCTGCTTACAATATTAAGTGGAGCCCATTGCAGTTGCTTTCTCTACCCCCATTGTTCTTAAGTAGCTGTGAAATTGTTCCAACTCTACTTTTATTCTCCTGCACATTCCTTTGTTTTGTCTTCAACTTTCAAGCAAAATTTATTTGTTATCTTCACTCGCATCTCAGGCATTACAACAGCTGAAAGTGAGTGGTGTGTTTATATACACGTATGTATGTGTGTATATGTCATACATACTGCGTAGCTATAGCATTTGAACGTGGAATTTTATGAAAATACATATAGGTATATATATTTTTGTATATACAGTGCAAACAACTCAAGAGAGAAAGCTTAAATTCATTGAAAGAATTGTACCAAAAAAAAAAAAAAACTAAGAAAGAAAGAAAACAAAAAAGCTCTACAAATATTTTTATAAATGTTCACATAAATTTTATGCTTAAATATGAGCTACTTTGCATAAAAAAGATACTTGTATACATACATACTTACTACAGGCATTACTATCAGCATACATTGTTACAAGCGGTAAGTAAACAGTGGAGTACTAGTAGCGAGAAAAAAAATTGACTAAGTGGAAGTGGGGGTGTACTCGTATTCTACGCACTAGGGTGAGTTTCCTTTTGAAAAAAAAAATAGGTTTTATTTTATTATAGGTAAATTATTGGTAGTTTTTGAAAAAAAAAGAATCAATAAACTACTTTGAAACAAAAACGATGCTTAGCAACATTTTTCGTTTCGCAATATTTAATGATGAAAAACATTCATTGTTTCGCAATATTTTATGCTTAGCAACATTCATTGTTTCGCAATGTTTAATGATGAAAAACATTCATTGTTTCGCAATATTTTATGCTTAGCAACATTCATTGTGTCGCAATGTTTTATGCTTAGCAACATTCATTGTTTCGCAATGTTTTATGCTTAGCAACATTTTTTGTTTCGCAATATTTTATGCTTAGCAACATTTATTGTTTCGCAATATTTTATGCTTAGCAACATTTATTGTTTCGCAATATTTTATGCTTAGCAACATTTATTGTTTCGCAATATTTTATGCTTAGCAAGATTTTTTGTTTCGCAATATTTTATGTTTAGCAACATTTATTGTTTCGCAATATTTTATGCTTAGCAACATTTTATTGTGAATTTAAATCGCAGTGGATCACGAATATTTTACAATGAAGATATTCTGTTGGTTGTAAATTTTCAAAATATAATAAGAACTTCGCTGCATTCCTAGACACATCTTTTCTTACAACAAAGTTTGTCTAAAAAAATTAAAAATTTTTTTTTTGTATTTATTTAACAAAATTTTAATCAACTATATTTCGGCTTTATTTCGCTATGTTTTGTCTTTAAGCAACATTTATGTACGTTTTTTTATTAAGTCTCACCCTAATAGCTTCCACTTTCGGACTTTGTGTGGAAAAAGTAGCGGAATAGGTTTAGTTACTCCAACGGCAACCAAACAGCTGCTTCATTCTTAAAGATTTTTTTTTATTTTATTTTTATTTCCAAGATTATGTAATAGCTGCCATTTATATATGTTCTCTTCTCAGATTTCTCCTTAACAAATTTCATACTTATTTCATTCTACTCTCCTTTTACGCTTTCGATGTAGTTATTTAAAGGAATTTCACTACAGAGTTTATAGCAAATAAAAGGCAAAACAAATATTTTAATAAAGTTACAACTTTAGTTAATAAATAAGTACTGAATATGTCATGAGTATGTAACATTACTTCATTTGTTACTTTGTTTACATCTTGACAATTATGCGGTTATAGCTGAGCCAATAGTTATCAGCATAGGCACTTCCTCCTCCTTACGTAGGCATTTGGAGATACTAAGTGAAGTCAGCCCTTTGGTTAATTGATTTGTTCAAGGAAGCGGAGGTTTTGCTGGTAGTCTCGACACGAATGCGCTTATTTGTTAACAGGAGATATTTCTTCTTGAACCCGTTTACCGCCAGACCCATTCGCCGTGTGTTCTCAATCAAACTAGAGGTCCCAGAACTAATACCGCATTTATTGTGGTCAATAGCGACAATAATTCTCTATATCATTCAACCCATCTATTTCGAGCTGTAGATTAGATAGATTGAAGGATTGATTCGAACGTTTTCTGAAGTCTAGTCTCATCTGCTTCAGAGCGGATCGAAGGGGTCCCTCCAGAGCTTTTGTTGTCCCTCATCGTCAGTTCGCATAGTCGCCTAAGCTTTTGTGGGGATATCAAACTTAAAGAGAGCTCCTTTCTTTGCTGTTGCAGACTGCTTTAAAACAGATTTTATCACAGATTTTACGTGTTTTTTAAATAATTTTTTAATCTTATTTTTAATTTAAATAATAAAATTAATTGATTTATTTTTAAAACATAAACTTTGACTTAATCATCATATTTGAGTTTTTCATACGCCTTGGAAAACTCCTGCAGTCGATTTACTATATATTTTTACAGCAATTTTTATTCTACTTTTCACTGTTTACTACACCACATCTACGCATCTGATCGTAATTAGTTCCTCTGATGAACAGGCGTAGAGTGTTTGTTTTGTTCATTATACGCCAAGGCGCACCATAATTTGAAATATATAATACAATATGAAAATATGTATGTAAGTATGCGCAAATGTATTAAAATAACTTAAAAATGATTAACTTAAGTTCACCTAATGACGTGGCATTGACATAACTGCACTTGCATTAATGGTTGGTGAGGTCATAACTGCTAACTGCACTCAATGTAGGTACTTATAAGAACTGGTAGTTCAGTGCATTTCAGGTGGCTGCAGCAGTTGAATTTCACTGCATTTGAATGCATATTATTTTGGAGAAATACACGAATTAAACTTGATCCACAAACATATGGAAGTGTGATTTTAATATTTAACCAGTTGACCAGTTTATGCAGCAGTGCTTTCGCACACACATATGTAAGTCACAAGTACTCGTACAAATACAAATATCAAATTATAGAAAATTTAGCTAAGGCGATCGTAGCGTAGTGCCCTTTGCCTTAATTTGCATTCCACAGTGTTTTTTTGTTGTTGTGATTTTCCCAATTCTTTGCACTATCACACCGTTACCATCAACTTCATCATGTTTGTATTATAATTCCATTCTCGTTACCTGGATTTAAATCAAATTATCTCTCTGCCAATATTGAAATTCTAAAAAAAAAAATATATATTAAAAGAAAGAATAGCTGTTTTCGGCCAAGCCGAAGATTTTATACCTTTAATGATATATAATGATTTAATTAAAGTGTATCATTTAAAACCACCTTTCCCTTATCCTATCACTTCCTCCTACCCTCAACCTTAGCCATGTTATTGCCAAGAATTTAGCTTTATTATATGGATGAGAGTATGCCATGGAGTTTTTTTGAAAATTATTTCGGACAAGTTATCTCTCCGGATGGCTCGAATAAATCCAACCGAGAGGCCACATTTTGCAGTGATTATTGCCAAATGTCTGCGTAGACGAGCGAGTTCACATAAAACCACAATAAACAATCCAGTGGTGTTGAAACCCGCGCTCTTGGAGGCCACGCCACAGGCCCACGAAGTGAGATAATGCGTTCATTAAAAGTTTTCTTCAATAAATTTATATCTTCGTTGTCTGTATGGCATGTAGGTCAGTCTGGTACATTGTGGCGGGCTTCGTTTTTGAATAAATGCGAGACCATGATTCACTCTGTCCATAAAGCACACCAAACAGTGACTTTTTGAGATTAATTAACGTACTCATGCAACCATAAGTGGGCTTTAACATGAGCAAAATTTTCTTGTGAAAATTGGAATTGGTGGCTATCTTGTCTTGGGACCATTCATGCGATGCGCTTTATGGTCGTTCGGCTTCAATTCTTGCGGGAGTTGGATTTTGTAAGCCCGCAAACAAAGGTCCTTCTGAAAAATCTTCCATAAAATGTATGGGCACAGCTCCAGTTACGGAGTACGATGGCGTATAGACTCGTTTGGGTCTACTTCGATACTCTGCTGAACAGCGTCCTCGATGCCTTATGTACGGCATCTCTCAGGATGTCCTTTTTTTTATCCACTAGATAAAAGTTATGCGAAATCGATCTATGGTTGATCGAATTACCGACTTTGCAATCACTTAGAATACTGATTGAAAACTACACGTCTCAAAACACAAGTTTGGTTGAAATTTCCAGACAGACATGGCTAAATCAACTCAGCTAGTCAGTCTGATCCGATCGGTATAAATTTTGATAGGCTTATCTGTTCTACTTTTGGTAGTTACATCGTACCAAATTTCATGAAAGGTATAAAAATAAAATAAGATTCGTGCCACATTCATTTGATTACGTTACCCAGGATGGTGAATGGAATGATGATGAATGCATTCAGCAGATATTGAGTTGATGTTCTTGACTAGCAGTTGGCCAGCAAGTGAAGCATATCTACACCCACAGATAGTTGCATAATAATTGAAATCTTCGAATTGGACTAAATGAAGGTAGTGGAGGGCTGCAATGTCGGTGGCATAATCTATAAAATGCAAAACTTCGCCGGTTATCTCTTACTTCAGTTATTGACGTTGATAGAAAATGCACTATAGAAAATGTATTTAATTAAGAAATTTTCGGTTTGTGAATTTGTGTGAAAACTCAAATAGTGGAATAATTGAAAACGTGTGCAAAGTCGCTATTGAATGGTGAATTGGTGAATGGCAACGACGTGTTGTATCATTGACTCGGTACTGATTGATATAAGGGTGGTGTTTGTAAGAGTTTTGCATGAGTTACGCATGTGTATGTATCTAAGTATGTGTGAGCAATATTCGAATTAGCGATCGGAAGGCGAGAGTGCATACATATATATTTTTAACGTATTTTCCGGCACAGACATTTTTCAATATATTTTCAATTGTGTGGCCATCTATGGCTGCAATACCGACTTCTATTTAGTGCTTAAAGGCTCCCCACAAAAAGTAATAAAATGGCATTAAAGCTGAGAGGCTAGTTAACATTGCCCTGCAAAAGTGCTGTAGAATGAACACTTCGTTCTTCTCTTGACTTCTTAGCTTGTTTTTTCAGAAAAAATGGACCTACGACGCATGTACCGCACAAAGAGACCTTCGTTGTAGATAATTTCGTTCAAAGAAAGAACGCCAACCATAATAATTTCAGCATAGAAATCCAACGCAGAATCTCTTTTAACAACTCAGTTGTTAATTAAAAAGTATGTTCTCTCGATGAATAAAAGAAAAATACCCTAAGCACATCAACATTCCAGATGTGCTATATAGTGCGGAGATATGCACGAAACCGAAACGGTAATGTAACGCCATTAAGTCTCTGCCATAGAAATCCTTATTCCTATTGACAAAAAATTGGGACACTAGATTCTTACAGGCTTCTCTTCCGGTCAGTTCTTCACTAGATAAATCATTCGCCATAGATAGGAACAGATGATAATAACTTGGCGCGAGGTTTGGAGTATAAGCTGTATGTATAGGAACCGCCTATTCAAGCTCCCAGAGCGTCTAGCGAGTCACTTTCGATGTGTGTGGTCTGACCTTGTCCTGATGAAACACAATTAGCCTCCTGTTGGCTAGAAACTGGACACTTCTGAGCGATTGTTCGCTTTAAACGATCCAATCGCTGACAGTGGAGGTTCGAATTAAGAACTTGGACGTAGGGGAGCAGCTCAGAGTGTATGATTACTTCTCAAGCACACCAAAAGCACAACAAAACCTTCCTGGCGGTCAATCCTGGTTTGGATACCGTCTGTGCCGCCTCAAGGCCCTTCGACCACGACCGTTTTCATTTGAGGCTATTGTAATTGATCCACTTCTCCCCACCAGTTTCTATCCGCTACAGAAATGTGTCGATTTTGTTACGATTCAGCAGTGATCCGCAGATAAAAATTCGGTCCTTGAGGCATCCACACATACAGATTCTTTATGTAACTAGCCTTTTTTAATGTTTGTCTCTGGGAAAATAAAAATAGTGCTCTCAAGCTCTTCAGACACGAAAATTTCTATTATTTTATCGACATGTAAGAATGTATTCTGAGTCGCACAACGCACTGACCTTATGAGATGGCATAGTGCCACGGTAGGAAGGTGCAGAAGGCGACTAACGGTCATACTAATATTTTGTAAAAGTAAAAGTTTCGTCTGTCAGATAGGAAAAAGATTCCACCTTGAAACTAATATGGTGGGATGGTATCAGCATAGGTTTAGTGGCGGGGCAGCCATTTTCTACATAACCTGATCATGGATGAAGAGGAAGTCTTCCGAAATTGATTTTTTCCATACAGTTCAAATACTAAAGAGTTTATCGTACAATTTATGCTCTAGTTTAATGTATGTATGCTGAGGGGGTAAGAATACTGATACCATTCGCAATGCATGAGCAACCCTAACGGTTATATCTTGCCACATACAAACTTCATTTTATTTATTTTTTTGTACTGAGCTTGCCACTTACATGCCCGCACTCATATGTGTACCTATATACATACACGTATGTATGAGTATAAGTATGAGAGACGCATGCCGACGAAGTTCCACTACTACATACTTATTATATATTTATTATTGTTTGAGCGAAGGTACTACATCTTCTGATAGAAAATAAGAGCAACGTTTTTAAAAGACCTTGAACGAAACTAAAAATAAGCTTTGAAAAAGAAAATAAAGAAAAATATGCAATGGGTCAAAATGCGTAGTGTGAATTGCTGGCAGCGTCGTCTATTGGAAAAGGGTCATTACGCATGAGAAATTTGATTTGTTGTTAATTTACGAAAACGGGTAAACACTTTCTGGTGCATGAAGCCGTGGCTTTTGTTATGTCCAAAATGTGCCACAAATGAGCTTTCCACTCCCTTCGCATTGTTCGTCACGTGTATGCGTGAATTGATGGGTGGGATTATGGTTGTGTATTATAAATAAATACACTTTGTTCGGGTTGTGTGTGCCGACTACCTGGAGTATTGAGCTCTTTAAAAGAAATATGTGTATGTATGATATGTATGCATGTAGCAACATATGGGAGTTTTCTATCGTGCTTTGCACCCATTTCAAAATCTTCCACTATTTAGGTGTTTTATTTGAGTTTTATTTGACTCTAAAGTTCTGACTTTTGCATAGATTTTTAAACAATTTGTGTGTTTCTAATATATTTATTTATTGGGATATACATACGTGTATATACATGCATGTGTATACAAGTGTAAATTTTAAATTCCAGAGGATAATGTCTTATGAAAGTTTGTTGAAAACTAACCACATTGTAAACCTAATTCGATCCAGTTATGTAGTAAGTAAATTTTTGTACATATATACATAAATAAGTGCATATATGTATGTACATATATATGTACATATGTAGATATTCTTTAAAAAGAAATTATATTTATTTAAAACAATAATATTACAAAGTAAAATAAAATTTATCTTAACATTTTCCATGAGATTAATTTAAAATTGATTATTAAATTAGAATTATACTTATTCTTAGTATAATTTGAAAATAAAAAATTAAATGAAATTAATACCCAAATCGTAAAATAATGTTAAAGTTGAAATCGAAATATATTGAAATGGAATTTAAAATTGTTACTTAAGCCATAGAATTAAAATTGAATTTAATTTAAATTTCAAATACAAATTAATATTAAATTTAAATTTTAATTAACAATGTATGATACACTGAGATTACAATCAAAATCAAAATTTAATTTTAACTTCAAATCAACATTAAATAAAAAATCATGAAATAGTACATAATGTACAAAAAAAAATATATATAACAATATTTTTAATTAATTGCAGCTTTAGTAGCAATAATTTAATAAATTATTAAAATTGTTATTCCATTAAAATTAAATTACAATTTGAATTATTACGTAATTAGCAAAAAAGAAAATTAAAATAAAACAAAAATAAATTTACCATTAAACAAAGGGAAATTAAAATTGAAATTTATAATGGAAACTTATAAGAAATAAATATAATAATAAAATAATAATAAAATGAAATTAAATAAAACCATTTATATTGATATTAAAATAAAATTTAACAGTTTTTAGAATTGAATATTTTGTAAAATAAATTAATAAATAATGAATAAATTAAATTATAATTTATCAAAATAAGTTTAAAAAGTGAAATAAAGAAAATTAAGTTTAAAAACAAGTCAAAGCTATAATCCCAAATACTATTGTTATTAAATTTAAAATGAAAATTATGAAACGACTTATTTTGACATAAAAACAAATTTAAATTAGAATTAAAAATAAATATAAAAATACAAAAAATTGCAGAATTTGTCATTAAAATCAAAGTTAAAGCTTAATTTCATAAAATTATTACTGTAATGAAAATTCCAAAAAAAAAAAAAATATTATATAAAATAAAAATTTATAAATAGAAATTAAATTAAAATTCGAAAATACACCAAGATTAATATTAAAAGTAAATTTAGAATAAAATTAGAAATTACATAGTATGTGAAAATAATATCTTTTGAAATTAAATAAATTTAAATTGAAATATAGTAACAATTAAACAAATAAATAATTTTAAACATCAATAAATATTGATATTAAACAAATTAACATTACTATATATTGATTTCATATTTTGATTAAATATTCAAATAAAAAAAATTAAAATTGAAAATAAAATTAAGCATTCTGTATAAAAGTTAAATTTATAATGAATAAAATATAGTATTAAAATTAAACAGACTTAAATTATTAAACATAAAAAAAAAATGCATTGAAATTAAAATAGAAAATTCTTCATATTTACTATAAATATTAGAAATATTAGATTTAAAATGACAACAAAATACATCATGCTAAAGTGAAAAATTTTAACTTATTTGAACTTATAAATAAACAATGAAGAATTTGATATTATTTAGAATTAGGTACAAAATGAAAATTATAATGATATAAATTTTGTTAGAAAAAATAAACAAAAATTAAAATTAACACATTAAAACTACAATGTTAAATATTGCGTTTAAAAGATGTAATCCATTAAAATTAAAATTTCATTAAAATTCACGTTAAAATTTTAAAATTTAATTGAAATTTTTTAAAACTAAATATTTAACAAAAATAAATAAAATTCAAGTATAATTAAAAAATAAAAATAAAAGAAATTAATTAATAAACATTAAAATAGAAAATAAATTACATAAAACTTAATTCGAAAATACCTTAATTCCATTAAAAATAATAATAATAATAATAATAATAATAATTATAATTAGCATGAAAATTTAAAAAATAGTATATGAAAATGAGAAATTATAAATTTTGTCAAAAAATAGTTAAATCTAAAATTGAATTAGGGAAATATACAAATCAAAATAAAATTTTAAATTAAAACAAATTTTAAGTAAAATTAAATTTAGTATAAAATGAAGGTCTCTCCATTTGTTGGAAAGCATGAAGACGCACACCATAAATTGGAAGAGGAGTTCGAGTGAAAATCGCTTCAGCGGTTACAAAACGCGCGCACCGCTAATCATTAGGCTACTGCGACTATCAAGCAATATATGTGTATATACGAGTATAACATAATTTGTACTCTGTTTACTTCTTCATATCCAACCTGATATTCTTAAGCACAGAACAGTATCTTCCATATTATTCGTTGATCAAAACTAGACTTATGCATACTTTGGTAGTTGCAGCATTATCCTGCTTAAAGATTGGAAAGAGCAAACTGCAAGAAGGATACCAGTCTAATACCTTGCTTCATACAACTATATTGAGTATTGGAACGGTGCATGCTCTCGCGCTCGATATAGTTACCCTTCAAAAGCAGAACAGGATTCCTTGTCTTCGACATCAAGCGCCACACAGCGGTTTTCCCTAGACCTTTTGAGTGAAGGAACTTTCGTTATTATTATTTTTGTTTTTTTTTTTTTTTTGTTTGTTAGAGTTGCTCGTCAATCACTTTAACTCCACTGTTCCTCGTCAGATTGGAGGACGACACTTGACATATTGCTGCGATGAAATTTCCCACTTTGTTTACATTCAAAAATTGCGCTACAAAAGGCAACATGTAACGAGAAAATAATAAATTCCGCTAATACTTCGCGTACGCACGCATCTCACGGGCACAAAAACTCAGTAGAAGGCACGCTTTGGCAAGAACACACAAACTGTTGAAGCCTGAGAACGCTGAGCAAAGATAAAGTACGTACCGCAAAGCGGAAGCGGAGGGGGAGGAACGACCACAGTAATGTCACGGAAGTGTTTTACGCGCAACAAAGCACAGTGACGGAATGAAATTGAAAACCGCAAAGTAGAAAAGACAAAAACAACAACATCAACAACAACAATAATAATAATGCAAATAATAATAAAAACCAACGTAGCGAGCACATTTTTGTAAAAATATAAAAAAGAAAATGCGAGTAAATAAAAGAGCCAATATAGTGTCACCACCGTCAAGAAACAATAAAAAGCAAAGATAATAAAAAAATACAATAAAAACAACAAGAACAACAACTTACTGCAGCAGCTGCTTTAGTATCTAACGCTTGTCGTGTGAGCAATGAAGTTACAAATAGTTTGAATTCGCTGCTCATTTTTGTTGCTTTCACTGGCAGCAGCTCCAGCAGCAACGAGGAGCAAAGAGCAAATGTCGCCAGCAGAACAACAAATCGATTGCATTTTGTAGTAGCCACAATGACTGAGAACAACACTTACAACAACAACAACAATTTGATCATACACACAAACAACGCGTTATCGTCGGCGAGCTGGAGCTGGCAAACTTGTGCGAGCAAACAAAGGTGACTAAAGTGGCAAAGGTTGGGTCGCCGCACCAAGGCACCACACCGATTGCAGAATTGGCCAAGGAAACGAGTGTTCGTGTGTTGATGTTTTGCTTTGCTTTGGCGTTGAAGTGTGCCCAAAGAGGAAATGGTAAATACCATGATTGTCAGCGACAAAGAATTGTTTGTGTTTTAAGCGAATGCCAGAGGACAAGCATTGCACTGCAAAGGCGAAAGGCGAGCACTAGCGGAAGATAATAACGCAATCAACATGCATGGATTATTAAAACTAATGTCTTCTTGCACTGACACAGCAATTACACTTTCTTTTTTAATCGAAAATCTAATTTCGTTTGAATCTTATGGAAAATAATTGGGTTAGCCGAGTGATACTATCATGCTGAGAGTCGTGGATGTGATTCCTGGGCAGACCAACATCCGATCTATAGAAGATTAATTTGAGAAATGAAAACTTTTGTAAGTGCGGTCGCCTCTTGGCATGAAATATCAATCTCTCCGAGTCTAATCCTGACTTGTGAGAAGAAACTCCTCCCAAAAATCTATAAGACACTCCGAGGCGGCTTAGAATAAACTCTAGGTCACTTACACTTAATTGCTGGAGAAACATCAAGACGCATACCACAAATTGGAGCCTCCTCCATTGCTTTAGCGGTTAGAACTGTTCAAGAGAATACAGTTTTTATTCTGTATTTTCTTCTACTTTTTAATGGGAGCTGCTGGCGTACGCCGATGATATTGACAATATTGGCCACAACAACCGCGCCGTTAGTTCTGCTTTTTCCAGACTCTCCAGGCAAGACGAAATATCTCCTGCCAGCAAACAAACATTCATCGCATTCGTGACAAGGCTCCCACGTTACTGTTGACTTTGAAGTCGAAGACAATGGTGAATACCGCAGACGATGGAACGATAAGCTGTACGAGCTATATGATGATATTGACATAGTTCAGCGAATGAAGAGATAGCGGTCACATCGTCCGAATGGATGAAAGCACTCCAGCTTTGAAAATTTTCGATGCAGTGCCCGCTGTTGGAAGCAGAGAAAGAGGAAGACCTCCACTCCGTTGGAAGGATCAGGTGGAGAGTGACCTGGTTTCACTTGGTATTTCCAACTGGCGCCAAACAGCGTGGGCTCCTGAACTGGATATTTCTTCTTTATTTCACTGACACTTTTTATGTGATAGCCGCTCAGCTGTCATGGTATATAATAATAGATTGATTGATGATCGTAGTTTAAATCAACCATTCCGCAGCTTCCGTGATTGTAGTAAAATTTCCTTGGAAAGCGATAATCCACTAGACTCATGCTTAAGGTGAGTGTGGGTGATTGCGATTGGAACCCGCTTTCTATTCTGCCATTGAGTTTTGAATGGTCTGTAAAAGTAGCAGTTGCTCCTTGGTCTAACACATTGTCATTCATTTCACTCAGAGAAAAACGTTATATCTCTTCCGGAGTTTGTAGAAAAGTAGTATCTGCTCGTGGCCTATACCTTGGTTTCTCTAAGGCGGGGTGGCGTTCAGTTTGAGGAGTTTGCCGTAGTGGATGAAGCCTTAGAAGAGTTTCTAATGCCTTCGAGGGAGTGCATGGACGAGATTCTTTATAGTGGTTTTTGAGATACAACTCTTGTCCTTTATTTGAGAGGCATTCCGATTTCACCCATTTGCAATATATTTTGTACTTGCCAAAATCTTACTGGACGGATGGACAGACGGACAAATATGTACGATTGTGTCTGAATCGTCATTCCATGGGGTTAGATATACCTACATATATACCCCCACATTTATCTCGGTTAGTTTATAGACAACCGTTAGCTGAACAAACCTAATAATTATATTCTGTTTACATAGTACAGCCGAGTATGAAAATTCGTTTGTGCTTCATTAAACGAAAAATGTTACAAAGGTACAACAACATCAACAACAACAACACAATATACAAATATGCTATGCGTGTAAAAAATTGAAAAAAAAGCATATACGTGTATGTAAGTATCTCCTCCATTGGTGCATATCATAACAAGGACCATATAAAATGTTACAATAATATGTTTATATGAATGTGTGTATGTGTGTTTGTGTGTGCGTATTAACGCCAGCCAAATGAAGTCACGTTTGGGTGATTTTTCTTCTGGGGCTCATATTAAAATACGTGCAACGAAGAGCCTTGCAACATACTTCATTGAGACTCAGTCACAATGTCAAATACTAGAGTAGTAACACAATAACATGTTTGTAACACATACAAACATACATATTGTACATGCGTACGAATGATTGCGTATATGTACATACGTGTATGTACTTTTGTGGCAAAGTTAGTTAATGCGTAAATGTGTGTTTGCCATAACCGCAGGCTATTTGCTATGAAAATGAACGAATGTCGTGCAAACAGAAGCAATGAAGACCAACAAAAAAAAAAAAAAAAAAAAAATACAAAAAATTGGCAATACATAAACCAATGAAGTGTTAGTCGGATTGAATGCGTAAGTAGAGTTGCATTCGATTCGTTTTGTGTGAAAAACAATATTTTTTTCTTTTAATGGTGATCCACTCGTAGAAACTTTCAAAAGGTTTGAACTTTTTCAAGATACTCATAAAGAAAAAAAAAATATAAAGAATAAATAAAACGAAGAAAGAAGTGCTGTCTTCGGTCTTCAACAAATTTATTGCAAAATTGATGTTCAATACCAAGATTTATTTGAAAAAGAATTACCAGGTGTGTTTGTTGAAGTGGGCCGGTTTTACTAGTAGATGGCGCTAGCAATATGTATACATTTCTATGATTTGGCATGTATGTAATTTTTTTCTATTGATATTAACCTACAAAAATACGCAAGTCACATTCCGCCAAAATAATAGCGTCATATATGTTTACCTCAGTGAATATGTCGAGTTTCGTTCCAAGTAAATCGCATTTGCGGCATTCGTTGCTCTTTTTATTTCATCAAAAGAAAAAAGCAGCTGAAGCTGGTAGAAACTTATGGTGAACATGCTCCAGTGATTAGAACATGTGAGACATGGTTTCGTCAATTTAAAAGTGGAGATTGTGATTTGACAGACAATGAACATCCTGGTGCAGCGGAAAAGTTCGAAGACGAGGAATTGCAGGCGTTATTGGATGTTGATCCAACCCAATCACAACAAAAATTGGCAGAAACACTACATGTCACTCAAGGAGCAATTTGCCAATGCTTAAAAGCTTTTTTTTTTTTTTTTTTTTAAACATTAATATTTATTTATTGGATCTACTTCGACTTCGGAAGCCTAACAATAAGTAATAAAATCTTAAACTAAATTAAAACATAAAGCCCATTAGTAGGAATGGGCTGCTGGCTTGACGTTGCTCTTTAGAAGGCTGCTTTGTCTCTTCTCCGCAGGCGGGTTTGACTTGTTGCATGGGCCAAGGTGTTAGCCAGAGGGTTCGGATGGTTACGCAGTTTTATTAAGTATTTTTTTGCTGCGATTTCAATTTCTTCCTTGATAGTAGGTATATTTAGATCTCTTTGAATATTTTCATTACGCACGTACCATGGTGCGCCCGTTATTACTCTTAGCGTTTTCGATTGGAATCTTTGAATTATATCTATATTCGTCGCGCAAGCTGTGCCCCATAACTGGATCCCATACATCCATATCGGTTTTATTATTGCATTATATAAGAGGACTTTGTTGCTAAGGCTTAGTCCAGACTTCTTGTTTAAAAGCCAATGTAAACTAGCAGATTTGAGTTTAAGCTGCAGCTTTTTAGCTGCAATGTGTCGTCTCCAGGTTAAGCGCCTGTCCAAGTGGATTCCGAGGTATGTAATTTCGTCAGCTTGCGGTATTGATACATTGTTGAGCTTAACAGTAGGACACGTTTTTGGCCTTAATGTAAAAGTTATGTGTTTGCACTTGTTTTCATTAACTTTTATGCGCCATTTCGCCAGCCATTCTTCAATTTGTTTAAGATGCTGCTGTAACACTTTTGTGGCTGTAATGGGGCATTTATGTCGACTTAGTATAGCAGTATCATCCGCAAATGTTGACGTAATTACTTCGTCACTTGTAGGGATATCTGCGTAAACAGAATGTACAATACTGGCCCAAGAACACTGCCCTGCGGAACACCTGCCGTAATCGGATACTCTTCTGTTATGTAATCATTTACTTTTACTGTGAAACGCCTATTGGTTAAGTAGGATTCAAGGATATTGTGGAACGTGTTAGGTAATGATTTTTTAATTTTGTGAATGAGGCCATCATACCACACTTTGTCAAATGCTTGCGCCACATCAAGAAAAACAGCCGAGCAATACTCTCGCATTTCGAAAGCTTTCCTTATTTCGTTTGTTATACGATTTACTTGTTCAATTGTGCCGTGTTTTTCCCGAAATCCAAATTGATGTGTAGGAATGATATCATTTTGATGGAGAAAAGGAGTAATTTTTGATAGCAGCACTTTTTCGAAAAGTTTTGATAGGCAAGGCAACAGGCTGATTGGTCTATATGATGACGGCAGGGTTGCGTCTTTACCTGGTTTAACTACCATAATTATCTGCGACTTTTTCCAGAGTTGTGGATAATATCCTAGCATCAAAATGGCACTGAAAAGCTTTGCAAGAAAAACGAGAGCAATGCTTGGCAATTCTTTTAGCATTTTTGGTGAGATATGATCGTCTCCTGGAGATTTTTTTGGATTTAAGGCGGCAATAGTGTTTTTTAGTTCAGACACAGATGCTCCGCAAGTAACAGTGTATCTAGGAGCAGTATGGGTCGGTGACAAAGGTGCACTATATGTAGCAGTATTTGGTTGAAATACTGTGCTGAGGTGCTCTGCGAAACTAGACGCCTTCTCTTCATCCGTTCTTGCCCATGAACCATTACGCATTCTCAAAGGTACTTCAGTGCTTACTGGCGGCTTAAGGTTTTTGCTAGCTTTCCATAGAGATTTTTTAGTAGAAACGTTGGGAGACAAAGACGTTATAAGATGTTTGATATTTCTTTCTTCCTCGTATCTTAATGCCTTTTTGAGTTTGTTTTCTGCCACCTTAAGGCGAATTTTTGCATCGGGAGATCGGCAGGCTTGCCATTCGCGACGCAAACGTCGCTTATTTCGGACCAGTAATTCTATTCCACTATTAGTTATCAATGCCTTTACTTTTGTATTCTGCTCTGGTGTGGCTATAGTTGCTGCTGTTGCTAGTATACTGTTAAATACAAGTAACTCATTTTCAACGTCAGTTCCTCCCTCTATTTGCGGATTGGTCTGTATAGCTTAAAAGCTATGGGAAAGATCCAGAAGTATGGAAAATGGGTGCCACACCAGCTGAACGATAGACAAATGGAAAATCGAAAAACCGTTTGTGAAATGCTGCTTTAACGATTCGAAAGGAAATCTTCTCTGCATCGAATTGTCACAGGGGACGAAAAATGGATTTATTTTGCAAACCCGAAGCGAAAAAAATCATGGCTTTACCCTGGTCAAGCTGGCCCATCGACTGCAAGGCCAAACCGCTTTGGTCGTAAGACAATGCTCTGTGTTTGGTGGGACCAGTGTGGTGCGGTGTACTATGAGTTGTTAAAACCTGGTGAAACGGTGAACACGGATCGCTACCGACAACAAATGATCAATTTGAATCATGCGTTGATCGAAAAACGGTCGGAATGGGCCCGAAGACATGGCAAAGTTATCTAGCAACATGACAACGCGCCGTCTCATACCGCTAAACTGGTGAAAGACACATTAAAAACACTTAATTGGGAAATATTATCGCACCCGCCATACTCTCCAGACCTCGCCACGTCCGACTATCACCTTTTCGCATCGATGGGACACTCCCTTGCAGAGCAGTGCTTCGCTAATTTTGAAGAAGTCGAAAAATGGCTCGTCGAATGGTTTGCCTCGAAAGAGAAAAAGTTTTTTTGGATGTATGAAAGCGTTCTCGTTTCGTGAGTTTTCCAAGCAGTATGCTCGTTAAGCAGCACCAAAAGGTCCGTCAGTATCAGAAAGGACATCTCCGAATCGTTTGATAACAAACGAGGTTTCGGACAAAGTGACTTCTTATATCTCCTGTCATCAAACAAACAGCTATCGCATAAGCGACTCCGCTCCCAAGTCACCGTAGACGGTCATAACTTCGAGGACGTATATAATTTCGTCTATCTTGGAACTACTATCTTGCCAACTAATAGACTGAGTAGGCAATCGAAAAGTAAAATTCTCTCTCAACAAACAAAGTCACTCATTATACCCGCCCTGCTATATGGTGTGGCGGCATACATGATGACATCATCTGGTGAGTCGGCGTTGAGAGTTTTCGTTACATATGCGGAAACATTGGCATAGTTCAGCGAATCAAGCAATAGGTCATGTGGTTCGAATGAATGAGCTCATTGAGCACACTCCAGCTTTGAAAGTTTTCGATGAAGTAGCCACTGGTTTAAGTAGTGGCGGAAAGGGACTTGACTACACTTATTATTTTCAATTGGTGTGAATTAGCGATAAATAGAAGGCATGGCACACTGTTGTTAACTCGGCTATAATCGCGTAAGCGGTGCTTATGCCAGTAAACAGGAAGATCTCTCTGAACCCGGGGAAGAGTAAGACCTGCCCTCCATTAGAAGGATCAGGTGGAGAGCAACCAGTTCCACTTGGTAGTGATATTTAAAAATTTTACTTTTAGTTTAATTTGAAAATTTGAAACTGATATGAAACCTTCTCTACCCTTGTGGAAACAAACAAGAGTGACTATAAGGAAACACTTTTTTTTTGTTACTAATTTTATTCTACGATTACGCCCACCGCAAGTGAGGTAAAAGGCTAACAAACAATGGATATTTATGCAAATCATGGACGTGTTGAGTCAACTAGGAAACCTTGCAGAAACGTCTTGACGAAGAAGAGGTATTCGAAAAGGAAGAGGAAACAAAGAAGAAGAATAATAAAAGAGAAAATATCATGCCGAGCTGACCGTGAAATATTCAATGCTGATTCGCTCTCTCTCACCCTACACCTCTTGTACGTATTTATTTCAAACAAACGAATATCTTGGCAGCGTCCGTCACACGTATGTATGTGTGTGCGTATTATGTGTGTGCTCACTCTTTCACTTTGTCTATACGCTGTCGACACACGTAAGAAAAATAAGCCTCATAACTTATTGAACTGCTTTTAACCCTGCCTCGTTCGCTGAATTACAATAATTTTTCTCGTGTCTTTTACAGCACAAAATGAAAAAAAAATAAAATAATATAAAATAAAATAAAATAAAAATAAAAATAAAATTGTGGGCGCGCCCGCTTAACCGCACAGCCTGCAAAATTGTGTGCATGTGTTTGTGATTCTAGTAAAAATGTGGCGCATTAAGACAATAGCCCATGTCAGTGTGGTATAGAGTAGATAATGCGACTCAAATGTGAAAGCTTGCAATCGCATAAAGGAAATAAACATAAGAAAAAAGTTATGATAGAAAATATAAAGTAAGGTGGAACTGAATACGGTCCATTGCTTTATCCATCTGAAATTTTTTTGTGCAAATTAACCATAACCAAGTGTAAATAGCTTCCAGCCATATATCCTACCTCCGTTTAATCTCCCTTGTGGGGCAAAAAAAAAAAAAAAAAAATTCTGGTTCAATGTTTGTGCTGAGTTGGAGTATACTTCTGCTGCTGGGTATGTATCGCACAGTTGTCGCATATACTCGATTTCTACTTTACAGGGAACCCTGGAAACGTGAGCGATCCCAATGCGAGATGCGGTAACCACTTGCACTCCTGCTTTCTGGGGGCGCTTATCAATAATTTTATATAAGGGAACTATGGGACGGCATATCAAGGTCTTTACGTAAAGGCGCTAACGAAACTATCAAAACATCGAATGAAGAGCTGATGAGGATTTTTGCACCGAAGGGTAGGTTGGGATGGGACCATATGTAGGAGTTCATGCAAGTGAGAAAAGTTTTTGAGTGTCATTCACCTGTGTGTGATCAGAAACTCTACTTTTGCATATGGCTCAAGGATGACGATTTCAAGGCATTCACCTCGAAAGTCAGGTCACTTAATTGGGAATGTGTCGCTGCCCAGCTGGTTGATGTCCTAATTTAATTAAATGCTGATAACACCGCGCCGTCAAAGATGCGCGATGGAGGGGATAAGTTCAAAAGAAGGTTGGTCCTTGTCAAATGTACTACAGCGGTCTTATGAAGGAGTGCAAATTTGGTATTGCATTTGTGGTGGAAGTTAGACTCCGTCGCCAAGTTCTGGCATTCACTCCGTTCGATGAACATCTCACCGCAATCTGCACCAAAATGAAAATTTTCAACACTTCGCTGATTTGCGCCAGCACCGATGCAAGAGAGGGACGATGTGATCAAGGCTACTTTTTATGAGCGCCTGGAGCGTGCTCATGAGCGCTGTCTCCACCACGATGCGAAAATCGTGCTTGGCGACTTTAATGCTAGGGCGTGCAAAGAGGATATCTTCAGCAAAACTGTCGGAAAATTCAGCTTCCACGACGAAACATTCCTAAATGGCTCCCAAAGAGTTAATCTAATGAACGATGCCCAGTGAATCCTAAACTTATGTTATGAATATTTCGGGTTTGAAGATAGTAAAGTTGTTGTTGTTTCATCGGCTTTAGTGAATTCGTTTCATTCCAAAGTTGTTATCCATCTTGAAGCTAAACTAGTCAAAATAAAGAGGTAGGAATGAGTTATGAAAAATTTCTATCAATCTTTTCGAATAGTCTTAGAGGAGATTGGATATCAAATTTCGAAAGAGAGGTGTGTATAGATTTTGTCGAGTAGTTGGTGATTATAGATAAAACACTCTAACTATGCTTTTAAGAACAATCTTAGTTTAAACTATGTAACGAGCTACGGTCGAGTAGAAATCGAAAAAAAAACAGCGTACAAAATCATTTGCTATCCATTAGAGGCTTGACATAACATACACACATATTTCAATGATTCGCTAGCTGCTTGAATATCTATTTTGCTCATATTAAAAGAGTAGAAAAAAAACCAATCCACATACCATACAAGTTTATTTGTATTGCAGAGGAGATGTGTGTGTGTGTGTGCATTTGTCCGCCAATCGTCCTTTACCAGTTAGTCATGTGTGTCAGCAGCAGCAGCAGTAGCAAAATCAACAGTAGTATCAGCGGGTGGCAGCAGTTTGGTGCTTGTGGAAACATCAGCATCACGTAACAACTAAATTCGTTCGGCTAATAAAGGCAAAAAACATGCGTTACTTTGAAAGCGCCTAAAAGCGTGCAAGATAACATGCATGCATGCGCACATAAGCCAACCATACACATAAACTTAAACTCATATATACATATACATATACATATATACAAATAGATCTGCACAAAGTTAGCACAGTCATACGATTGACTCACATTCACCCGCTTCTAACTGTTTTGAGCACTTACCATAGAGAGTGCCATAGATGCCACTGAAACAAATCGAACTCACACTATTGTGGTATGCATTACATGTATGTATGTATGTGTGCATGTGTTTACTTCTTGCATGGCATTTATAAGCCAGCAGTCGATGGGCTCTCACAATCATGCTTCAATATGCCCGAAAAGTGCGTGCGAATTTTGTTTAATAGCGTACAAATGGTTTTGAATGTACATTCGTACATTGTGCATTGCCTACATTTAGGCGTGTTGGTTGAAAGTCGAGTTTGGCAAATGTGTTTGATGAAAGTTTTGTGCGGTGCAAAAGGTAAATTATACAACTGCTATGAATTGCGTGCGTAAAGAAGTTTTAAGTATCGAAATAAATGTGGGTTAAAAAGTATAGGAAAATGTAAAAATAACACATTTTTTCCCTTCGCCTCAAAGTATGCATTAAGTGCAAAATATTAATAAATTTTGAAATACGCTTATTTTTTTCACATACCTACATACGAAGTGTGTTTAAAAAATAAGGAGAATTTGTATATTTCGCGTACTTAGGACATATACACTAATCGAAAGACGTATGCGTATCCAAAGCCAACATTTTCTAAAACTGTCTGGTATGCAAATGTACTGAAAGACATCCTGGAAACACTGAAATTCATCAATGGAAAAGGTTGTACTAGTGCAACAGTCCAAAATATCAGAGCCAGAAAGTGATACAACTGCAGAAAACCAGGAAACTTCACCCATGACTGTTAGATGAGCTCCACCAAACAGGATAGTGGTCGAAAACGCGAAGCTGAGAAAGAATGCGCAATAATCTCTGTCTCGAAAACTGGTAGATCATCGAAGGTTGTAGGAATGAAGTGTGAAGCCATTTTCGGGTACATGACATTATATAACAGTGTTGTAAAAATTACTGAATCTTTTAATAACATAAAAACCAGATGTGATATGGCAATAGGATCCAGATATATAAGGAAGAAGATCTTGTGTTGCTTTCTAATCCCAAATGAGAGAAGAGACTGACTCTGAGGGGAGCAGAGAAGGAGAGACCTATAACTGAAACAAGCTCTGGAACGCTGGTGCCGAATATTTGTAAACGAGAACAGTAATACAAGAACCTTCTAGAGATGCGTGCGAGAAATTATTAGATAGACCATATTTTAATAACAAAAAGTTTTTTAACCGAACGAAGGTACGTGTATGCTCGACAACTGGAGCCTGAGTCTGCACTGTGCAATTCATTAGGCTAGTCTACTCAATACCGCATATCCGGTTTTTTATAGCGTATTGCGTAATTGGACTTTATCAGCGTAGCATCAGACCTGATAGGTCCACCATGGACAAGATATCCATAATGCGCTAAATCCTGTAGATTTTAATTCTGGCTTCGATGGCACAAACAGAATCAGTCTCTACGCCGCTATGTCGGAGTTTAATACCAACGCAGAACTTTTACGGAAATGGAAACTTGTGCTAAGCAACTCAAAAAGCTCTCAGAGCCGTTTGATACCAAGCCGGGCTTCAGGAAAGATCATGGGGGAAGATCTCGCTACGCCAAATGGCAGATCCGATTTCAATTCAACAAAGAGTTAAACACAATAGTCGATTGGTTAACATGC
Organism: Ceratitis rosa; assembly: GCA_037013455.1. Classification (NCBI taxonomy): domain Eukaryota; kingdom Metazoa; phylum Arthropoda; class Insecta; order Diptera; family Tephritidae; genus Ceratitis; species Ceratitis rosa. The sequence goes on from JAWMAG010000039.1 coordinate 9,973,837, forward strand.
CGTACTGGCACTGGTTAGAGTCGTGGTTCGACCAACAACCAAAATTATAAAAAATGAATTTTTCCAAATGCGGTCGCCCTCAGCAAGATATGTCAAGCCCTTCGAGTGTATTTCGGACATGAAACAAAGCTCCTCATAAAATTATAACCATTAGCCATTCGGAGGTGGCTTAGAACAAACTGTAGGTCACTCCATTTGGTTGGCAAAAAATCAAGACGCATATCATAAATTTGAGCAGGAGTCGGTCGAAAATCCTTTAAGCGGTTACAAAGTGCCAATAATATATATGCATATATATAGATGAACATCTGTGCTTTTCATCACCGCTGGTCGTCTGAATTTACATAATCTAATCAATATTTGATAGCCTTCATCATCATCAGCATAATCATTGCCATCATAACCATCGATTTCGACTTTGAAAAAAATGTACATACTATGTATGAGTATGTATGTATATTTTGTGGTTAAACTGCTGGTTTGTTCGAATTTATAACTTATTCTCTTTTCACACAGCCTCAGATTGTTTATTTAGGTGCTTATATATATAAAATTACATACTTATATGCACTTACATAAATACATATTTGGCCCATGTGGCATTGATTTCATTTAAACGCCATGCATATGCATCTTGGCTTTGGGGCGAGTGTGCAGCACACGAATACCAGTATATAAGTGTTGGAAAAAATAAAAGAGATTACAAAAACAAGCGCCCGGAATTGGCTTATAACCACAAGGAACTGGAAAAAATAAGAATTTTGAACCCTTATGCAGTGACAAGGGTGCACCAGTCAAAAAAAAATAAAAAAGCCACATAAAAAGTTCGCAGCTGCAAAAGACACACTCACATAAACGTGAATGCGATGCAAAGCGATAAGTGTATGACTTGCATGTGAACAACAATAACTGAGCGCACGATGGCAACCCTGATGTCAAAAAGTCAAGCAGTGCAAGGCGTAGTATACAAAATAGGTGTAAACTTTGTTAGGATTTTCTTTGAGCATTTTTATTTTTGTCTTTTCGTTGCTTCATTTCCTGTTTTTGGCATTTTCAAATATTTTTTTTATATCTGCTTTATTTTTTGTTTTGCCATTTAATAAACCATTCTTCTACACCCTCTTATTACATCGTTATACTACACGAGCGCATACTGACGTAAACGAGCTACTTCATTATCCTGCGCCATAATGTATGCTATTGAAAGTTGTAAACAAAAAAAAATTTCGAATTCTTTATATATATTCTTTTGTGCACGCTCGTTTTTTGTATATGTATTAGTGTAGCATTCCAAAGAAACTGCATATAAAAACGTGATCGCCATAAGTTAAACAGAATTTCTTGGTTTTATGCTGTTTTTATTTGCTTTTTTATTTTTTTATTTACTTTTTTTTTAATCTGTTTCGCATTGTGCCAGCGACAAGCCTTTACTCTACGTATACTCGACTTCACTTGCCGTTTTCCGCTTGTCGCACAGTCCAGGCTGGGCAAAGAGTTGACCACATGAATAATAATCGCAACGTCTCCCGATCGCTCTGCCGCTGACAACTCTCAGTCGCTGCGTTGAGGGTACGCGGTATAGTAATAATGCCACTTTTTTTTTTTCTTTCATTTCGACAAGTTTTTCTTCGATTTTGTTGTTACGCTGTGAAGATGTTCTACTATGTTGTAGATAGTTATAAGTTGAGCCGCAGGCGGTGTACGCTGTAACTTGTAAATATTCTGTAAACCCATTTGAAATTCAGTTAGCGAGCAATGAACTGTGTGGTAGTTCTTTTTTTTGTTGTTTCGTACTTTTTCTGACGGCCGAGCTTTTATACATTGTTATGAAGAAGAATTTTTGTTACTTTTTGTTTTTTGAATATCATTAATAGCTATTGGCGGTAAATGGTTTGACGAACTATTTGCGAAAGTAGAAATATTGCAAAGACGTAGAAATATTTGTGAAAGGCAGAAAAAAAAATTAGAAGTTAAAGAAAGTTGTTAAAGAAGGGAGGAAAAATATCACCGCAAGTTTCGCGAGGGATTTTGCAGTATTAAAGCTCGTTGGTAATGTTGGATTTTTCTTTTCAATTCAATTATATAAATACAGTTTAATTCTGCATTTTCTATTCATTAGCTACGAGTATGTACTCACCTTAATATATAAGGTTATTCATTTCGTGGTTTCAAAAGTACAGGACTGCATCTGTCAAACTTAACTGTCAAACCAAACATATTTTATTTTAGTCAAAAGTCAGGGATTTAAAAATGTAACGCTTAACAACAAAAATGGTGATTCACAACGTTGTACATACGTAGGCTGCTATATATAGGTCTGGCCTAGGCAACACTAAGTGTTGCCAGGTGCAATCTGACATTTCCATTGAAAAGTTTGACATTTTTTAGCATAACATCACTCAGAACATTTTGTCATTTAATCGTGAATTGTTTTATTTACAGAGAATTAAAAAATTCATCTCGGCCAAAAAATGGAATGAACTCGACGTGGATTATCACGACAAGAGTGCATCGATGAACTAAAATCTTTGTATGGCTATGAAGCACCATCCCATAGCACTGTGAAAAACTGGTAGAACGAATTCAATCGTGGCCGACGCTCGCTCAAAGACGAATTCCGTGAAGGTCGTCCAAAAACAGCCGTTGTGCCAGAAAACATCGATGCCGTACCTGAACTGGAACTGATAATGCAAGACCGTCACGTAACATACCTTCAGATAGAGGCATGCCTATGCATTTCTCCCAGCAGCATACATTCAATATTGCATGAACATCTGGCCGTAAAAAAGGTTTGTTCTTGTTGGATCCCGCACAATTTGACAATCGCTCAAAAAAGGCTCGTGTGGATTGGTGTAAAGAAATGCTGAAAAAATACGTTCGCGGTGCTTCAAAAGACGTTTATAAGATCGTCACAGGTGACGAATCATGGATCTATGCGTATGAGCCCGAAACAAAACAGCAAACGACCGTGTGGGTCTTCCAAGACGAGCCAAATAAAAAAAAAAAAAACATTTTCGTTGATAAATATTCGTATTTTAATTATTAGGCTAGAAATATATATAGCAGCCTACGTATTAAATAATGTATTAAATATTCAAGTCAAACTGTCTGGACTTAGTCGTAGTTACTTCTCGATTTCGCTCACGTTAAATTATTATACATGCAACAACTTGGCAAATTTTACGAGAAGAACTGTGTTCAATTCAGCGAGAGATATACTTTTTAGCCGAAGAGTGGATGGTTTCATGCCCATCCGATCATGGATAAATAAAAAAATTTTCAAAGATTTTGCCTTTATTGAAATGCTTAAGCATTCCGGTTAATTATGGCACACGAGGTCTTCATACGGCTGCCGTGTTTGGTAAAGCAGTAGACCATTCTCTCGGCCGAATTTTTCAAATCGTTTTCGTTTGCTCTCGCTCTTAACTTTTGGAAAAAAAAATCGGCTGCTCTTTCCTCGTTTTCATAGAAAGAAGCATCAAAGATGCCGCCGCTCCACAAGTCACACAAAACAAACACTCGTTGAGAACACACTGGCTTTTAGAAGATTAAGTGTTTCGTCGAAATGCGGCAGTTTAACTTGATAACCTAGCGGCCGTGATGAAAATGAGCTAGATCGTTTCAAACCAACTGCTGCGAAGTAAACGATCTTCAGTCCGTTGAGGGAAGCGCACCGATCTTGGTTGTTTATGCGGCTTCGGTTCGACTTCATAAGTTTTCATACCGAGATCTTTATACAAAATCCTGCATAAAGAAGTCCTCGAAATGTTCGATTTCAGTGAATGGTGTCGAATTGATCTTGTTGGCTATTTGGGCAACTTTGAACTGCAGCAGTAATACTTTCCACTGAACGCACTGTACGAGCACATATGTGAATTGTTTAACTCGTACTGCTCATCGTTCAGAACCATAAATCGTTTGCAAGCGGTTGTCGACACCGTTAATATTCCGGACGATATAGAAGGAAGACGATGATGAGTGACTTGTACAGTTTGGTTTGGTGGAATTTACTTTTCAATTGTCTACTCAGTCCAAAGTAGTGCTTGTTAATAAGAGTTATTCTACATTGGATTTCAACCTCAACCTCAACGACCTCGATATTTCGCCTTGTACTCGTTCACTACCATTCGTTTTCGCTCTTTTGTTAAACTTGGAGAAGGCAGAATTAAGGGCACGGTTGTTAAGGATTACTAGTACCTGCCTGTACCAAATATATGTGTATGTATATATTAGAAGTTACATTGTAGGACAAGAGAAATGTGCTTTTTCCGTCATTTACAAAAGACATGTAGATACATATATGAACATACGTGTATATAAACACCTCCGACTAACGATAATAGGCTTTGTTTACTTGTTTTGCCAATTTTTTAAATGTCTCATCATTTACATTTCTCATACGCTGTTTATACACTTCACCTCCCTTAACAAATTTATTTTGTGCACCTGTGCATAAACACAAGAAATAATTCGTTTACACATGCGACTAAAGCACGATTTCTTTTTATTATAACTCCGTATACCCCCACTCATGTAATCATGCGAGCTTATACATACATAATTGTATAATATTTATTTATCTATGGTGTTCCTATTCATTGTTAATCATGTTCATTGACAACGATTTTCTTTCCTCTTCTCTCTCAATCTGTTATTTTTCAATTTTATTTATTTACTTCTTTCCATTAACAACGCCCACCATCGATTACTCAATTCCTTTATTACAAGTTTATCCTACCAACACTTATTTATGCGACAATTGCCGGGTTGCCGTCTACCCGCTGCGTTGCGTTTGAGTTTACAGAGGAGAGAAGCAGCCCGGTTTGCTTGGGTAGGGCGTTTTCTTGGAGTTGGCATGAAAGTGCCATTCTGCCACTTAATCGTCTGTATCTTCATTTTGTTTAGGCCAAATGCCATCTTACCTACATTCCGGGCCATCTGTGCTGATTTATTGTTGCGCCGGTTGGTGGATTAAGCGAATGATGGTGTTGTGTGAAAAAGTAGGAGTGTTTAAGGAAAATTATAAGAGTATTGGGTGCTAGATGCTGCACAGCTTGTGGGAACTGTAGTGAAAATATAACAATCCTTGAGACTTACATTCATATACATATATGTATTTATGGTACATATAAATATGCTTGTATACAATTTTGTAATATTATATTATATTTTTATGTTTGTTTCAAGTGTAATATTCTTGGAATCTGAGCTCGGCCGAAAATTGAAAAGCGCCAATTATAAATATATAATAGCGAGCGCCCTTTGGTGGAAATTCGTTCACATTTTTCATTTTTAAATGTTATTTTTTAACTTTCTTCTTCTTCTTCTTCTTCTTCATTGGCGTGGGCACCTCAATACACGCATATAGTAGAATCAACAATAGCACGACTTTTCTTCGCTATTTGGTACCAGTTGAAACCAGGTCATTTTCTACCCGATCCTTCCAACGGAGTGGAGGTCTTCCTCTTCCTCTGCTTCCACCTGCGGTACTCCATCGAATACTTTCAAAGCTGAACGGTATTCATTCATTCGGCTGACATGACCTTGCCAGCGTAGCAGCTGTCTCTTCATTCGCTGTACTATATCAATGTCACCGTATAACTCGTTCAGCTCGTCTGCGTTATTCGCTGTAGCCAATGAGGAAACGACCATACATATATCGTTCGAAAAGCTTTTCTTTCGAAGTCTCCTAGGGCCGATTCGACGGATATCGATATCGTACAGGCTTCTGCACCATATAGTAGGAGGAGAATGATGAGTGACGACTTTGGGCTCACTCCTGCTGAGCTCAAAAATAATGAAATAATGACAGTTATCACTGGTTGTGTGAGTACCAAAACACAGCTGGATCGCGGACAACTGCTATGTAGATTAGCTTGGATGTATAAATACCACCTCTTCGTTCAAACAACATGCGGTCTGCTTCCGCACGAGCGGTTCTGGAATCAATGTAGCAAGCGTTAGAGCATGTGCGGTTGCCTTCGGGAACAAAATTGAATTTGGAAGTTCAGTAAGGCTCTTTTTCAACCTGAGTTCGAAGCTGTCGTACATACTGGGACTCTTGATCAGGGCTTTGCCCGATGGTAATTCATACGGTAAGGCTTGGGCTTCTTTCGGTTCTCCAGTTCTGTCTGGATATAGTCGGATCGAATACATTTACCGACTCGAAGGAACTAACAGACATATACTTCGGGTGAATTTGTAGACATCTGACATGCGCTAAGTGATTTTTTTTAAGGAAAAGTAGTCTCGCGTTCAGTATATTTTTTACTTTTCGTGGCATAACAATATCTGTGTCTGTGTGGATTCCTCTTGGTAAGAGCCTCTGCTATATAACCTAACCAAATTTTAGTACATTGTTCCCGAATATATATTCACAGTTTCTATTCTACTGTTCGTGAAGGTAAGAAGTGTTTCACATGTTCAACGATTTTCTCTACTGTTGCTGAGAGGCGCGAATGTAAGAAGTGTTTCACATGTTCATAGATTTTCTCTATTTTGTGCCCGTTTAACTATATTTTGCAGTCCAGAGACGTTTAATGACTTGAGACCTGAAACTGAAGTCGCCATTTCAGCCATAGAGTGTCATACAATCGAGAAGGTGTTGAAAAATTGGGTCGACAGGCAGAACAGAATGGACTACAGCAATGACAGCCACGACAGTCATATTAATGAAGTAGTGTTCCAACATTTACTGGAATGTTGGGACATTTCTGTTTTGCCTTATCATTGAAAATCATTGGTTGCCGCGGTAGCGGATTGGTTAGCATTGCGTACTGCCATTCGCAAGGCCTGCTACGACCAACATCCAAAAGTCATAGAAAATTAATTTAAATAAAAAATTAAGTTAAACTTTCTTTTCTGCCATGAAATGAAGGTTCCTCATAAAAAAACATCCGCCGTTCGGTGAGGGCTTTGTATAAACACTAGTTGGAAAAACTGGAGGAGGAGCTTGGCCGAAAATCGCTTCAGCTGTTACAAAGCGGCAATTATATAAATTTTTTCTTACAACAATTAAAACCTCAAATTTTTCGTGACCCACCCGTTAGATGGTGAAATAAAGAAAAAAAAGGTGAGCATAACCCAAATATTTTACGATTCTCATTCTCCCTTTGGCACAACAGAAAAGTTGAGTGCGTGAGTCCATAAAATGCGGCTCATCAAACAATTATGATATTAAAAGCACTGCTGCAGCGGTGGTGTGAGCAAAGCCAGTTATTGATGGCAGATGCCTGTTTTCACGCAATTGTCTTCCACATCATTCGCCACTATTCGCGTATTTGTTTCCTCATTTTATTCCGTCATTTTTGCAATTTCGTATTAATTTGTGAATTTTAAAGCAGGCAACCATCTGGTGAAATCCCCAAGCGCCGCAATATTTCATGTCGTGACCCAACTGCATCAAATTTATTATTATTGTTGTTGTTGTTATTGTTCAGGGCAGCTTGTTGCTTAACTAACCGCTTGCCTTGTTGGTGGCTTTGCTGCCACACTCGCTTGACTTCGTGGTTAATAAATTATGCCACAAGTAATGGTAAAGTATGCCCAAAGTTATGCCGAGCACTCGAATTTGCTAGCTGTCCTATTTGCAGTCGATTATGTAAACGTAATTTTAAGTGTGTATGTGTTGTAGTAAATCACAATATTAACGATTTTAAAAACTAGTTCGAAAGTAGTCTGCTAGGTTAAATATTGTAATACAGCTGTGCACTTTCCATACTTGTATAGCGATTTAACCGCAGAGAAGTTAATTTTCAGATTTCATTCAAAAAAAGAAGCATAAAAATAATAATAATAATTAAATTTTTTTCGTTCCCAAATATACTATACCCATACTAGTTCCATATGGGTCAAAAACTGAAAAATAATATTTTGTGTGGGTAAAAAAAATATGCAGGAAAATAAAATAATAAAAAAAATTTAAATATTTTTCGACCACAAATATACTAACCCAATACTAGTTCTTTATGGGTCATAAACTTACTAATTTGATTTTGAACCAAAATTAGTATTTGGTGTGTTTATAAAAGTATGCAAGATTATAAAACAATACAAAAATTAAATATTTTTCGCACTCTAAAATACTAGGCCCTTACAAGTTCTGTCTGAACCATATACTAACTAGTTTGATTTTTAACCAAAATCAATAATTTGTTTGTATAAAGGAAAAATGCAAGGAAATAAAATAATAAAAAATTTAAATATTTTTCGGTTTCAAATATAGGTACTAGCCCCATACTAGTTGCATATGAGTCAACAACTGACCAGTTTGATTGTGAAATGAAAATTAATATAATACTTTCTTTTATAGAAAGTGTGCAAGAAAAAAGTTTAAAAAAATCTTTAATAGTTTTCGATCATGAAGATACTAGTCCCATACTAGTTCGATGTGGACAAAAAAGTGACCAATTTTATTTTCAATCTAAATTAATATTTTGCTTGTTTAAAGAATAGAGATAATAAATTAATAACTAAAATGACTAAGGTTGACTACTTTTTTTGAGACTAGTGTGATATCAGTCTGGAAAAATGTATTTCTTCTGACCTCATTATTTCATTACAACGACTTTACATATAAATTTTAGAAAAAAATATTTATGTTATATACTTTGATCTCTCCATTCATAGGACAATTGTACTCTCAGCATATCTATTACTATTAACGGTATGTATTTTGTGCTTTGCTGAACACAATGCGCTGGATATACATATATACCTACATATGTAAATAAGTACATTTGTATATTTATATATTAATGAGTGTGAATGGGGTGTTGATTTGGGAATATGATTGAGGAGAGAATAAGAAAATAAATGAGTTAAATTTAAATTTTCTAATAACCATTAATAATTTCTGGTCATTATGAATGATGGAGGTTAAAAATAGGTTACTATTGTAGTAAAAGAAGCGGAAGTGATAAAACAGATTTTTTTTTTTTAGCAGAAATACTATTTCGAAAATGATTTTTTTTTATGAAAGGAGTGTAAGTTAACTTAGAGCTAAAGTGAGGTGAAGAATTGTTAGTGGAAAGCTTACTTCTAACTGAAACAAAATCAAAATTAAAAAAATTTGTGAAAATATTTGAAAATTCTTTCAGTTGGGAAACAAACGTAATTTTGAGTTAATGCATTCCTTGAAATCATTTAATTTTCTTATGCGTACTTCTATTGAATTGAACAAAAAAGATCAAAAGCCGAATTCGCTAGCTATTTCTGTAATATATACACATATACTGACAATTTCAAGTAAAAAATATATATTATAATTAATTCAGTTTCATCAAGTGACATCTGGAAATATTTTTAGATTGAGTCGCTGCTATGCTAGCAGCACACCCACTCTACCACCGCAACGCTGAAGTTCCACCTACCACCTACCAAGTGTATGTGCATACACACATATATATATATCTGACTGTGAAGGCACCATTGGGCCATTTCTTTTGGTCATATAATTGCCAATTGGGGTAATAAAATGCATGAACGTGTGCCAAAATAACTGACGCATTTCTTAACATACATATACTTATGTAGGCATGCATATATCCTGCATGTACTCAACAGAAAAAAGTGAACTAGTTAGAAACTACATCAAAACTAGTTAAACTAGTTCGCCAATTTTCACTTTTCTTACAAATAACTGAAGTGTTCAAGTTAAAAATTTCAAACGAAATGTCATTTACCTACAAGTTAAGATTCGATACATACTAGTCCTGAACTAGTTCAGTATGGCGAAAAAATATCTTGAAGATTAAAAATAGCATATTTATCATTTATTTTGTAGAGTTATAAAAAATGCGAAAATAAAAAAAATAAATATATTTGAAACTAGTGTACCAATTTAACTAGTAGCAAACTAGTACGTTTACTAACCAATTTGTTATTTCACTGCAGAAATGTTTAAATAGCGAAAACTGTTTTCTTAGGTCTACTTTTTATTTTTGTTGTTCCTACGTCAAAGCCACTAATTTTTCTAAATGCGTAAGTACGAGTATACATATGTATGTAGGTATGTATGTACGTATATATTTTGTAGCATATTTTTTGTTGGTTCACATTTCTTTAGCTAATTCTGCAGTTAAGTTATGTTTTGTTATTGTCGCTTTGCGAATTGTGTCTGAACTCAGAAATATACGCATATACCTATACATATGTACGTACAAAATAAAGATTTGTAACCGCTGAGTCGATTTTTTGGCCGAGCTTCTGATTTTTGCCATCCATTGAAATTGTAAACCGTCAGTTATTATTTTATTGTCAGTTATACACCCGTGGGTACTGAAATTCAGCAGAGAGCTATGAAGTGACTTTTGTGATGTTACTCAAGTTGGATTTCGAGCACATGACCAACGCTGTAGTAGCACAAATCTCAGTTATTGTTACCATACTACTGTGAAATTTTTTATTTTACTTATTTTTGGGTGGTTAGGCAGCATATCCCATTACGGTAATATCCTTCATCCTGCCAACGGTTTAAGTGTGCTTTATGGCCACTCGCTGCTTCTGTGGCCACAATGAAATTAATAATGTTGGCTATAAATAAATTATGCTACTTTAATGATGTTATTCTTAAATACTAGTTTTTGGTTACTTGTTAAATTGGTGGCTAAGCGAGTTTATAAAATATGTTCTGCGTTTTTATTTCGAATTTTTTAAATTATCATAAAATTATAGTCACCAAAGCGTTGGTAGGTAGCCTTTGATTCAAGAGCCATATACAAAAACGTAATTAATAAAAGTAGTATGCAGAAAATATGACGAAGCAGTCGTCAGAGAAACGTGTTCAGCACAAGATAAGGAAACAACGAGGAAATTAAGCCACATAATGGATAATTCCCTACCAACCTCAGAAAACCTCAGGATGGCCTTGTCATCGGCCTTGATCATGATCTTTTACATTTTATATTTTCGTATTTAACCCATTTTCCATCTTGTTCGAGATTAGTTGCTTCAGAAATCATTGATTTTGTCGAGTATCGAGTATCGAGTAGTGATAACTTTTTTTTTGCGTTAATTCATATGATATCCTAACATCGAGTTTTGAGTAAGTTAGGTTAGGTTAAGCTGGCTGAACCACATAGACGAAATCTCACATAGACGAAATACATCCAAAACATTGCTGTTCTTTACGCGAACTTAAATAGTCGTTCTGGCTTCTTGGCCATTGCTGATTGTATATCTTGTAGACTTTCTGCGCCAAGTAACCATAGCCTTTGTTTTCCGAAAGCCGGACATTCACGTGCACCACTGTCTGCACACATTCCTTATATTTCCCTACATTTGCTGTCCGCAGTTAGATCTATTTTAAGCGCATAAGACGTCCGAAGGCAATGCACCGTTAATAGTCATATCAGCAGCCTGAAGTCCGGTCTTTTAACAGATAGTACAAACTTAGTGAGTATAGTATTGTATGTTTTATGCATAGTCTTCGTAATACTGTAGCCCTTAGCTCGTTCCCAGAGTCTATTCGCCTGACGAAGTAGTAGTACTGCTTGCTTCTTCTTCACTTCCTGAACGAAACTGGAAGGTTCGATGCTCTAAATGCACACCCTCTATAGTCAACTCATTACCTTCAATGAACGTGTGGCCTTGCACATAGTAAATGTATACTCTTCTGTTTCCAGACAGTATTTGAATCACTTCTGTACATCGTTTTTAACGAACTGATCAGCCCTTATCAGCTTTATCAGGTCCTTATCAGTATTTCTGGTAAATACCTCATCAAACGTCAACTTTTAGGAGCGTTACCTGATCTGAAACGCTCTGACGAGTTCCACGTGTTCATCTGGTGAACACGCTGGATGCGAGATTATCCATCTTCCTATGGGTTTATAAAGGCAAGGAACAGTGAGAAGCGATTAAGAGTCTCCCTACTTATAAAAGTTGTTTATGGCTGATACATTTGCCTACACTCCATAGTCATAAAACCATTTTTGAAACTAATTTTATTTTGAACTAAATTGATGAGAGATGTTAGCAATAGCCCTATCCAACTAAGCGAGCTTAACTTTACCTTTTCTTTAAGATAATCTAGACATTTTAGATAGCTTTTATTGTATTCTTGCGAAATCATCTTTGAAATGCTCTAGTCTTTTAGATCTTTGTACAACGATGTCCAGTGGGTATATCAGTTGTTGTTTGGATGGTAAAATGGAGAACTCCTTGATCTTTTAGCATCTATCATAGGCCAAAGCTGTTTAGTTTGTTTCGTTGAGTCATTTGGTGCTGGATATTTTGGTGAAAGTCTGCTTCAGCGTGAGTAGGCTCGCGATGTGCGTAGCATTTATTGTAGTTAGAGTGATACCACCTAGCTCATCCGTCACACAATTGCCTGATATGTCCCTATGACCGGTCACCTAGAATACGACTGTGTGGCAAATGACTGTCATTCATAGCCATTCCCTCCCTTAATTTTTTCCATTTTTTCATCATTTGTTGATGTTGTGGAGCGTTCAACATTTTTATCGTCTTCAACTCCCCAACACAGTATTCCAAACTACACACACAAAAAAAGACAAGGATAAGAAAAACAGTGTACCTTTGACCAAACTACAAAACCAAATTATATACAAAATATTCATTTGTTTCGCTGACAACCGTTTCCAAAGAATTCCAACTCGACTCTGCCAAGCATATACGCATATTATGTTTGTTTTTGTTATTGTATTGTTGTTGTAGCAATATAATAACAACTGCAAAGTAGCTTGTCAGTTACAGCAATACATTTTACTCATTTCACTCTCTTTCTGCACTTTTGATACGTGTATTTGCGACCACACATTTGCATGACATCTAAGTATGTTATGCTGTGCGATGCTATGTTATGCCATGTTATGTTATGCAATTGTGATTGTTGAGCATTTTCCAGCTTGTTTGGGTCAGCTTGACAACAACAATCAACCACAAAACTAACGACACCTGCAAAAAGCATAATTTTATCATGACTCCTTTCGTGTTGTTGACCACTTATTATGTGCTTGAGCACTTTCATTGTGTTAGTGCGTATGTACCTATGTATGGGTTTTGTGTGAATGTCAACCGCTGTAACCAGAAAGTACTTAATTTACCGGTTTAGATAATTTAAAAATAATATTTGCTACTCGAGTTGTTATTTTTATACTTATTTACTATTTATAAAATATTTGTGTTATAATATAATTGTGGATAACTGTATTTGTAATTGTAATTATGTTTTTACTTTTAGTTGTAGACTTCGATCGGTTTGAGATAATTTTCGACCACTTTTTAGCACATATTGGGCGGTATTTCAGTCATAACTTGATGAATGCTTGTTTTTAAGTGCCCAAGAGCCACAGGTTTATCCACATAAACACGGTTTATCGGTCCTGTCGAGCGTATTATGTGAGAGATGCATCAAATTTTAAAAGAGACTCGCGAAAAGAGGACCTTCATTAGCATGAGAATGAACTGCCTTTACTTCGATATCTTGGCAAAACTGACACGGCTATGCAAATTGACGCTAAGAAATACCAAAGGTCTTGTCAGTGTTGGAAAGTTCCTTTCCGGACCAATGATAGTGGTATCGTTGCTCTCAACAACTTCGCTTTGCTTTCTCCATACTGGATGAGGATACTAGACAAATATGTCTGGTAGTAAACGGAGACAAGATTAAACATCAACCGAACCATTAGAGAATTCGCGACTCGTTGCTCACGTTACTGTTGACAGTCATGATTTTGAAGTAGTAGATAATTTCGTTTATCCTGGAATCTCGTTTGCAAGATACCTATTGTTTGTGTCCGCAGTGTTCCAGGAAACTAGTTAAAGGAAAGTCACCAACCAACCACAGAAGACAGCCCATGTTGCCATAACTCTTTCTTCCAGTTCGATGTGCCTAAGGAGTGAAGGAAAAAATAACACAAGCTAAACTGATTCACCATATCCACTGGAAACGTCATAAAAAACGGCAGGGCTACTTCTCCAATGATTTTTGCTTCAGTGACGGGAATATAGCAAGGAAATAGGCCGCAGAATACCACCTCTGTCACTAACCAGCCCTCAGATTAGTTCAACAGTGCTCTCTCGAAAGTTATTTCCACGACTGCCCTTGCCAAACTAGTTTCAGTCAGGGCCAGCAGCCATAAAGCTCCCAAAATTGGCTGAGCAACTAGCCAAATAAAGGTATCACAACTGGCCGAAGTGCGTTCGGGAATATGGCTGTATTCTGACAACCACAATAGCTCAATTATTAATAATAAAATATAATTAATAAAAGGATAAAATTAAAAATTTTAAAAGAACATTATATTAAAAAATAGAAAAAAAGAATAACAAAAAAATAATAATAAATAAAATGTAAGAATTAAGGATCATGATAAAAATTACTATTCTCTCTTATTTTTTGAGCGGAAAATATGCACCCCGCCTCTTTAACTTGTGACACACACAAAGTACATAAAAAATAAATAGAATTGCCTGTAGAAAGTGTGTGAGTGCTAAAATTATATTTATCAGCAAAATAAAATCTAAGGATATTACTATTATCCGCTGTTTTTGTTAATGTTTTTCCCCGCTTTTGTAACAATTTCAGTTGTTATGCGTATGTAGTACATACTATATATGTACATACAAACATATTTATGGGCTTGTTTGAAGTACACACATGAGGCTGTTTTTGGAAGTTTAGATATACACGTACATACCTACATAAATACGAGGTGTGTCCAAAAAATTACGGTAATTTATAAATTTTCTGGGTTTGGATAGTTGGAAAGTCCGAAAATCAAACATTATTTTATTATGGTGGTAAGCATATGAACAACTTTCATCCGACTTTCAGTGTAACAGCCATTAAGATTAGATGTGTTTTTATGAGCCCGTTGATTTTCAGTTGTTAAAAGAAATGAATCAAATACTTTGTATCAAATTTTGTATTGAAAAGGAGAAAAAGAGCATAAAATGCCAATAAAGAGTAAAACAAAAGTTTCCGAGTGGTATAAGCAACTCCAAGAAGTCTTTGAACCATATATTCACTATTGCTTCAGTCGAAATTATGGCCACGATATCCCTGTGTCCTCAGGAGATTGGGAAAATCTTCTTTACCATTGAGCGGATGGTCGGAACGTCCTCGACAGAGCTAATTGCCAGTCTAAAAATCGCCTCTAATCCAGTACGATCGATCTGAAAAACATACCTGAAGTACTCAACGCCGTCTCCAGCAAGGCGTGCTGCTCAGATGTCATGTTCCTTCCGGGTCGCCCAGCAGAAGAGACAGGTCACTTCGTAGGTCTCTCACTCAACCTTCATTAGCCCTGCTCGTCTCGCAGGTTCCTGATATTGCTAGTGTTTCACTGACCCTAGCAGTTAGTCCATTGTGTGAGATGTGGGGTTTTTTTTCTCGTCGACTTAGCGCCCTCATGGCTTTGTTTCCGTTTCCCACTTTTTATTGGTTTTATATTCACTTTGGGTGCAGCCCTTATAATAGTTTGGTTAGATTAAACTACCAGCGTATCTAACGGCTTGGAGCGTTTGCCGGCCTTTTTGCTAGGGTCCACTTCCGCTTTGGTTTTGTGAGTTTGACAAGCGCGCCTCGACTGGCAGCGGGTTGAGGCCTCCAGAATCCATGACCGTATCGCAGATAAAGCTGTGAGTGGATTTCCTCTTTTGTGGGTAATACATATATATATTATTACCGTTGCTCATTTTGAGGGATGATGGATTTTTAGAGATAAATTTTCCCGTCATCTTCCTAGTACCCTGAACGCTTACTGGAAGCCATTGGGAGTGATATGTTCAACCCTTCTCTTTGCATAATCGTTCCTGTGACCGGATATGCCCGGCTTAGTATAAACTGGAGTAAATTGTTGGAAAAAAGTTAAGCGCCAATTACATACATAGTATATAAGTATTTTATTTAGAAAAATTTTGTTGAAAAATATCAAAAAAAAGGCGAAGACTTTTTATATACCTAATTCAATAATTTGTTTAGAAAAGAGAATTTTCGTTATTTTCTGAACACACTTCGTACATACATAATACATACTTATATATACATATATATATATATGGTATATGCATGAATGTGTATCCCATTAAGATTACTGGGATGGCTTTTCGTATCTCTTTTGTAATTGTAGGCAGTTTAGTGAATGTTACGTATACGCCCTGTGGGTTGATACCTAGTAACTAAGAATATATGTGTATTTGTATGCTATCAACACCTGCCTCGGAGGTAATTTTGTAGCTTAATAAGCGAGGCGACATGCCGGCGCACTTGATGTGTACGTGGTTTCAAAAGAGTAACTACTTCTTTTTTTTGTTTTTTTGTTTCTCTTTTATTCAACATTTGTTTACCGGCTGACTTCAACGCCGGTAGAGCTCTTAGCGTTTGTTAGGAAAACGCTATTAACTGATAACAACAGTGGCGTCACAATTTTTCAAATCTATGCGCGTCCTGACGATGTGGTTTCATTTAAGACAACTTTTTCTTTTTTCTTTTTTTCATTTTTATTATTATCATCGGGGTAGAAATTTTTTTCGCACATTTGGTAAAAGAAAAAGTGAAATTACAGTTATGTACATACCGCTTTTAAATCTTGTTGACTGCTTGGTTGGTTGACACCTTTGCGCACCACCGACACCTGCAATACGCCAGATTTGTCCGCCAGCCAGCCAGCCAGCCAGCTATTTTACTAAGCTTGACACGTACATTTCAATGCGCAGATAATGGAGCAGAATACCGGGTGCAATAACAGTAATGGCTATAATAATAAGCAACAACAAGTGCAACAAAAATAAAAACGTTAACTACAACAATAATAAATAACAATAAACGCGCACAAGCCGTATCGACGTTGGTAATGTTGCGGTTACTGGTGTTATTGTTGTTCTTGCTGTGCTGTTGCCAGTAACGTTGACAACATCAGCAGGTAAAAAAAAAAGAAAATGTTGAAATCGGTGACATGGGAGTGTAGTTGCCTGCAGGCGAAATACTTGAAAAAGCACACACACACTAACCTTCCCTTTAGCTACCCAGTTGAGGTGCTTAAATAGCCACAAGACTACAAACTCACGCAAAGACTCAGCCACACAAACATATAATAGTATTCATATAGGAAACATCAGATAATCTGTAGAGGGCTTTAGGTGCGCGATGGATAAACAATTTATCAGCGTTAATTTGCTACTGACTTGAAGCAATATATGTAGTATATGTAATATATGTGCATGTAAGTGAACACGATAGCCGCGTAGTTAGCATAGGGTGCTGCCATTCGAAAGGCTCGGGTTCAAATCCCGGTGTCGTACTAACGTCCAAAAAGTAGTAGAAAATTAATTTAAATAAAAAATTAAGCAAAATTGTCTAATTGCGGTCGCTCCTCGGCAGGGAAGGTCAACCCTTCCGACTATTTTTATGACATGAAATAATGTGAGGCGGCTTAGTATCAACTTTAGATCCCTTCATTATTGTTGGAAAAACATCAAGATGCACACCACAGATCGGAGGAGTCGTTCGGCCGAAAATCGCTTCAGCGGTTACAAAGCGCCAATTATATATATTTATATATATATATAGAAGTGTAGCCATAAATTTGTGTCCACTTTCAATTTCTCTCCACCTAGAGGTACTACTTGTAGACTAGTAAGATAGGTGTGTACATTTAGAGCTGGCAAGTAACTTTCTAAAGTTATTTTGAAGAATTTCCCTCACAATTTAAGTTAAAAAAGGATAAAAAATGTAAAGTGGACTCGCCCACTTAGTAAAGACAACACATTATTTTCCATTCTCAATTGGAAAGACCGCTTTTTCAGTTTACTTACAGTTTGTTTCACGCTTCCATTAACTTCAAGAGTAGGAACTATTTCCCATAACATATATCCGCAGTTACTTAACCATGTTGAGTGCTATTAATCAGAAATTCTTAACCATAATTTGCTTTCGCTCAAAAAATTTAACTTGCAATATATACCTTGTGGGTTTCACAAGCACAAATCAATTGAAAATTACATTTAAAAAAACTAATACATAACAACTCAAGCAATCATTTGAGCGAAAATAATCAAAAACAAACAATCAATATTATAATTCGAGTACAATATTACTCAGATGAATGAACATTTTCAATCTCCATCTGCAAAACAATGTGAAGTTAATTGAGAAATCCTTATGTATACGTATGCACATATATAATATATACTTACACGTATATACCATAAAATACCCAGTAGGGTATAGTTCGCTAAACCATATCAATTTTCCCGTAGAGCTCAATCTTTCATCGTCTACAATATTTGTCGCTTATGAAGCTTCCGCAAAACCCTTCCCACGAAAACTGCCAATGCCAAGTCATCATCCAAACCTCGGCACCATAAAGTTGGGCGACAATGTTGAGTGACTTGTAGAGTTAGGTCATAGTCAACAGTGAGTTTGGTTAGGAGATTTTCCGTCGGGATTTTTTTTCCAGAACCAGAACCAGAACCATTCGACACGTGTTCTTATCCAATCGGAAGATAGCAGAACTAGGAGCGCTGCTGTTGCGACTGGGAGGTATTAACCAGCTGTTTTGCGCTCTTATAGAAGTAATGGAAGCAAAACTAATAAATTTTAATTATCTTGTTGATGATGAGCTCTAGGTTGTCCCATAGTGCGATCATTAAGATCTTTTTTGGAAATTGGGAAGAGCACACTAACATACCAATCGTCCGGTATGCAATCGTTCGAACAAATTTTCCAAAGAAGGCGTTGCATGTAAATACTTCGGTAGTCCATCGCCGCCATATCTAAAGAGCTCGGCTGGTAAGTCATCTGCTGCCGATGCATTGTCTTGTACTTTGTAATCGATTTAGGAAATTGGATCTACTTTTCAAGGTTCCCTAGGTGTTTTACACCGGTATTGAAACATTCTGTAAGTCACAATATTTTTTCATCAACTTTTGAGGTATTATTTTCATCGACCACTTTTTTAAAATTATCATACGCCCAATGATGAAAATTCACTATAAAAAAGGTGAAAACCTGGCAGAGATAGTTCGCAAAACTCAAACGTTTTTTTGGACGTTGTCAAATTGATTGGTGGAAAAAGTGAAGCGGTTGGGACAAGTCAAAACTGAGATCATTGCTGCTGTGGCTCAAAATGTTGAAGGCTTGTCCATACCTTGTCGTTTTTTGGAATTGGGTATACCTCAAATATCATTTAGGCTTTTAAAGTTTAATTAATACAAAAACTCAAGCCGGCCGATCATCAACAAAGTCGTGTCTTTGATTCGGAATTTAATCAAAAAACCATCTTGACTAATGAAGCCCATTTCCGCTTCGATGGTTACGTCAATAAGCACACTGTCGCATTTGGGACTGGGAAAACTCAAAATTTACTGTTGAAAATTCTCTCCATCCCTAACGTGTAACTGTCTGGTGCGGTTTACGGGCCAGCGGAGTTATTGAGTCTTAATTTCTCGAAAACTAGGCTGAGGCAATAATTACGGTGAATGGAATTATGTTAGATGGTATTGGTCTGAACAACGTTTACTTTCAACAAGAGGCGCTAGGGGCCACACAAGTAACGAAATCATCGATTCTGTAAGGTAAAAGTTTCCGGAAGATGTTATCTCTCGAAGAAGTGATTGCAATTAGACAGCAAGATCTTTTGATTTAACACCTGGCGACTTCTTCCTTAAGGGCCACGTGAAAGGTAATGTTTACGCGAACAGGCCAACGTCGGTTCAAGGCCTTAAAGGTAGAGTTCCTGAAGCTTTTGAGGATTTGATGATGGAAATTTTCATAAAAAGGACACGGTCATGTAAGCGTAGCAATGACGACAATTTGGCTGATAGTGTTTTCGATTATTAATGGCATATCTTCCTACTTATACTGAAATAAACATCCGATAATTTAACTCAAAAACTGCAATTTTTTTTAAATAGCAAAGCTAAACCTCATATTAGAAAACCCTGTACACGTGATGTGCTTAAAATTAATGCAACATACCAGTGGAGAAGAAGTAGAAATTGTTATTATTCCGGCACTGTTTCGCAAAATATATGTATTTTTTTCACATTTTTTATTTTAATTTTTATGCAGCAACCCACGTAATACTAAAGTACAGAGCAATGGCTGTAAGACATACAACAACACTTGCAAGTGTTTATGCCAAGAGCACATGTACCTAATACAATAAAATAGACAATGATGGTTCATTTGATCAGAAACAGAAGCAGCAACAGTAATTGACAACAATTGACAAAGAGAAATTGAAGAAAAAAAAAGATGCAAAAATTCGAGAAACAATAACTGTAAGTACTCGTACTCGTATGTAAGAGAATATTCTGCCAGTAGATATGTTTAGTTATCGTAATCATATTCAATTGTTTTTTACTCGAAGGCAGGGGGAGGGGAAGGTGTATTGAGCAAAGAGATTGCTCCTCTTGTAGCATGTGATTCTAGAAAGTTTTACATTTTAAAAGCGTTGCATTTAAAAGTCTATGCACTTTTATGTTGAAATGTTTTGTGGATGACTCCAACATCGAAAAAATTCGTACTTCCTTGGAGGGCAATGAGTAGATTTTGCAGGCTAGAACAATTCATTCATAAAAGCCACTTTCCTCCTTCTTTTATGTTTCCAATTGGGCAGAAATCTCTCACTTTAATCATCTCGACGATTTATTTTAACGCAGCTTCCTTATTTTCTTTTCATCTCTCATTTAACAGATGAACTGTCAACATTTCCTTACGGCGCTGTTTGTGTCTACCATATAATCACCAACGAGTTTGAAAGAACGGCCGTGCGTAAATTTGGATGACGGTGGTAACTGTAGAATGGGTTAGAGGTTAGACTCACTGCTTGCTTTCTCACTCAGTTGGCGACATCTTGCACTCAAAACCCAACAAAAAATCCACTCACTGTGAGGTGCTCTTTTTCTAAAACAATCGATGTTATGCAATAACCTAGTGAACCGTGCATTGAGTATACTGCCGAAGTTCTGCTCTACTATTTAATAGTTTCTGTGCTGTTGTGGGTTAGTTCCCGTCTTGCCATTGATATTCGACGCTGCTCTGCTACTTAACACACTATTCTGTGTAGTTTGATAACCTCTGCTTTTATATTTAGTTGTCAGCTGTCGTGTTTTCGCGCTGCGATTGGCTGAATACTATAATTTGTTGTTTAACTTGGATATTTTGCTTCCTGATTTGATTCCCTCACATCTGTAACTTGTTGCTGTTCTTCTTTTTATTCGTTTGAGGTATTTCTTAACAGTTTCTCGCCAATTGAATACTCCAAAGGAGTGCAGGGCTTTCCTATAATCTGCCCCACTAGTGGGTACTATGCCTAAGACTTTCAAAGCTGCTAACCAAATCAATTTTGTCGTATATCATGCACTCGACGACATGCGGTGGAATGTTGCCATCATTCAAGCTTCGGCACGATATTCTCGAAGGAAAATAATGAGTGACTTTGAATTCCATTTGATTTGATGAAGACCCACGATTGACACAAGAAGAGGTTGCCTTGGCTGTATGGCGAATATTAAGTAATTATCTGGCACACACGAAGAAATCTGCTCGATGGGTACCACGAATTGTAAGTGAGGCCCGAAAATGTTCAGTCTAGCAGAAACTAAACAGCAGTCCATGATGTGGAGCCCAACAGGAGTAAACCCACCCGTAAAATCTAAGCAACAAAATCAGCAGCCCCTGGCGAGGGGCGTCAGCAAGTGATAAATTGACTCAAATTTTTATTCATTTTTGTATTTTGGTCAAATCACAAAGGGAACCCTGGTCTTACGAATAACAGCACGCATTTCTAAGCCCTCGGCTACTGTGGTTGACCTAAAAAGAGTGCTCATCATTTACGGGAATCAATCTATGCGAAGCTCTTATTATGAACTGAACTGTAGATTTCCTTTACTGACATTTACTTTAATGACTTGTATACGTGTATATCTGTACGTAGGTTTGTATGTAATTATTCATGTGGAATACCTTCATATGTAAATAAGATACATATTTGCATGAGCAACAAGCTGTTACAAAAACAACTTAAGTCAGAGAATAAACATCCGTACGAGTACCTGAGCAAATTAAAAGGCAACGGATCAACCGAACGGAGGAATGAATGAACAAACGAATGAATAAATTCAAAACAAATAAAAATAAATAAAATATTCTTAAAAAAATTAAAAAAAAAACATATATATATAGATTTATATTCACGCTCGTATTCCTCTTCTTAGCAGTTAGCAAACAAAGTTCAATAGCGTTGCAAAGCAAAGTGAAATGGAGCGAGAAGACAAACAGTACGTAGAGCACAGATGAAGCGAAAAACGGTGCTGTGGGGAGAGGTGAGGCAAAACGCAGCTGCTTAACTGTGCATACGCTTGAGAAAATGTCAACAACTTTGTCAATGCGTTGCAGGTATGCAAATGTTTTTATTATTGTTGTTATTGTATTGTTTTTTTCGTTTTGTTTTGCATATTGCTGTAAGCTCGTGCTCCACGCCACTCGCTGTGATTGCTGTGGTGCATAGGTTTGAATGCAATACACATTGATTTAGTTAAGCCACCTCGAGGGTGCGATGTAGTTTCGTTGGGCTTTGGTGCCCTTCAACCTCAAAATTATTTAGTTGTTGCAACATTTTATTACAAGAAGATATAATTTTAGCAGAAAAATGTAATGTTGCGTAAAATGTAGAGAACGATGAAAGCCTCTCTGACTCCAATTGAGGTTCCAAGTGGTTGCATACGAGATAAATATATGGCAACACTGTCATAGTTCAGCGATGGTGTAAGCGCTGGTTGAAGTGGGGGTTGGAGGTATCAAGTAGATATTGAGCTGGTTTCATTTGGTATTTGCAATCTTGGAATGCGACACAACTCCATTGCAAGTTGTGGTAACCAAAACGTCTAACACCTTGGGTCATGACTAAAGAGGAAGGGCGCTTTAATGAAGCTACTGCGGCATTTTTAGTTTAAGAGTTCATTAGAGTCGCCTTGCAGCATCTATTCATCTGTGGTAGTCACACAGCGAGCGTCAACGGTGACGCGAAACACAAGACGCACATTTGCTTATTTTTTCTTTGACTTTGAGGTATTATTTCGTCCTGTTCTCGTTAATTGACATGCCCGTTGACATCGCTTCTTCTTTAAATATTAATAAATCTGATCTTACGGAGACTTTATTCAGTATAGAATGGCTCGGAGAGTCCATTACCCATTTCTGACCATATAAGATTTGCGGGTGTACCATTCGTGCTGCCGAATACTCCTTTAAAATTGACGAAGAGAAACGATGTGTTGTTACTTTTCTCCCGGATTTCGTTGCCGGTGGACTACAATCCTTCACATAATACACTTGATAGGATCTCATACGCGATTGTGGAGTTCTCCTATTGGTATGTAGATTGGACATAAGAAGCTAAGATTCCAGTCATATGACCAAACAGAGACCAACAGGTCACATTTAATACAACAAAGACATTTCATACGTCTGTTATCACAACATAGTCGATTTGGAACTAGTTTTGTAAGCAGCACGTACCAACCCACAGTGTACAAACTTGCTGTGAAGGAGGGTATAAATTTGATATATAATTACACAGCGAGCCACAAAGTAGTGCTCGTCATGCTTTATGGTATGATGGTCTGAACAATAACAGCATCTGATGTGTAGACAAATTGGCTACGGCGAATACCGCAGGCAATGGAGCGCTGAGCTGTCCGAGTCATACGCTAATGTCGTCCGTATGAATGAAAGCGCTCCAGCCTTGAAAATACTAGGTAAATCGTACCTGTTTTAGCAAGACAATGCGCCAGCGCACAAGAGCATCGCATCCCTGCCTAAAATGAATGACTTAGGGCTCCAATTGCTTCCGCATCCACCGTATTGATTTTAGCCATGGATGCGATGCCAAACAACTCAACAACCATCAGCCGTCATGTTTGCCTAAATATGAACGAACTATAAGGCACAATAACCCTTTTTGCAGCAGCAGCGCATTTTGGCGGTCAAGGAGATTACTTTTCACCCCACCTGGTATTCGATGCAGTAGCTGCTCCTGAAGCAGAGGAAAAGGAAGACCTCCATTGAGTTGGAAGTATCAGATGAAGAGTGGCCTGATTCCACTTGGTATTTCCAACTGGCACAAAACAGCGAAAGAAGGAACCAAGGGCACACTACTACACATTTGGTAATAATTGCGTAAGCGGTGCCCACAAAAATGAATAAAAAGAACAGTGAATATTCTAGTTGAAGGAACGATAAGCTGTTTGAAATATACCAGGGGTGTTAGTTGAAGTTTGCCGGTTTTACTTGTAGATGTCGCTAGCAATATGCATAAATTTCTATGATTTGGCCTGTATGTAATTTTTTTCTACTGACATTAACCTACAAAAATACGCAAGTCACATTCCGCTAAAATAATAGCGTCATATTTGTTTACCTCAGTGAATATGTCGAGTTTCGTTCCAAGTAAATCGCATTTGCGGCATTCGTTGCTCTTTTTATTTCATCAAAAGAAAAAAGCAGCTGAAGCTGGTAGAAACTTATGGTGAACATGCTCCAGTGATTAGAACATGTGAGACATGGTTTCGTCAATTTAAAAGTGGAGATTTCGATTTGACAGACAATGAACATCCTGGTGCAGCGGAAAAGTTCGAGGACGAGGAATTGCAGGCGTTATTGGATGTTGATCCAACCCAATCACAACAAAAATTGGCAGAAACACTACATGTGACTCGAGGAGCAATTTGTCAACGTTTAAAAGCCATGGGAAAGATCCAGAAGTATGGAAAATGGGTGCCACACCAGCTGAACGATAGACAAATGGAAAATCGAAAAACCGTTTGTGAAATGCTGCTTCAAAGATTCGAAAGGAAATATTTTCTGCATCGAATTGTCACGGGGAACGAAAAATGGATTTATTTTGAGAACCCGAAACAAAAAAAATCAGGGCTTTCCCCTGGTGAAGCTGGTTCATCGACTGCAAGGCCAAATCGCTTTGGCCGTAAGACAATCCTCTGTGTTTGGTGGGACCAGTGTGGTGTGGTGTACTACGAGTTGTTAAAACCTGTTGAAACGGTGAACACCGACAACAAATTATCAATTTGAATCATGCGTTGATTGAAAAACGGTCGGAATGGGCCCAAAGATATGGCAAAGTTATCTTGCAACATGACAACGCGCCGTCTCATACCCCTAAACTGGTGAAAGACACATTAAAAACACTTAATTGGGAAATATTATCGCACCCGCTGTACTCTCCAGACCTCGCCCCGTCCGGCTATCACCTTTTCGCATCGATGGGACACTCCCCTGCAGAGAAGTGCTTCGCTAATTTTGAAGAAGTCGAAGAATGGCTCGTCGAATGGTTTGCCTCTAAAGAGAAAAAGTTTTTTTGGAATGGTATCCATAATTTGCCTGAGAGATGGGCGAAATGTGTAGAAACCAACGGTCAATACTTTGAATAAAAAAATTTTGAGATTCCTCTGAAAATTAAGTGTTTTCTTTATCGAAAAAACCGGCAAATTTCAACTAACACAACTGGTAAGTAGAGTGACCCTACAAGATGGAGTTCTCTCTCTCCATTGCTCTGGAACCTCACAATAAACTCTCTATTAAAGCAAATGGAATCGGGTGGTGACAACGCCGTTCTAGGAGTCATATTAGACAAGAAGCTAAACTAGAAAGATAATATCATCATACGAGAAGGCTGCTACTGCCATCTAAACATGAAAGAAAGCAATAGGTAAGAGATGGTTCCTAAACCCCAAGCTATGTCGATGGATCTACGTTTCAGTAGTAAGACCACGGCTCCTTTATGGAGTGCTGGTTTGGTGGCCAGCTATAAATAAAGTTTCAAATATTAGTGTTTACTAGTTGAGATTTAAAGTTGTGCTTTAAAGGGCACTGAGGAGCACGTTAAGTGAGGCCCAAAATTCACTTCATCACAGTTAAAAGCTAACACCATTCAGCTTTTCTCTAATTACTTTGGCGTTTACACTTCGCCACAAGCAACAATATTAAATTTAACTCGAATTGTTAATCCACATGCTCACTCATTAATCATTGAATTTTACCATAAAAATAGTAACATAATTCTAATAAAATTCCTTTTTTTTCACTTGAAAAGTTTACATTCTGCCACATTTATCTCCGCTCTTTTAATCAGACTAAATTTTACTTGCTTGTCTTGGTCTGCGTTTGACAATTTTCTTCGCATTTCCACTTGTCGTAAATTTCTTCGCAGTCACTTATGCACAGCTCATTCCACTATTAGGCATAGTTCGTGCCTGAAGCAAGAAAAAAAAAAGAAAAAAAAGAAACATAACAAAAGGCAAGGCAAGAAGAAGACAAAAAAAAAAATAAAAATAAAATAAGAAATTGGTCATAACAAAGGATATTGTAATAACAAACAACCCAAGGGGTTATGACAGTCGGCAAACTAACAACACCAACAACAACAACTACAACTACAAAAAACTATTTCACAGGTTAACAGAAAAATAGTACAATAAAAACAACGAGGATAGGCCAAAAGGTTGGCAGCGAAAAGAAGCGAAAAAAAAGCAAAAGGGACAACAAAATGCTGAACGCAATGGCAACAAGCAAACTAATGTTGGCCAGAAAATAGGCTAAGAAATTGTGTGTCATAAAAAATTTGTGCAAAATGAAATTTGGGTGAATTCGTTGAATTTCTTTCTTACTTTACCGGAAATGGGTTTTCAGTTCAACAACAACAAATTGACTTTCCTGTTTTCTAGGTTGTGCCGCTGTAGCTGTTGCTGTTGCTGCTGCTGATGTTCTTTTTCTCTTTTTCTTTTTCTAATTTTATTTACCATTCCCCTGGACTTTCTTTTTCAGCTTTCTTAGAGCAGCATTTGTACATACACGTATGTATGTATGTATGTATGTACGTACCGTTATAAAAGTAGTATTGCATGGGTTCTGCTGGTCGTTGCGCATTTTCAGGGTGATTGGACGGGCGGATATGTCGCGTTAGTCTACTGAGAGTATACTGTACAACGGTATAACAAAAGAAAAGGCCAACGGAGCAACAAAAGTGAACTGAACTGATTGCATTTGAGGAAATTTTTGTGGACAAACAAATTATGGAAAATCTGTTACATACCCTGGGTGGGGCGGGAGCATTTGTGCGGCGAGTAATTGAAAAGAGAGTGGCAAATTTTTTGGAAGTTGAGGCTTTAAAATGTGGAAATTTGAAAATTGCTTTCTGTATGTGGTTGATTGTTTTGGAAAAGGAACATTTTGAGCGTAGTTAAACCAATGGGTATGGATTTAAAAATAAAAATAGAGGTGGGGGGAAAACGTAGGGGGTACTGTTTGTATTGTCCTGGGACCGTATCTTTGATAGAGACACAATGCATACAGAAGGTAAAACACTTAACCGGATTATTATTAACCGATTTTGCTAATGACTCCCATAGTTCAGCGTATGTAAGTCGTAAGAGTACTTGCGGAGCAAAATGCACAACAAAAAGTCATAGTATTGCAACAAATAAGCTCTGAGCTCAGCAATAGCCGCTTCTTTCTTTGTAGTCAAATGGAACAATGGTGTCGCTGGCCCACACGTAGCATCAAACGGTCACTCGTTGAGGAAACAGTGGTCTTTCCATGGTTACGTGTGGGTTTTTAAGCCCCTGAAAATGAGCTCATCAGAAAAGATAATGCTCATCTATTGTCAAGCGATCCTCAGCACCTTCAGCGAAGTGAAATCGCATCGGATTGTCATGAGGTTACAGTTCTAGGAACATTTGGACTTCAAAAGCCCTCACATCGAGATATTTATGCAAAATTTACTCACAGAATTGTTGGGCGATTCCATCATTTTATTAAAAAAAATTTTTTTTTGATAATAAGAACGCTCCACACAGCGCCATAAATATATTATACTTATCTATAATACCAGGTTTCGATAGAAAAAATCAATCAATCTAATTGCTTGTCATCGGATCAAAAGACCCGAAACCAGGTCGACCATGCTACGAGTATAATAGACAAGTCTCTAGTGTTTTATATGTCTGAATTCCCCGGGATTCTTACATTGAATCGGAACTACTTTGTTGCTGTCAAGAAAGGCATTTGCTTCTGTGCAGCCATATACAACATAGGATCAAGCAGTTTTCAATGAAAGCACTCATCAACAACTAGGCAAAAGAGAATTGTGGAATGACATTATAGGCTTGATACGTAAAGTCGCCAATGAAATCATTCGTCTTCGATTAGGTCGGAAAAAGACTCTTCGCCGCCTGCGGTGGAGAGAAAATGACAAGAAAATTGCGATAAACCAGTAATTAAATGTGCATTTTAGTTCACAATTGTTAGGGGCGATCGTTTTAAGGGAAAGTATAAGAGCTGCAAAAAAAAAGTTTTAAGTACATCCCTGATCGACTGACCTGGGAGCGCAATCTTTTTGATAAAATTCAGCACATCAAACTGAAAACAACCACCAGCCTAAATATGTTTAATGGGTAATTCAGCTATAAAGTCAATATAAAAGTATGGAATAAAATTATAGGGCTCTGTTTGAGTAACTGGTTACAATAAAATACAGCGATTCCAATCAAAAAGCTATGAAAAACCTCAACGTGGTATATGCATTGGAAAATATACATTGAGACCTTGAAATACCAATGGGTAACACAGAAGTGACAAATACCTTTCAGCTCGAAAGTTCCAACGCTTGCGGTATTCGCCTTAGTCAATGCGCAAAGGACCGTAAAACGGTCGCAAAACTTTTCTCTCGAAGCCTCCAGAGCCGCCTTATCAGATGTCGATGCTTACTTAGTATTAGGGAGACTAGCTAATTTTTACACTTAAAGGGAACAAACCTTCCAGTATTCGGAAAATTTGTAAATTTTCATATAAGAATTCATTTCTTCTCCTTTTGTCCGAGCTTTTTTTTTTTAAATCTGTTAAGTTAAATTTGCATAATTAAACATGAAATTTGCTTTTCCTGCACAGCGTCACTACATAATTTTATAGTCATTTACTTGAAGTGGTAGAAACGTCAACAAATACTTTTAATTTCCAACACTCGTACTCATGAACACTTGAAGAAACTTTCCATATGAAAATATAATTACTAGCATTTATATGTACGTACCATATATATATTTATAATATAGAGTGTAATTATATAGCTTTCACATAGTCATGCTGAAAAAGGCACGAGTCCTTCTCATTAAATACATACATATATACGCATGTGTATAGGTATTTGTAATTTTTTGAACTTCAAGTATCAACACTTTCAGTTTTTACCAGTTTTAAAACACTGACGTGTTCATCTTGTTCTTATCCTTGACGTTGTCGAATATCCCCGAAGGAGTTGAGTTGACCTTTTCGTGCAGTGATGTGTACTCGCGTGGCAACAGTAAGAATATGCTGGAAAATTGTGTGATAAACGTGTAGCATATGAAACCAGCTGGTGGGAGGGATAACGTGTGGGCTAAGCCTAACTTCGAGAAATTCTCATGTTCACACTGAATGGGAAGTAGAGAAAAGTGTTTGATATAAAAAATCATTTATACATATCAAATGAATTCTATATACTAATAAATACGTTAATATCCTTATCGGTAAGGCAACTTATGCACTTACATGGTAAATAAACTCTCTCCTCCGCTTAGAACTACAGGTACTTCTTGTATAAAAGAGTTAAGATAAGGTTGCCTTGGATGTTTTTGTTCAGTGAAAGTGTGAAAGAGAGAGAGCAACAAAAACATAACCTAAAAAAACTTGGTTCTTGACTAGATCGCGGCCACAATAGGCGATGCGTCGATTCTGTCTCTACAATTAGACAGACAATTAGACAGCTCTTCTAAGAGATCTCATTTTTTTATACTTAGAGAGAGCAAAAGATTGATTGTATGGGGCTGAGCTCTTGAAAATGGTTACCATAATAATTTGTTGTTAATGGATGTATTTAAGGTCAAATGAAGTTTCGATAAGAGAGTTCTCTGTTCACGTTTTTTGCTATTATGGAATCATTAGCATATCTACTCATATTAACTGGTTGGTGGAAAGTTGAACGGTTGAACTACAGAATAGCAAAGTTGACCGACATTAGGAGGAAACATATCTTCGGCCCAATGTTGCCGGCCAGACAGTGGATGTTTTTCACCAACTACAGTCCACTATTGAAGAAAAAAATTTACGTGACCTTAGTTTAAGTTGGGTTTATACTAAGAACATCTAGTAATAGGATTCTTTCTTAGGAAGGAGCGCATTGTTTTGATATTCGGGAAAATTTTAGCACTTCTTTTATCTCTTCTTTCTTTTCTTAGGCTACCAGGAGCTTATTACGACTAGCGCAAATACGTAGGCACCTATAAGAACTTAAATACAAACAAGTATTTACTGATGAGAAGAACTCACAACTGCTCTTCTTCATTTAAACACCACTTTAGAGTGGCCGAGGCTTCCGTAGAGAACATTCTAGAACATAATAATGTTCCGACAATGAAGCTTTAAGCAAGTTCCAGGGATTGCTTATATCGAAAAAACCTGTAACCTTATCAGTTAATAAAAAAACTCTCTCTCATATAAAATTATATGAAATTGTATTCGAAATTAAAGGAAAATTTGCCTTGAATACGTGTATTTCAAATTCTTTTTAAAAATTTTCAAACTTTCCTCACAACAGATTTGCAAGGCAAGCAGAATCGTGCAATCTTTTTAATTAACTTTACACTAAAATCCATGCGAACCTTTGTTGTGAATATAGAATTATAATTTTTGCATAACAATCAAATTATCCGCCGAGTAAAGTGTAAAATCTAACGCTTTTGTTAATACTTAAGCAGTCGAAGCATAATAACACGAGAGCAGCAACAAAATATTTACCTTCGAATTTTCGTCACCAAAATATTCCACGAAAATTTCATTGCTGGAATAACGAATGTAGGTGTATACATTGTTACCAACAGACAGGGTGTTCTATTTGGCGATTTTAGAATCATTACTTGAGGAGAGAGACCTTCAATTTGAGGTCTAATTTGTGGGCAGTAAATAAAATTCTTTTGAAGGTAATTTTAACAAATTCTGATGTAGATAATTCTTAAGATCTTTTCATAAAACACCTATTATATATTCTGTATGCCGAATGTGCCGAAATGGTAAGAGCGAGAGAGGAGTTGGAGCAGAGCAAAACTGTTTGAGATGCCTCTGAAATAGTTTTCCATTGTTGCTATTCTTGCTTGCTCTTTTATATTTTGTATTATTCTTTTTTTCTTCTTGACTTGACTCTCGAAATTCTGCCAAATATGTGGATACGAGGCGATTTTACAGGCATGCTTGAGCCATAAATATGCAAGGTAAATTTTCAAATGGAGCAAGGGGAGTAGAAGAGCATGGGAGAGTAAAATGAATGAATGTAAGGGAACGTGCGCAGCTTACGCCAACCTTTGTTTGGCTAAAACTAAAGGTAGAGAAGCATACAAGTATACTAAATATATACGTATGCATATATTTATATACATATATATATATTTACGTTCTTGTGTATATTCTTGCAAGAGTAATATTTGAAACTATTCGTGTTTAAGTATATTATACTACATGAAAGGCTTTATATATGTATGTACATATGTACTATATATTATGTACATGCTTGCGTGTACGCCAGGCATTCTCAAGCGGGACACGAGTACACAAAATGCAGTAACAACAATTTAATCCGTACATGCCAAAGCTTGTACTATAAATGCCAGTTGAATGATAGAAGATGGCAAAAATGATGACTAGTAGGTAACAAAAAAAATATGTATATACGAAATTATGTATACCCAACAAACATCCAACGCCACACTAAAATAAAAAAAAAATTAAAAAATAAAATAAAACGAAATAAAATAATATAATATGAATATATTAAAGTAAAATAAAATAAAATAAAATAAAATAAAATGAAATAAAATAAAATAAAATAAAATAAAATAAAATAAAATAAAATAAAATAAAATAAAATAAAATAAAATAAAATAAAATAAAATAAAATAAAATAAAATAAAATAAAATAAAATAAAATAAAATAAAATAAAATAAAATAAAATAAAATAAAATAAAATAAAATAAAATAAAATAAAATAAAATAAAATAAAATAAAATAAAATAAAATAAAATAAAATAAAATAAAATAAAATAAAATAAAATAAAATAAAATAAAATAAAATAAAATAAAATAAAATAAAATAAAATAAAATAAAATAAAATAAAATAAAATAAAATAAAATAAAATAAAATAAAATCAAATAAAATAAAATAAAATAAAGTGAAGTAAAATAAAATAAAGTAAAATAAAATAAAATAAAATAGAATAAAATAAAATAAAATAAAATAAAATAAAATAAAATAAAATAAAATAAAATAAAATAAAATAAAATAAAATAAAATAAAATAAAATAAAATAAAATAAAATAAAATAAAATAAAATAAAATAAAATAAAATAAAATAAAATAAAATTAAATTAAATTAAAATAAAATAAATTAAATTAAATTAAATTAAATTAAATTAAATTAAATTAAATTAAATTAAATTAAATTAAAATAAATTAAATTAAATTAAATTAAATTAAATTAAATTAAAATAAATTAAA
Organism: Ceratitis rosa; assembly: GCA_037013455.1. Classification (NCBI taxonomy): domain Eukaryota; kingdom Metazoa; phylum Arthropoda; class Insecta; order Diptera; family Tephritidae; genus Ceratitis; species Ceratitis rosa. Next base: position 10,006,406 of record JAWMAG010000039.1, read on the forward strand.
TTAAATTAAATTAAATTAAATTAAATTAAATTAAATTAAATTAAATTAAATTAAATTAAATTAAATTAAATTAAATTAAATTAAATTAAATTAAATTAAATTAAATTAAATTAAATTAAATTAAATTAAATTAAATTAAATTAAATTAAATTAAATTAAATTAAATTAAATTAAATTAAATTAAATTAAATAAAATAAAATAAAATAAAATAAAATAAAATAAAATAAAATAAAATAAAATAAAATAAAATAAAATAAAATAAAATAAAATAAAATAAAATAAAATAAAATAAAATAAAATAAAATAAAATAAAATAAAATAAAATAAAATAAAATAAAATAAAATAAAATAAAATAAAATAAAATAAAATAAAATAAAATAAAATAAAATAAAATAAAATAAAATAAAATAAAATAAAATAAATTAAAATAAAATAAAATAGAATAAAATAAAATAAAATAAAATAAAAAAAATAAAATAAAATTAATTGAAATAAAACAAATGAAGATAAATTAGAATAAAATAAAATTAAATTAAATTAAATAATATAAGATGAAATAAAATAAAAATTATGACTAGATTACAAAATATAAAATAGAATAAAACAAATTAAAATAAAAGAAAATAAAATAAAATAAATACAAATTTTTTTCTTAATAATATTAATTTTTTGCGCAAGCTATGCTCACCTTCACATGCTTTTGGTTTATAGGGTATACGTGGAGCGAAGTGTCTTGCAGAAACAAAGCAGCACATATTTCAATGGGCATATTTAAAGTGCATTTTCGCCCTTCAAGCGCTTTATTGCCGAATATTTTGAGATATGCTTGCATGAATGCGAAGGTAAACCAAGTTATAAGCACCGGTCATAGAAGAGTTGCAACAAAAGTGAGTGAGTGTGTGGGCGAGCAAGTAAACGGTCGCTTGAAAACGTAAGTGGATGGAGAAGTATATTGTGGTGTATGTATATTGTGGTGTATGTATAAACAGTATGGCAGAGTGTTTGCCACAAAACTATATAGTTATGCAAGTCACAAGTTGTTTATAACTTAGAATATATATGTATATACATATATTTATTGTATGTAACAAATTCTTTTGGGAGACATTTAGTTGTACATATATTTGGTTGGTACAGAAAAGCTACTACTAACAAATAAAATAAAACACATTAAGGCCTTCTCTCCGATGGATTTAAACAAGTTATACTTGAAATACTAACTCGCAGTAGGTGTCGATGTGTTGGAAATTGAAAGGTACTCTCCCAAGTGTATGCGAATTAAATATTTTCATCAATATTTGTTGTTGGCATTTTACGGGCATGAAATGTATTTTTAATGTTGTTGATAGGAGGGAAAAGTGTAGGATATAATAGTCATGGTGAGCACTAATATACAGATATGTATGTATAGTAAACGTTAGAATGCAGATTTGTTTATCAAAAGCTTTCTTTCTTCGGCGAGTGATTGAGTCTTTGACTTTGCAAAACCTTGGACCCTCTAATTTTTGGATAGAAGTTTGTACCATTCGAGACTTACGTTTTCATGTCCAGATAAACACTGATAGTCGCCATCTACTCAGCGCTGCTTGGTTGCCTTTCTTCAAAATAGACTAAAGTCTATTTCCTTATGAGAAAAAAACTGGTGCTAGAAAAATAAAATCTTACACTGTTAAACTAGTTGCCACACACTAAGATATTATGTATATACATACATATGTGTGTACGTGTACATACCTATAACGCAATCAACACTAAATATGCCAACCATAATTGCACGTGAGCATCGTTGGATCACACCTTTGCTCCGTAGGACACGTGTTTCGGTGTTTATAAAAATTTATTCGCACACTGAAGGAAATTCATTACATAGCAAATGAGTCAAAAGACGAAAAAAATAAAAATTGCCACCTTAAGTACGAATATTTCGTTTAATATGATGTCACCACACACACACACACATACACAAACTTACCCATGCAGACATGTGTTCATTCGAGAACTCTTTAATCCTTTTATATCATCTCTCAGACGGCGAATGTGGCATTCACATGTTTTCAAAGAACCCAAAGCTTCTACTTTTGTCCACACCTTTGCTCTTGCTCTCCCTTTTATGCTGGGAATTTCGTTACACATTTACAATGACACTTTTAATGACGTTTGCGTTTAACGCATATTGACATGCCAAGAATTGTGTTGACGTCTTTATGGAATTTTAATTACAGATGTTAAGAATACATAGTTTTGTCTCCAAAAGGTAAATAAGTATATGCATGTATATACACACATTGAAAACCAAAGAGGGCTTTAGATAAAACAGAAACCAAACTCCATAAATGGCGCAGAAGCGTGGGCGATGATGACATCTGATGAGTCGGCACTTGGTATTTTCGAAAGAAAGATGTCCCAGGCCTCTCCTAACTGACTGTGGTGTATAACCCAGACGATGAAAAAGCAGTAACGACTTTACTAAAGTTGCTAGACTGAATATTTTCGAATTTGATTAGGAAAAATGGAGCAAAATGCACGCGAGCCTCTTTTTGGGCCTCATTTAAAATTCATGGCACCCATCGAGCAGATTTCTTCATGTATCCCATATAATTACTTAATATTCTCGATACAGCCAATACAACTTACTAGAGCTACAGTTACGTCATTAGTGGAAGATTTTGGTCGACCTTCCCGGAGCTCGTCTTCTACGGAAAAATGTCCGGTCTGGAATTTTCGAAGCCACTTAGAAACAGTATTTAAAGACGGTACAATTGTTCTATATGAAATTTGGAATTCACTGAATATTTACATTGGCAGTAAATTACGCCGAAAACCAAAGGGAATCACATGGCCAATTTCTGTTTGCGCTGGTGGTTGAAACTTCGTCTGACCTATCCTCAGCTATCTTGCGTTTTTTCGTCTCCATTTTAACAGATTATTCTAAAATTTGAAAGGAAGACTAGTAAAGTCAGAGGCGGCATAGTATAAACTGTAGGTACCTACATTTGTTTCAAAATCTATGTCAAGTTTAGAACTTAAAATACGCCCCCACAGGGCATCGATTAGAGGTCTAAATCATTCAAATTCTCCTCAAATTGGGGAAATGTTTCGACGTTCCACGAAAAGTCAATGGTCCGCTAACGCATCAGCTTCCTACTAGTTAAATACTAGCCCATTTATGCATGTTGATTTTCTACTTCACCAAAAAAAAAAAGAAAAAAAGAAATACTACTGTTCGATTCAAACCTCAGTCTTTTTCTTGTATCAGTTCGCGTGCATTTTTGCACACGCACACTGCAGCTGCAATTGTTTATGCTTTTGCTGTTGCTGTTGCTTGCGGTTGTCCGTATTCCTTTGTACATAGTTGAGCTTTTGTTGAAGGTTAACAAAAAAAAAACGAAAAGAAAATAAATATGTTTAAACGAAAAAAGTATCGCATTGGAGGGTTTTGGCAAAGAAAATATTAGAAACATAGAAAAAAAATTGAAAACAAAACTTCCACATACTTACATAAATGCCACACAAATAAGTGCCACGGATTTCCAGCGCAAACCACAGTCTAGTTATTATCACGAGTGCTTGCACATCACTACCAAGGAAGCTACTGTGCCGTGCCGTCTGTGTACTAGCCCTTTTCAAACACTTTCCACCCACTGCTAACTGCTGCGAGTTACTTCAAATATAGCCACTCATTACTTACTACGTGGCCTTGAGCCGCAACAGCACTCACTCGGTCACTTGGTTCGACTGCTGCCCGTGTACTCGTGCAAGTATTGTGCTAAGGCAAGTGAATAAATGTAGCGAAATCTCTTGGTTTCTTGGCACAACCGAGGCAAATTAAAATATTTGAAATATTAAAATTTTTACTCAACACTAAAAATATATATCAGTATGATATCGATGTAGATAAATTTTGGTGTTTACAGATTAATTTCTTAATGACGGTGCTATAGTAAATGGGTCTGCTGTGTACATAAGTCAAGCTGTAAGTGCAAAAATGGAAGTTTATTAAATAAATGATTTATGGAACATATTCTTTATGATTTGAATCATAACTATAATCTCTTTGCCTTTAAATCAATCACTGTCCCTAGCGACCGTAATAACCGCCTAGTTAGCATAGTGTACTCTCATTCTGAGGGCTATGGTTCTAGCCTTTGTTCGACCAACATCAAAAATTCATTTTCCTAATTGCAGTCGCTCTTCGAAAGAGAATGTCAAACCCTTCGAACATATTTCTGACATGAAATAAAAAACAGCTATTCGTAAAAAGCGGAGGCGGCTTAGTACAAACCACAAAGCTCTTCCTCCAAGCTCGTCCTAAAATCGCTTCTGCGCTCACAAATCTTATCTCTCTACATATTTGGAAGCTCAAAAATAACTTTAATGAATCTTATCCGAGTCTTCTTGATAATTGCTAAAGATTTCACGACAGATACAATCGAAATGCCAATATCATCAGCAACTTTTCTAGATGTGATTGGGATATCTTTCATAAGCAATCTTTTTCCAAATTTTCATCTTTTGATGATATCCTAGGACGTCCAGAGTGTACGTGATCTTCAATGTCTTCAAGACCTTCTTGGAAATAGTTATACCACCTGTAAACTCTTTCTTTACTCATGATAGCCTCTCTATGGGCCTTTGTGAAAATTTTATACACAGTTTTGTAAACTTTATGCCATTATTACGCAAATTGTTAAACAAATTCTTTGGTCCGAAACGACTCTTCCGTATGAGCGAAATGTGATTTAATTGTGTTCCAGTAAATAAACAGTAAACTGATTCGAATCTGATCACACACAAGTCAAGAAAGACTCTTCAACAAAAGTTGAGCCTAGGGTACTATTTCTGCTGACAAAAACATCATTTATGAAGAGAGGATCAAATTTAAAAGACCGAATTCAAAATTACTGAAAGGTGATCGGGGATTTTGTAAAATCAAACCTGGGCTTATATATCTCTAGATCTGACAGTTTGGTAAGCGACCCACTACTAAGTGTTCTAGAAGATGTACTTTTAATCTCTTTAAACTATGTTGAGTTCTTGAAGTTCTTTCAACCGTATTTTGAACGATTTGTTTGAAGTTTGAGTATTTACTATTGCCTAAAATTTTATACATGATCTCTTGGAAGGGAATCCCCTATTTTCTTTGCGGAACTGTCATCGTTCTGTTGGATTGTGGATCAGTCTTTTCGCCGACTTTAAGCTCTTTGGAAGGTCAACACACTTTGGCCCATTCGCGATTTGTTCACCATCTACTATCCCAGAGACACAATAAGTAAAAAATTTCTGCCGGCAGTCCAAATTTTTGACCACTTTTTGCAGTAATTAAGATCGTAGAGAAGCGACTTCACATAACCCAAAAAAAGATAGTCCAGCAGTGTTAAATCGCACGATCTTGGAGGCCACGCCACAGGTTTACGACGCGAGATAATGCGTTAAATAAAAGTTTCCTTCAATAATTTATTGTTTCTTTGACTTTACGGTATGTAGCGCAGCCACAAAAAGGTATTAATGATGGCATTACTCAATGACTGTAACATTATGGCATGCTTCATATTTGGAAAAATATGAACCAATGAATTGCTCTGCCCATGAGTACACCAAACAGTGACTTTTTTGGATGAAGCAACGTTTCCACAAAAGTGAGCTTCATGATCGGACAAAATTTTCTTGTGGATATTGGAAACGGTGGCTATCACGTTTTCGGCCCTTACACCGAACCTGCCACGCGCTTGATGGTCGTTTGGCTACAATTTTTGCACGAATTGGATTTTGTAAGGCCGAGAACCAAGATCCCACTGTAAAATCTTTTACAAAGTGGACGGGCATAGCTTCAATTGTTGCAACGCCATGACGGATGGACTCATGTGGTTCTTCTCTGCTCCAATGTAAGGCGTCTTTGAGGATAGGTATTATTAACCTGAGTGAATGTGACTTGAAACCAATCCATGGTTGCTCGAATAAACGACTCCGCTGGGCAATTATTGGATACACGGTGTGCAAACGTTGTTCCGTAGTAAGTCTTTTCACGCTGAAATGACAAACAAAACTGTATATTAATCAAGTAACAGCTGTCAAAAGACCAATTCCGGTAGAACATGAGTTCCTTGATGACCACACGTCTAAGAAACACCCTCTAATTATAAGCACCCATTATTTATTGAAAGTCCACCCAGTAATTTTTTATTGATTCTTTTAATTTCCAAAAATTTAGTTCCATCCAACGTGAGTGACATTTCCTCGCGTCTCGTTAGTGTCAAAATCAAAATAAAAAAACAGTTGTTGCTGCAGAACAACGGTTAGCATGAAAACCATGGCCAAAGTGATGAAAATTTCATTAGTAGACATTTCTTGTGAAAAATAAGTGCGCAGAAGAAATTTGTAAAAGGAACTAAATTGCTAGCCAATGGCATAAAATAGAGAGAAAAACAAAAACAAAAAAAAAAAGAAACAACAATAAAAATAAAGACAAACGCACGCACTCCATAAAAACTATTATTTTGGAAACATATGTAAATACATATATATATATATACATATATGTATACCTGTGTGTAATTGTAGTGTTAAACATACACTTTCCTTGAAAACTGAAGAATATGTTCATAAATACATACATACATACATACATATAAAATTTTGCAAAAACAAATGAGAAACGGTGCCATTTTATCGCCTTCGGTCGCACTTAACATTATTTCGCTGTTTCTTTAAATAAAACAAAAACAAAAGTTTAGTAAAAAATATCATTACCGATACAGCTGCTGCTGTTGCTCGTTGCCGTCTTGTAACTAAGCGCCTAAAAATGTGCTTGCAAAAACACAAAGCGTAGAAATGTGAACTGAATGTGGTGCCAGGAAACCAACAAAAACAAAATTCTACAATTTTTTTTAACAAAAAAAAAAAAAAAAAACACACACACAGCAAAAGAAAATACGTAGCAGAAAAATATGAAAGTAGCTTACAAAGGAATGTGAATGAAAATATGAGAAAGTAAGGTTACAAACTAGTATTCATTTATGCAGCGGTTTTCTTTGAAAATGTGTGAAAAAAAGCGAGGACTGAAGGTAGTCAAGAGAAGGGTCACGGAGAAATAGTTTCGTTTAAGTTTAAGTAATGTTTTGCCAGCGTGTAGTTATTAGAAAAATTTTAAATAAGAAAAACTAGAGATATAATGGTGAAGAACTCCGATCTGTCAAATGTTTGTTGTTAAAAAGTGCATCCTTTCCTAAACAGTTTACGGCTACTTTAGCCAAGTTGTAAGTAGTGCGTATTGCCATGCCTTAGGTTATGCTCTCGAGTTCTAAACTTAGACAAAAATTAATTTTAAATGTTCGCATATGGGCCGCTCCAATAGCGTTTCGAAGGCGGCTTATAATAACCTTTTGATTCCACAAGTTTTTGGTAAAAGATCAAGACGTACACAATAAATTGGAGGAAGAGCTTTGCCGAAAATCGTTTCGAAAAGCACCAATTATATGGATAAGTAAAAAAGTATCAAACAAATTGACTACAAACAATACTTTGCTGAGTGCATGATGGGTTGGGAAGAAATTGGTCAATGCTGAGTTGCTGCAATTTGTCGAAATAGTCGATTATGAGATCACATACATCTCCGATGACTTGACAGAAATTGGTGCAGCTTGTTTGGCAAGTTATATTGTCTGGATCTTGAATTATCTGACTATCATTTGTTTTGGTCTCTGCAAAGCTCTCTCGGTGGTAAAAAAATTAACTACCGAAAAGCCGCTGAATATCATGTATCCAAGTCCTTTGACGATAAACTACAGAAGTTTTACACTGTTGGAATTATGAAGCTACCTAAGGAATTGCAAAAGGTCAGATGATAGGAGATAGTCTCTCAGCAAATCATATCGAAGTCGATCAGCTTCAAGCCATTTGCAGAAGTTTTGTCAGCATTTATAGAAGGTATATTTGGTTTCATCGACTATTTCTTCGAAAGAGTACTGGCGAGCACCTAGTAGTACTAAAGAGCACCTCGCTTTAATATGAACTTCGGCAAAACGTTTAGCTAGCATTATGTATGATAGTACGCCAAAGTGTCTTTTCTAACATAAGCAAAATAGTTTTCTTTAATGTGACCGTTGTAGTATATGTCCTACATATCGTCCATCGTGGCTCGTGGTCAGCAATAAGACGGCATCAGCCTGTGAAGCAGTGACAACTTCTTAATTAGTGGACCAAAAGCGCTTTGTAACCGCTGAAGCGATTTTCGGCCGAGCTCCTCCTCCAATTTGTGGTTTTGCGTCTTGATGTTTTCCCAGCAAATGGAGGGACCTACAGTTTATACTAAGCCGCCTCCGAACGTCTGATGGTTTTTTTAATGAGGAGCCTATTATTTCATGTCCGAAATACACTCGGATGGGTGGACATTCCCTGCCGAAGGGCGACCGCAATTAGAAAATTTTACTTAATGGTCCTCTTTTACTTTGGAATGGGATGGCACCTTTTAAGATACCGCTGGTTTAAGAATTGAAGTTTCACGACCGACTACAATGGCAAACTTTTGATGAATGGGCGACGGGAAAGTAGGGTTACATTACTGTGAATGATGAGCGCTACTGTGCGATGATTACAAACTCTTTTTTGCCCAAGAAAAAAAAGAGATGTACTCGGCTGACGTGTTGTTTCAACAAGACGGTGCCACATGCAACACAACACGTGAAATAATGGCCCCTTAAAAAGAGGCAAGTTCAGTGAGCAGTTTATTTTGGGTTAAGGCCGTCAATTGACCCCCTAGATCAAGTGATTTAAGAAATCCAGACTAATTTTTGTGAAATTATGTTAAGTCTCACATATTGGAAGCCAATATTGAAGAATTTCTTTGTGAGTTACCGGCTGATATGCTGGAGAGAGTATGCCGAAATTGTACCTGACCCCTGGACCATTTGCATTGGGGCGCCCAAAAATTACACGAAATTATATTTAATATTAAAATAAAGATTTTATATTTTTTTTTTGGAATTTGATGAAGGTTTTTCCGAAAAACAAACTCGAAAGCGAAATCAAATGAAATATAATTTATGCAACAGTAGATATGTAGTAGTTTTTACGGAAATCTTTATCGAACTACTATTGGAGTTATGCTTGTTAAAAATGTATGCTCCTTATAAACAATTGATTTGCATATTTGAACCGGTCTGACCCGTTATCTGTGCCAAAATCGCATGTAAATACCCTGCCACCGTTACAATGCATACCAACCAATGGTTATTAAGTGAAAGTTTTCGAATTATATGTAAACGCCGAAATTTCCTTGTAAACATTAAACTTACATACAGATTCTAACTTAATCATACATATATGTAACTACAAGTATATACGAGTATATGTAGGTACCCGCTCCTTCGCATGAAAGCCGCCGACACGCATCAGCTGACCAACACGAACCGCATTTGGCAAGTACTCGACCATCTACGGACTTATATACATATTATATATACTTACAATGGCAATTGACCAAGCATACATACATAAAGATGTTGTGTGTGTGTGTTTGTATATTGTATAGTAACCACAGCCACGACTACCGTTTTGGCCATTACTTGCATTTCAAATATTTTTTTGGCAACTCGCCTTGCACCTTTTTGCCAAATTTTTCACTTTAGAGCCGCCAGCAACAAACACCCATATACTGCAACTGATGTCTGTTCGATCTCACCTAAAGCACTAAACATGCGAATATACATACATATATGAACATATATGGCTAACGTGATACTTACATGCATATACGTATATACACATCACACACACAACCATACTGATTTCTCAAAAAATATTTGTGGTGTGTTTGTAAATTGTTAACTGGCTGCTGTTGCTGTTGGTTTTATGTGACACAATAACAGCGCGTCACAAATGTGTGGGTGGATTTGTTGCAAGTGTTTGTATATATGTATGTACGTGTACGTATGTATGCATGCCTGCGTATACACCTAAATCGCTTGTAAGTATGCTAGATCCATTGAATCCTTTTGAGTAGTTCGCCTTTCACTTGGCACACCATTTTTGCCAACATTTCTATATACATACGTTGACGCATATATACTTACATATATATAGGAATATACATACATATGTATATGTATGCCAAGCGCTTTTGTATTTAACCAAAATGTTGCATGCGTGTGTGTCAAAGGTCAGCCAGCTGTTAGCTGCTTGTACTACGTCTGTAGCTCGCATGTAGACAAAAAAAAAAGAGAATATAAATATGTGTGGGTATATAAATGTGTGTGTGTGTGTGTGTGTGTGGACGTGACAAGCGTCATACAGTTTAAAGGCTTAACAGCAGCTCAAGCGTGTAGGTGAATTTTGAAATTGGTTGGGTTGTAAACTCAAATCACCTACATACTTACATACACGCAAACATACATACATACATACATCCATATGCGCATAACCTGTACTGAAATATTAAATTGGTGAGAAACGAGTAGCTTACTGTAAGAACTACCTGACTGTAGTGGAACTAGTACAAAAAATAGCGAATCAGTAGCATGTGGTGTTCTGCTCTCTGAGAGCATTCATCAGCAGCTCGATATAAGTGAGACGGCATTTCAAGCTCCTTAAATACAATCGACAGAAAAAAGACTGCCTAACTTGCAAAGTTGCGATCGACGATAACGCGTGCCGCATTCGAGAGCTACTGAGAGTTAAAGAGAGAAGCCAGACGTATTTGAAGACCAGAAAATAGTGTAACGGAGTTTTCCTCTTGGCTGGGGTAAGCTCAGCCTTGCCAAGGGTTTGCTAAAGTAAAATGCGCTGGGTACGTTACAACAAATTTATTAGTTTAACAATCTCTATCTACACGGTTTCTAATACGTTACTCGCTATTTCTATGACAAGTAAGTAAGTGTTCGTGAGGTATAAACCCTCAGGTACACTACGTTTGCTGGTGGTGTTGAACCCACGAGCAAGTATGCTTAATAATAACACAAATAGTACTTCTTTCGTATGGCGCTGTGGAGGTATAAACCCTCTAACAGCCCTCGTTCCAGTGAGGTATAAACCCTCAGTAGAATATAAATAAATGCTCGTGAGGTATATAGACCCTCAGGTGCACTACGTTTGCCGGTGGTATTGATCCCACGGGCAAGTATACCTAACGACAACACAAAGGCTACTCAATTTCCTTTGCGTTTTCCTCGCCTTTTATACTCTTCTGCACGCAGGCAGAATGTTATTTTATAATAACAATTGATTACTGTGTACAGTATTATTCTATGTGTACGTATGTATGTACATACTAATAAATTCATGCTCATAGGCTTCAGTGCTTCAATAATTTAAGTATGTAAAAATATATATATGTAATATTTAATTTAATTATTTCATGTATATAAATGTAATGTATATATATAAATTCAGTGTATATTATTTCGTGTATATAAATTCAATTATTATTATTATTTATATATATATGTAAATATGAAAATGTATGTGTAAAAATGCATTGTTGTGAGGTCTCCAAAAGCCTCGGATTTTGGGGTCCTTACAATAGCTCCTTATCGGACGATTGCATCCTACGCAAAAAATGCCATGTAAGTTTAAAGTTTCTACGAATAGGTTGATTCGTCGATCATTTAGGACAAAAGTTTTTGTATATTAGGTCTAGTAAAAAGTAATCCATATTTTTCATAGTTAAAACTATCCGGTTTTTGGCTAATATGCCTGCTTTGCTCGATAACTTTGTGCTATTTTGAAGGTAGTGTCATCATGCATCTCTCACGGAAACTTTTGCGGCAATATATTTTCACAGGCTTCTCTAGAGGCCCATTCTGCACCATGCAATTCATGTGCCATAAACAGAAGCAGATGGTATTCAGTTGATGCGTGGTCCAGACTATAAGGTGAATATATAAGTACCTCTCAATCAAGCTCTCGGAGCTGTTGATGAGTCACTATCGATGTGACTGTGATGTGTGGGCTGGCCAATGTTAACAGTACAGGTCCAATGATGCCTTACCAATTCCATCAATCACACAACAAAACTCTCCTGGCAACCAATCCTGGCTTGGAGAACGTTTGTGCCGGCTTACTGCCATTTGACCACAACAGTTTTCATTTAACGTTGCTGCTAGTGAACCACTTTTCATCACCAGTCACCAGTCGCGAGGCAGCCGTGATTCGCAATAGAAATTCAGATTTTGAGGTTTTTCTCATTAACTCGAGCTTCTTTGTATATCCTGCCTTTTCAAGTGGTCCCACACTTTTTTTGTGGCATATTTACCCCGTAAGCAGTCGAATTTTGTGCTCGCATGACGGTGAGACTTGACGATTTTTATAATTTCATCGACGAATTTATTTAACATTTTGTGTTAAAATATTTTTTAAGAGCTGGAAAGTCAGTTTGTGCGAGCTTGAATTTAATTTCGATGTTTTTTTTTTGTTGTGCTTATCAACATAGAACTAGTTTAATACTAGTATGTCCTTGTTCGAAACCTGAAAATTCACATACAAAATTACAAATTGCTTGTATATGAAAAATAAACTAGCCTGACTTACACTAAATATTAGATTTGAAGTAGTTTCTAACTAGTCCAGTTGATTGCCTGTATGAAAAGACTGCACAAGCATATGTATGTATGTGTGTAAACACAGTTACTCCACACTATAGCAAATGACCATGGCCAAGCGTTAACCGAGAGAGTCCATCGCAGCCGAGCTTCACCAAGCTGTGTGTACTAAATGTTTTGGTTTATTTCAGGTTTACTTTTACTATTTTATTTATATGTACATATTTTTCGCTTGTTTTTTTTTTTTTTTGTTTGCTTCCCGCTTCAAATGAAACCGTTTAGTTTGTGATGTGTTTTTATATGTTTATGCGCTGGTGTATACGTGTATGTTGTTAGTTGTGCTCGTGCCCTTTCACCCGCTTCAAATTAAATAACGTAAATGCTTCCATCAAGCGTGTTGGCCTTGCTCTACATCTTTAGCCACCAAAAAAAAAAAAAAAGAAGCTTATTTAAAAAATTGGTTTTTGATATACAATTTTATTTCGTTTTATTTTATTTGATTAGGAAAAAGTAGCAATTTTCTTCAATTGCTCATAACAAATTGGATTTAGGTATTTACAAAATGCTTTTGAAATTTTTATTATAAGCGCCAGAGTAATTCGAATGGCTATTGGACATTTTAAAAGCTAATTTTATTGTTTTGATTTTTTTTTTTTTTTTTGAAACAAAGAAGGAAAAATATTTTTTTTTAAATATTCGCTATGCTGTTACCGTAGTGATCCGTATCTCGCGTATCTTTCTTCGATAGAGGCGGAAACGCAACTCACGCAGAGGAAAATGTATATCGCCAGGCGTCCATATTTGACCAAAGGAAGTGAAATTGTGTTTCATCAGGACAATGTTCGTTCACACACATCGATAGTAACTCGCCAGCAGCTCTCAGAACTTGGTTGAGAGGTTCTTATTCATTCCCTTATAGTCCGGACCTCATATCAAGTGATTACCAATTTTCCTCTTTATGGCGAATGATTTGTGGTGCGATTTATTTATATCATTGTGGAGATAGCATGTCTGCATTATAGTTTCCTTTTATGTTCCTGCGGCCAGAACCCAAGTGTGAGTGGTACTTTAATCTGCTTGGCCATTGTACAGAAATCAGCGGCAGTCCAGCAAAATATTTTTATTTGTTGTAAAGGACAAAAGTGTCTACTTAACTGACAGTCACTAAAAATTAAGCTGTAAACTCTACACCAATACCCTCTGCAGCTTTTTTAATAGTTGAAATATTAGTTTGAAGAACTTTGCAATGATCAGGTAGCCTGAAAGTGAGGCCAAAAGATGGATCCTTTGAAAAGATACCACCAACAACTCTTCCATCGAGCTTTAAACCATACATATGGAACTGAATACTGTTGATGAGAGTACTGAAATTAGAGTACCACTCTTCTTTTCAAGGGATTTGCTGCTATTGAGTTTTCGGGTGTCCCATTTGTTGATTACTCCATTGACTTCACTCTTCTGCTTCTATTAGTAAGTCACTAAGTCCAGTATTAAGATGATGAATATTACATTGCTGGTCTTTGTAATTTGTTTATTCATAAGTATGACAACGAATCCTTATTATAGCAGGAATTACACCCACTTGATGAATGAGTATTGCTTTTTCGAGACTTAAGTCTCTCTTCCTACCGATAACTTCTTGTGCCTTTACATATTATTGTTGATTTAGCCGAGTTGCTAGGAGTGCGCGCTATTATGAAGAAGACTGATTATTCTGGTAAAATTTTTAGGAACGATTTTTTCTAAATGCGGTCTCTGATGTTAACTCCTCTGAGCGTAAAATAAAAAGCTCCTTTTAGTAATCAATCTGCTTCGCGCTCAACCCTCTATGTCTCTCCATTTGCATTTCCATATATGTATGACTCCACCAAAAATCAGTTGCCTATCTAATCTATTTCCTAACTTAATCTTGTCTTTGTGCCCAGAATTAAGCCCAGAACATTCAGAGCTGAAGAGTCTATTGCCGTCAATTTGTTTTCCATCTTATTTGAGTCAGTGCAGAGTCCACACCGATTATATCAGCTTGATACTCTTCGAAGAACTTCCAGCATCAAATCGAATCCGTGTGCGATGATAACCTGTCTCTGTTATTGAACTAGGTGCTTGGTTAGTATTCCAAATAGGCGTAATCGTATCAGAAGCACGCTCACCTTCCATAAAGTGGCAAATTCTGCAATTTAAACCGATTATTTTTAAATAAGTGACGAACTTAATATTGTCATATTGCACTTACACATGCATATAAATGTAAATATGGTATATAAATGAATTTTATGTCAATAAGACCACAAATGTTCTGTACGGAGAATAGAGTTTTAAGGAAGAAAATGTGGTAATTTTTGAATTTTTTGAATTCACCCAAATAACAAACCAAATGAAGTGGTAACAGCTCTTTTGAGCATACATATATATAACATATACGTACATCACTATTATATACAATACATATACATATATATTTATATGCGCTTGTAGTTACTAACTACTACTAGTAAATACGTGTCGGCACAGTATATTTTCAAAGGACACCAGCAATAACAATTATTGTAACAATAACAAAAGATGAGTTGTCGAAAACTAATTGTGGACAGGAGAGTATGTTTGTGTGTATGTATGAGTGAGTTTTATTTCAACACCTGTTTTGTTTACATACATACCATACATATAACAACATATAAACACTCACTGTAGTACGAGCAGAGTTTTCGTATTGTTATTACTATCGTGACAGGTGGGCTTTTGACCACTTTTTTGGTACTTCTCTGCTAACTTTTTCGTTATTTTGTTTTTGTTGTTCGGCATTAACCGCAATTTAAATGCAAATACAATACTTACATGTTATTATGCTCAAAGTAATTTTTACACACAATTTTTTAGATTATTTTTTCGTATTAAATAAAAATTTATTTCGAAAATAAATTGTTTCTGGGAAGATGTACATATACCAACTACTGAGATAGTGAAGGTGAATGAAATTTCAAAATGATATTTGAAATTCTACATACCATATATTTATATATACGTGTATGTATATGTGTAGGTTTATGCGTATTTGGTACACAAACGGCTCAACCGAATTACATGAAATTTTGAATAATTTAAATAAAAAATTAAGGTAAATTTTCTAATCGCGGTCGCCTCTCGGTAGGGAATATCAAACACTTCGAGTGCAAGCAGAAATGTGTAACTCGACTGGTACATTTTCAGCTTCAAATTGGGAGGCTACAACCTAAGGGTATCCCACGGAATGAGCTTTATACTGCAACTACCCGATGCCGCAAAAAGAACTCGTGTTTATATATTCTCTTCCAATCGGACGGTTCGACTGTGAGGTCTGTAAAAGGGGTAGTTGCTCAGTTAGTAACAGTGACACAAGCACAAAGTGCAGGGAGGAAGGTATGAGTAAGTCGTTAGAATATGTATTTTGTTTCTATCCTACCTTTGCCAGAACTCGGTTTAGGTATCTTGAACCTTCTTAGTTCAAAGGACTAGAGGAGGCTTCAAAATTGGATATTATGGCTCTCTTGAACTTCACGAAGAACGTTTATGTTCTATATGATAACTACTTTAGATAGCAATAAAATGAACCTACACAAGAAAGGGCCAACGAGTCTACGTAAGTAGCTTCAGCCTGCCAGAGTAATATAAGAACTTTATATTCCTGCAATCTGTTTTCAAATCATTTGGTGCTCTCAATGAAACATCCCAAGTGTTCCATGTTTGGTTTGTGAAAAACTGTTTCTTTCTTCCCTTCTAGCTTACAGCTGCGGCAAATATTGTAATATAGCAGACTTAATTCCAGCGCAAGATCCCCAAGTGGCCAATGCCGCTTTATGTAGTAGCTGCAAGGCTGTACATACTTTTTTTTGACCTAGTCCTTAGTTCTTGTTTTATCATACGCAGGCCATGCTTGCCTTCCGTAGCTGTTCAATAGAGCTCCACAACAGGTGTTCTTTATTCCTATTACATCCGATTGGAAGTTGCTAGCTGAGTTTCGTATACAGTTAGAAAAGAAAAGATGTCAAGATCACTAAAGTATAGCCTCATCCCTAGTCACCAGTGCATTTTGGATTTGTGGGTGGAAGCAAGTATTGAAATATCCAAACGATGTTAAGACCTCGGGATGTATGCACATTTAGAACACTGAATATAAATATATATAATTTATCGTCCGTCTATCACAACATGATCGATTTGGTTCGGAGTTTTTCGATCTGGAGACAGCCAGTTAGCTTGGTGAATTTTCTTGTACTGAAATCTACTGAAACAATCACGTTTCGGGCGCCGACAAAGTGATCAATCTCAACGTATTTGAGGATGTTACGTCGTGGAGGCACTCCTATGTATGGCCGCTGTAGTATATTTTACAAGGTCTCACTTTCTTTCGTCCTTGTCCCATCCATCGAACTTCTTGGACGGTGTTGGTGTCAGCCTATATTGCTGCAAAGGCATCAACCAGATGGGCTGCAGCACCTTCCCAATTAAGGAACCGGATATTCCAGATGCATGTCCTCAAATCGTGATCCTTAAAACTTGAGCTGGGGTTGTCACCCAAAATGAGTCACTCATTCGAGACTTTTTTGGATTTTTCATTGGAGTTTATATTTCATGTAGTGGATCTCAAGCTCTACGCATAACCGCATGGGTTCGCCTTCTGACTTTAGCTTGCCTCCAAATGAATGCTTGTTGACTACCCAGGGAGAACTTGGTTTAAGACCGGAAATCGTGGCCTGCTGGAATCATATACAAAATAATCGTTTCTGGCCGCTCCCAGGTGAATGGCAGTCAAAATCTTTACTCACATGCGTGAACTTCTACACATGGTCCCATCCTCTAACATACTGTTAACTCCACCCTAAATTCCTATAACATTGATCAAATATGCCAGCGAGCATTTTTAGAAAAGTCTCCAAAAATAACTAAACAACAAATAGAACAGGTGAAATACGAGTATGTGAAGCGAAAGAGCATCAAAACAGCACAAAAGAGCGGCTAAAGCGCCAACTCTTAACCACTTTGCAGAAGGCTGTTAGTGTGTCAAGCTAAAAAGAGAGCGAGAGAGTAACCAAAACGCGCGCCTAACTTCACGCAACAAATTCCCGTGACGCGCCATTTTTCAATGAGGCGGCGGTGGGCGTGTGAGCACTTCGTTGACACTTCGTTGGTAATTGCACGACGAACGTAAGCAAATTATTCTTTTTTTTTTCTTTTATTACATATTTTATTTTATTTTGACTCTTGTTAAGTGTGTTTAGTATGCGAGCGTGCGAGTAGCGTGAGTAGCGTGAGTAGTGTTGGTACTGGTGGTGGTGTCCGATTACAAGAGTATTTCGGTTTTAGTATCCATCGGAATGTTAGTTGCTCGTACTCGTACTTACAGACGTACTTATAGGCGTACTCGTAAAATAAATATGTACGTGTATGTATGTGTGTTATATTTTGGACAACAACATTGACTCAAAGTGAGTTTTTGGATTTTGGCGCCCAACAACAATGCAACGTTATACGCCCTTTTTTCGCTTGATTTATGCTCGTCTCAGATGTTATTTGGTAGTTGGGGGGGGGGGGGGGATTTTTCCTCGCTACAAACGAACATACATACATATATGTATGTGATTATATATATATAGTATGTGTATAAGTGCTTTAGAGTATCCGAATATGTGTGTGTAAGCAATTACGAGAAGTTTGCTTTCTCTGTTATCCTACTTAATTTTTCTTTATGTAGCAGCGTTCATGGCAGAAGGTGAAGGAAATAAAGGAGAAATGCAGAAATGTTTGGTAAATAATGAACGAAGTTAGTGCGTAAAGCGATTTTCATATTGAGTGTCACTACCGAGTGATCGCAACATTTCAAGCCATTTTATAGGGTGACACATTTGAGAGAGAGAGAGAGAAAGAGAGAGAGAGAAAACGTTGTACTTAACTAGTGAGAAAAGTTTTTGCCTGCCATTCAACTAGAGGTGGCAAGAGAGTATTTTTCATATGGTTCAAACAATCAGAAGTCGTGAATTGCTAAGACAAACTATCGTCTGCGTAGCTAAAAACTTTCAAAGTGAGTAGGTAAATATCGCCGTGGTTGTGTGCTTGGGACGTACCAAGGAGAAAAAAAAATGCCCCCATGAAAAATTACAAAAAGCCACGGCTGAGTGACATCCGGAATATTTTACAAACCTGAGGGTATGCATCTAGAAATTCCCTTAATTGGGAAGATGCCGTAGCACAGCTAGTTGAGTCTTCAAAAAAAACTACAGCTGACACCATCGTCATCCAAGTCGATGGACGCAGCAAGAACAGTACAATCTACCACAGGGGTGGTCATATATAAGAGAGTGGAAAATTATTGTTAAAAAATTATCCGTAAAAAAAACACTTCGCCACTGAGACCTAGGTCCCACCAAGATGAAAGAGAATACCTAAATGACCAAAGATGTATTTTATGAGCACAAGGACTTATGATCACTGCCCCCGCCAGAATATCGAAATCGTGTTTGATGTGTTTAAAATCAAGTTGCACAAAGAAGATCTCTGGCACAACTGTCGAAAAATTAGGTCTTCATGACGAAACATCTTCAAAAGGACTAATTCTGATTGTACTATCTTCCGGAGACCGTAAAGATATTTCTCCGTAGAGGCAGATATCAGCAGAAGAAAATTAATTAAGCAATCGTTGAAAAGGTGGTCTGTAATGATTCTGTTCTCAAGGGTCTTCTCACTGATTTGGCACATGGTGAATATCTGGTCAATGGTGGATTTACCAGATCTAAAGCCACGCTGATAAAGTCCGATCAATTCAAATGGTGAGCTTTAAACTTTCACACAAGACGTTAGATAATATATTGTTGCAAGATGAAGGTGGTTTCTTTTTCTTTTCCTTACGCGGCTATAGCCGAGTTAACAACAACGCGTCATTCATTGCTTCTTTTTAGTCAGATCTTTCTCTACTTGATGATGGCTTATGCCACGAATGAATATGAATGTTTTTGGTGAATTGAACACTGAAAACTTAGTTTCCCATAAAATATGCATCCGCCTGAACTTATGCTGCAAAGAAGCCAATGCGGAATGGCTTAGTCTGTAAACCATGTTTTTAATCTTCAGTCGAACCATTGAACTTACCTAATCTTAGCAAGGGAGGGTGATGAATTATGCTTTCATCAACGATTGGTGCTATGAGTTGGTCATCCCCGGATTTCTCACTTCAGTTCAGTACCGTTTGGAAAACTTCTGTAAGTCGCCGCCATGCCTTCTAGAACCTTCGAGCATTTCTTCTATTATTCAGCTTCTGAAATTCTGCCTTTTCAGGAACTTTGGTCTGTATGTTTATTGTATTTAAATACGTCTCGCTTTCCTGTTGTCTCCTTATCACGGGTGAATACTTGAGCCCCGAACCCATCGGGGGTGTCTCACTTTCCTTCTCAGCCTCGGTATCTCTAACACACAGCGCGTTACTGGGTAGACAGTATGTTTTCACTCCACTTCGGTATGAAATGCTGTTCCACAGTTCACTTCTTATCCAACTCATATTAGGCGACATTTTTTGGATGGAAAAAATCAGTTTTATGAACAAAATTCAAAAGCTAAAAAATTTCCATTTCGTTCCCTACAATAGTGCTCCTTTACTGATGAATTTTCGGTGATATACACCCAGTTTTCTTTAGGTATATGTAACATACATACGTGTACATACTCGTATGTGAATGTGCACTTATTTACGAGGCATCTGTATGTACGTGTGTGCTCGTTTTGGTGTGGTGCGTACAAAGGGCGTTAATCCACATTTTTTTTTAACCTAAATTAAAAACTAAAAGGCCATCGACGACAACGCAACAAAAAAAAGCACACACAACAAAAACAAAAAAACGGTAAACTCAACAGCGAAAAGTAATAGCTACCAACAACAAAAGGCAACAAAACGAAAAACTCAAAAAAGAGTAGTAACTTCAACAGCTCTTTATTTGGGCGCAAAAACTCACAACTCCCATTGAGAGCAAGTGTAACAACAGCAACAAAAGAAAATGAGCCATGCTGATTACCAACACCAAATTACAACAAAAATAGTAAACGGCAAAAGCATAACAGAACCAGAACCAGAGCCAAAGCCAAAACCAGAAGCCAGAAGCAGCCATTAGTCTGCTGCAGCCGCCGAAATAACGGTAGTCTGTATGGAATGAAATGGATTTGTGCAACATTTTAATGTGGAAAACAGAGAAAAGCTCGAATCAAAGGCGGCAACATTACCGCGTACTTGTTTTTGAGTAAAAGTGTTCGAGGAAGGCACACGCTTCTGAAGACTCTTTACATGTACACGTATGGTATGTATGTATTTATGCATGTATGTATGTCAATATTTCTGTATGCGTATATATGCGTAGAGTCCTCCATTAAACAGCACAAACCCATTTGAAGTGGCCGAGGCAAATATGCACTACAAACTCCACACCACCACCAGCTGAGGCCGCTCTAATGTTGTGGGTTCCAAATAGAGCCGACCGAAAAATCTTTTCATCATTTGCGTGTTTACACTTTTTCTGTTTGTTGTTTTCATGCTGTGCCGAAGTGTATAACGACAGACACCAAGCACATGTGCGCAAGCAAGCTGCACGGCAGTAGGCCAACGAGTTGAGTTGAGTTGGGTGGCCAAATGGCTGAGGCAGGGTGGCTGGGCAAGGCTTGGGTTGTTACTGACAGCTACAGCATTTGCTTTTGTTTGGCATTTGCGAGCACCCAGTTAAACAGAAATAAACAGAGAATTTTATTGCAAGAGAGAGAGAGAGAGAGAGAGAGAAAGGGAGTGAGTGTAAGAATAAAAGAGTGCGATTGCGAATGTGAAGCTTTGAGAGCGAGTAGACGGAATAAAATAAAACAAATTTTCTGTTGAATTTCACGGGCGTCAGTAGTATCACCAGCTCTTCTTGTCACATGTCGGTTTGCAGCTCTTGGCTGCTGTTGAAGCAACCGTTTCCTTGCCTCTTCAACTCTTATGCTCATCCTTTACTGTTGTTGACATTAAGTTCCGCTGCGCAGCAATGTGCCGCGCCTGATGCGCATAACAAATCAGCCAAATGTCAGTCATTTGTTATGTACATAGTATGTGGCGGTCTCCCAGACGGGAAAAGTTCCAGATGCGGTTAGAGTGCCGAAGAGCACAACTGCAAAGCACACTCACTCACTCATTTTGTTGCATTTGTCGCGCTACAAAGTCGCCGCTTCTCATAACTATCAAAGTAATAGAGCGTAATGTTCTACAGTTGTTAAAAAAGAGCGTATGAGTGTGAGAGCGTATTGTGCGAGAGCGCGCAGAAGATTTATGTGCCATAAGTGTCCGTGACAAATACATAGTGTAATTTGTATCATATTGTTGTAACCCTGATGCTCCCACGCTTACTCTCAGATGCTGCACACATTTTACGCTCTCCAGCATCCTTTTGATGCGGTAAGTGTCAGCCGCTTTTTTTTTGTTGTAATCTAAAGCGTTGAGTACTAATTCACTTTTTTTTCATACTTCTTGAAACATGACTCTTGTCGCTGTTACAGCCAAAGTCCCACCGTCGCCCGCGTCAACAACAAATGTCGTCGTCGTCGTTTCCAACATACAGCCATGTCAGAGGAAGAAATTGAATGTACTCGTTGCGGCAGCTGCCAGTAGTTGCCTCAGAGCCCGCGGGTCGAAGAAAACGCTTTGGAAAACGTTGCGTGAAAATTTTGTGTGTGCGCATTTTTTGATTCATAGTGAATTTTCCACACTTTTCTTGCATATACAAATTCGATGAAGAATAAAAATTATTATTAAAATATTACACACAAACACACACACTCGCACATACAAATACGAAGATATAATTTTTCTTCAAAAATTCATTACATTTTTATCCTCTTTGTGAAGTGTGCTAAAAAGTCCAAGAGTGCAAAAGTTGATGAGAATAGTTGTGAAGAATATGCAAATGTAAATAACAACAACAAAATTAATAATTTTTTTTTTGTACTGTGAAACAACAACAAGGAAATTGAAATTGAAGTAAAAATTGAAAACCAAAAAAAAAAGAAACAAAGAAGAAGAAAATCGTAGCTAATTTGTGCCAAAGCGTTATTACACATACTAAAACTAAGTAAATTTCGGTGCTCGACGCGTGTGAGTTTTCTTAAAGTCATCGTCGTCGTCGTCGTCGTCGTGGTGGTCGTTGTCTGGATATGCGGAAAAATTCATAGTCGCTTCTCGGTATCGGCGAAAATTTGGCACTCGAATATTTAGAAGAATTTAGTGCAAAAAGGGCGTGTGCTGAGAATTTCGATGAAAACGAAAAAGGAGCAAACGAAAAAAGGTAGAAAAACAAGCGGCGATAAAAAACAAAGCAAATATGCTGTGTATAAAATATAATTAAAAACAGTTTCTTTGTTAGTTTTACAAACATTATTTATTTCGCTGCAGTTGAGTTGCAGATACAAAAAAAAAAATAATAATAATAATAAATAATAAATGAAAATAAAAATAAATCAAATCATTTTCACCACATAAGTGCATATGCATGTGTGTATTTCTGTAAACAGGTGTGAAAGTATGCGCAAAGCACAAAGTGATAAGGAAAACAGGAGAAGAGATGGTGCAAGGCGTGTGCTGAAAGAAATGCGTGGGCAATGTAAACGCACAAAGTCAGAGTATGAATGGTTTTTAATATCAACAAAAAGACCAAGGGCTTCGCGACACATGAATTGGAAAATAAATTTCATTATGAAATATTTATTGAAACAATTTTGATTACTGATTGAAAGGTGCAATCTGAGAAATTATATGCAATAGTTGCGAGCTTTTAGGTGCTAGAAAAGGATAATAAAACATTAAATGCCAACAAAATAAAAAAAAAAAAAAATTTAAAACGGCTTTTAGTAGAAAGTTTGTAATATTGCATACTTTTAGACGCTTAAAAAGGCGCACCCTTATATTAAATAAAAAGACAAAAAGCAAGCGCTAAGGCGAAGTTTGTATTCGAAATAAGTATATATTTTGGTGCGCCAAATTATAGGAATCACCAATGGTTATCAGGTTGCAAAAAATAATAATAAAATAAAAAAATAATCCCTTACTTTGCTTAAAATCAAAAACTGAAAAGTATTTGTTTGTCAGAGATTCGATATTTAAGAATAAATTTTTTCGACGTCAACTAGACTTTAAAATTGTTAGAAAAAAATTTCCATTATCTCTAGAGAAACTTATAAAATATAGCTTACTCATAATTTCATTGTCTGCATGTAAAATAAAAATAAAAAAAAATATTCCAATGCAAGAAACTTTTATACACTATAACTAAGGTTGTTATCACCTACATTTAGGGTACCGCACAAACAAATTTTTTTGGTTGAAGAAACAAGCTAACTTGCATTCCTTTAATAGGCATAAATTTTCATTGAAAATAAAAATAAAAATTTTTCCATTAAAAAAAAAAATTTTCTCACACACCAAAATAAAAGAGTATTCGTTGCCTACATCTAGAATGCTTTAATGTGTGTAAATAATTTTCGTTGCATATATATAGGATTCAATCGACCAATTTTGAGGTAAAGTTACAGAATAGTGTTTACATATTTTCTGTTGTTAGGGAAAAGTATATAAAATATAAAAATAATAATATTAAAAAATAAAATGTTTCTTTACTACATAACAAAATATTCAATTAATATAAAAATAGGATTTTCACATATTAACTTATAATAAAAAAATCAATTTGTCCAAATATGTCAAAATTAAAAAAAAAAAATTATTTGATTCAAGTTAAAAAAAAAAATCGTAAATACTTACGAAACGTACACACTTTCTAGAGCAGTTACCCTTCGTAGTATCAATAACTTGCCCTACTTTTGTGCCATTAGCTTTTACTATTTCAAGTATTCCAACTGCTTATATAGCCAGTTATTGGAATTTCGCTTAATTAGAAAATTAATCAATGAAAAATTCATTATTTATAACAACTGCTTGGTGTCTGTTTGTTGATCTCTAAGACCGAGAGAGGAAGCCAAAATAGCCAATCGTTGTATTAGCAATTGTTGCTGTAGCCGTGATAAATTAGTCTTTCAACTTAAAACATTTACATAACTCGAGTAGTTTTAACTAAATAGCCTAATATATTCGTAAGTCGCGAATTGGCTGCGTGGCCAAAATTAATGGGTTGAATTTATTCCTGGTAATATTTTCTTGCACTTGCTCTCGCTCAAAAGTACACGAAATGATTAATGTTTGTGAGAAAGTCGTTAAGTACTATTAATTTTGTTTGAGCCATAATTTTTAATCATTTTCATTTCATTTAAGAAAGTACATTATGCAATATATACATATGTAAATATGCAAAATGTTATCTTTTCATATTTTACAATTTATTAAAAACTAAAACCCAGCTGTTTGATGTTTTTTTGTCCTCAAGGGGACGTATTTTTTTTTTTGGAAAATATGGCTTGTTTTCCAAAAAAAAATGCTTCTCTCCTGAAATATTTAAAGTGAAAAAATATTTTTTATCATTGCTAAAAAAATATATACAAACTTTGTTACTAAAAAAATCACAAAAAGATATTTTGCAATTTATTTTAATTTAATATTTAAATCATGCGGTGGAAAGGAAAGAAAAAACACAAAATTAATACCATAAGTAAATAAAAAAAAAATAATAATCAAATGAATATACTGATAAATTAATAAATAAATAAATTGAAAAAAGCAATAATTAAAATAAGGAAATTATTAAAATTAATAAGGATATAATAAAATTATTAAATAAATAAAAAAATTATTGAGGAAGTAAAAAACTTATTGAAGATTACTAAAAATAAATGAACAAATAACAAATAAAGACATAATTAAAAGCGTATAGGTGAAAAACAAATAAAGTAAATAAAAAAACTATATGGATAATAAATAGAGAAAAAATAAAGCAAATAAATAAATAACGAAAGAAAAAATTAATAAAATTAATAAAGAGTAGAATAATTAATAACATAAATAAATCAATAATTAATCAATAACTTAATGAAAAAATTCCAAAATAAATTATGAATATAATTAATATTATTTTAAGCTAATAAATAAATAAATAAAGTAGGACAATTAAAAACAATAATAAATAAGCAAAAAATAAAAAAAGTAATTAATAAAATAAATCAATATTTATGTAAATAAAGTGAACAAAGAAATAATAAAAAACCAGTAAATAGAAAAAATAATAAAATCTATCATGAAGAAATAATAAAGATATAAATTTAAAAAATAACTAAATTAAAAATTAGTATAATGAAATGATAAAATAAATAGATACATAAATAAATGAAAATAAAATAAAATAAGTAAGGAAATAATAAAAAACTAAATAAATAAATAAATTAACCATTATAAAATGTTTATAATTAATAAGTTTAGCTATTATTATTCATTATCAACGGTTTTACATCTTCCACACATGCCCAATATATATATTGTAGTGGGTTATATATTTTACGGCTTCGAAAATAAATATAAATAATCTGTATTTTTTTCTCATGAAATTCTGTTTTTTATTATAAAGTTTGAACCTTGTTAGTATACGTTAAACACTATATCATTCAAATGATCGTCTCGAGAATTTTTGAAAACTGTTTGAGGTAATTTTTGATCACGTTTAGGCACACATCGGGCGGTATCTCAGCCACAACATTTATCAATGAATAAAGAAACTATTAGATGAATGAATAAATAAAGCAATAAATTTATGTTATGTAAATAAAATGAATGAAAGAATTTTTTTTTATTTTATTTTTATATTTTTATATTTTTATATTTTTTACTTGTATAAGGTAGATGCAAAGCAAACATACCTCTCCTCTTGAAACACCAGACCGCCATATTAAAATTAATAGATGATAAATATTTAGATAAATAAAAAAACAAATAAAAATAAATCAGCCTCGATGCATTTGCATTAAAATGTATAATATTCTTCCGTAGAATTAAGATGAATTGTGTTAAATTTTTTTTAGAGGTGTTTAATTTTTATTTTCATTTTATTTTAATTCTTGACATAACTTTATTCTACTGCTGGAATTTTAATTAATTAATAATTATGGTCATAAAATCTGCAGTATTTAACTCTTTTATTTAATTTTTCGGAATTAGCGATGAATATATGTTTAATTTTATTTTGTACTGAAATACCTGCTCTACTGAACACTTCTGCTCCGTATATTGTACTATAGGTATACACATCGTTACTGAACTTTGCGTTCGCTCTTACCAAAGAAGAAAGAAGAAAAAAAAAATGAAAAAAAATAAATTATAAGAGTTGAGTTGCTATATTGTCAGCGTTTAGGCGTTTATAGTGCCGCCACTTAGAGCTAGTATGTGTGTGCGTGTGCATGAGCGCGTGCCTGTTTGTTTTTTTTTTTATTTCACCCTGTCGTCTGACTGTCTCGTTTGCCTCATTTACTTCGCATATTTTCATTGCCTTTTCAATTCTGTTTGTTTGCGAATGTTGCCTTTTCGCATAGTTTTCTATTCCATTCAAATTTTTTTTTTCGCTCAAAACACAAATTGCTTCAATTTAACCCTTATGGCGTCAGTTAGTTTTAACAAAGAATTGCCATGTCGTATATATATCTGCTTGTCTGTTGTTCTCTGTGATTTATTCATTTAAATAAATGTATTGTATTAGTAGATTTGTTGAGAAGTGAGGAGGGAGCTCAAAATATATATGCTTACTATTTTATTTATTTTTTTTAATAATTTGTATGGCGAAAAAAATCAAAATATAGCAACAAAATTTATACAAATATTTTATTTTATTATTTTTAAAAAGAAGTGGAAAAATTAATATGATTTAATTTTACTTTTTTGTTTTAATTTTATCAATTTTTGAATATGAATGCTTAATATTTTGTTCGAATCTTTTCGGTCATTTTAAACTAAATTTTGACTGTTTATTTCCAAAAACGTGTTTTTTTCATAAAAATTTTATTTATTAAGAAAATAAAATATATTTATAAATCGAAGTTTTTGTAGATAAGTAGACGCATTGTATATCAATATTAATTGAAATTTTTATTTTTTTTTGGCGGCTCATAAAATTGCTGCTGAAATACGCCCCTTTGTTTTTTACCCTTTTCTCAATTTTAATTGTTTATAAATTTTTTAAATAACATTGAATATTTTTGCGTAGTACTGACTACAGGAAACATTTCCGAAGTAAAATGACGTTTAGTTCATGTTGATAAGTTCAGTAGGTTCTAAATTAGACAGTAAAAAAACGTGGTTTTAAGAAAAAGGCGATTAAAATACTCTAGCGACCGGATTTACCACTTGGCGCGCTCCGCTCTCCCTTCTTCTATACTGACTTCTTGGTCTTGCGGACCTAAATTAGAATACTATAAATTTACCAAGGTCATGAAAGGTATATGAATTCGGCCTGACCGAATATAGCACATTTTTCATATTTCTTTTTTTAATTTTTCCTGCCTAATGTTTTCTCTGAAGTTGTTTGAAAGAAATAGGAAGTATCTCCTGTCATCAAACAAACAGTTTTCGTATTTGTAAATCGGTTCCCACGTCACTGTTGACAGTCACAACATGCCACCAGGCAATTGAGAGCTAAAGTCCTCTCTCGATCAACACAGACCAAACTCTACAAGTCCCTCATAGTTTCCGTACTGCTATATAGTGCGGAAGCATGGCCGATGGCAATATCTAAGGAGCCGGTGTTGGAAGTTTTTGAGAAAAGGTCTTGCGTAAGATTTATGGCCCTCGGCAAATTGGCAACGTCGAATGCCGCAGCCGATGTAACGATGAGCAGTGCCAGATATTGACATAGTTTTATTTCTTTCTTTCTTGTAAATTGTTGGAATTGACCTAATTGCATATTTAATTAAAATTCGTTCAAAAAATATTAAAAAAAAATGGTACATATTTCTTTCTCTTTCTTCTTTCAAGTAGAATATAATTTTTGACTTAAGTTTGACATTATATTGTAGCAAAATAGCTAACATATAGTGTTCTTTAGAAATAACTAACAGTAAATGTATATTTGAAAATTCGCAAATTCAATTAAAATGATTCCTTGTTGAAAACAAATACTGTAAGGGAATTTCAGTTCAGTATTTAATAATTTAAAAATTGTAAACTCCAGTATGGTGCTGGATCTCACTCCACATAAGCCTTAATTTTTACGGTGCCTGGTTTGCAAAAGTCGTATGCAACGCTATTTAAGTATAGTTAAATTTCAAAAATACTTGTTTTGCTTAGATATATGCATATGCATTTATTGAAAATTACTTATTTAAAAACTTCCCTTAATCCCTTTAGTCAAACTGAATACTAGTGTAGTTACGTATACGCAGTGGTGCACTATGAAACGGTCTTGTGTGTTAAAAATGTTGAATGAAAGTATTATGGCCTTTAGATGCGGTTGCATAATTTCTATGATTACAAGAAATATCTGATTTTTTACACAATAATTAATAATAATAGTATTTTAATAAGAAAAGATAAACATTGTACTCATGAGCTCAATAGAAATATACAACTACCATATACTTGTAATTAGTAAAATTAAAAAAAAAAATATATATTCTGTTTAATTTTTTTTTCAGCAAAATAAAATTCTAATCAAAGAAACCATAAAATTATAATCTTTCGATAGCTAATGCGAAGGCCAGAAAAAATAGTTTATCTAAATGATTGCGAATTAATATAAATTACCTGCAACAACTGCCAAAATAGAAATCAAAGCTAAATTCTAAGCACTAATCAGCATCACGTACAAGGCGGGAGAGGAAAAAGGCAAGTAAAATAATAAGTTAAATAATATAATACAATTTTTTATTAAAGTTAAGTAAAGTATAAATTTTTTGATAAACCTTTAAGAAGAAATTCGGCAGAATTTAGTCAGAAGTTGCTCGAAAAAAACTTTTAAATAATTGTTAAGTTAACATATCGGCAAATCGTTTCCTGGAAAAACTTTACTTTGAATATTTTGCTAAGCTGTCTGCAGCAGGCAACAGCATTTTGGCTAGACACAACTTAATCAACGTATGTAAGAAAGAATTTTATTACTTGTTATTTTTTCGAACTGCGCATTTTTTCTTATCGAAAAATACTTTTTATGATGAAGACACATTTCCAACAGCTTCAAAAATAAATTCAAAAATATCTACTAACAACTTAAATAGTTTAGCTGCCTCGTTTTTTGAACTCGACATTTTTTTTTCAATTTTTAATTTGGCACTCCTAGACTACTTTTTACTTCAACCCAGAGGAATAATGGATTTGCGATCGAACTATTCGAAAAATTTGTAATAATTATAATCATATTATATTTAATTGGCCCAAATTACTATTATGAACACTTCTTCACCCGGGAAATGGGCTTGGGAGGGTTCTATTCGAAACGTTTTTATTTATCTTTTGATTTACGTACAGAGGTAGCCTAAAATATCATTGGAGACAATTGCGATATCAATTCCTTAGCAGCAGTGATAACAAGTAGTGAAGGCTCCAAAACAGTCGAACAAGATATATTTATTGCAAAACACTTTAAAGTATCGAACCAGTTTAGATTACTTTTTTTGGATGCCGCTTCTGGTATAGGCAAGCCATTTTATATTTATAAATTTATTGTTGGCCAGAGTTAGTCCCAAACATGATATCGTCTGAATGGTTCGTTTATGTGGAGATATTACTGCCAGAAATCTTACTAACTTAAAAATATAAATATCATAATTTTATTAAATTAATTTTGGTCAGTTACTCGGCGCTTCGTATATATGTATCTATTATATAATATATATTATATAGTCTAGGCAAAAAGCCACCAACATATTAAATTTCAAGGAAATCGATTCTGTTCTATTTCCGGTAAATAAATTTGCTTTATACATTTATAACAGTGGTAACCAACACTGGCAACACATAAGACAACGCTTCATATAAAATTTGAACCAAACTGAATCATAAACATGATTTTAATAATATTTTTTTTTGTAAAATACTCTTATCTGGTCCTGGAAAAAAAGAGTCTGAAGTAAATCGATAATAAAAACAGTTTTCTCTAATAGATCGGCTCTTGGGCCACTTTGACAAAAAAAAAGAGAATTTTAGTTAAAAATTTTGAATTTTGAAGACAAAATCATACTAGTTTGTTTTAAACTAGAATTATACTAGTATTTAAAGGACAGAAATATACTAGTTTGTGTTAGGATAGAGTTATACTATTACTTTTCGGGAAAATCTGGACTAGTGTGCTAAAATTCTAACATATGAACTATTGTAGTATTTTGTGGAAAAATTCATACCATTTTGTAATGTTGATCGATTTGTTTTTGACTAATACGATTTAGACTGGTCTGATCAAGTTCTTAACGGGAATGAGTGAACCAGTACTTTAACTAATATATTATATATGAACTGGTATTTAACTAGTATGAAGCTGATGCATAGACTGACGATTGACAGTTCGTAGAACATTGTCGTGTTAAAAGAGCACCAGTTGCTTACATTGCAAATAGATGGAAGAGGAACTAGTTGTTGTGAAAATTTAAACTATTCGGATGCTAGTTAAGCGCAACTATTTTTACCTGCAAGGTGTATACACCTATGAATTTTCTATGGGCGGAGACCAATCTGATTAGGTATGAATTAGTGAAATTGGTTTAGGTGTTTTATTGCTTATAACTAACATTACTCTCTTTTATAAGTACATAGATGCTAAAGCGTTTGAAAATAATTAATTCGTTATTGTAATTTGTAATTTAAATATTATAATTTTCCACAATTGCTTATTTATTTGAAAAAAAATACTATTGCATTGCCTTTCAATTATGTTGTCATTTTCCTTCCTTTTCGAGAGTTTAAAACAAATATTTATTACTGAAAATGGTAGAAAAAAACAAA
This sequence comes from Ceratitis rosa, assembly GCA_037013455.1. Taxonomy (NCBI): domain Eukaryota; kingdom Metazoa; phylum Arthropoda; class Insecta; order Diptera; family Tephritidae; genus Ceratitis; species Ceratitis rosa. The sequence goes on from JAWMAG010000039.1 coordinate 10,037,833, forward strand.
TAATTAAAAGTAAAGTAAAATTAAAAATGGCATTTATTTCAGATTTCATTGCTTATGCAAGAACAATTTTACACCAAACGACTTGTAAACCAATCAAACATACACAGTTCACGTTTTTTAGCTACTTGTCGTAAACAAGAATCACTAAAAGAAAAAATTATAAAAAAGCAGAAAGTTATTTGTGATGAAATGTTGAAAGAAAATCTCTAAAATGCTACTTTTAATAATTTTGTGCAATACAGTATTAGTATTGTACCTGATATTTCAACAGCAAATCTACACACTTCTTTCACATACTCCCTATTTTCACCGTTGGCCCTTCACCCACATGTCAAAATCCATGACAGCCTGATCGAATGGCGCATTGTGTATGTGTCGTTGGGAGTTGTGTTCACCATCTCTTTTCATTTGCCATTTCCAACCCAACTTTTTTTTTGTTTATTTCTGCCATCCCCTAAGATTGCACTGTTTGTGGATGATGTCTATATTGTTCGCTTTCCCCTCGTACATTGCTTTTGTTTTATGATGACTTTTTATCAAATATTTTCTCAATCTATTGCCATACATCAATTTTTTCTTGCATTATTTTTATTTTTGCTTATATTTTAACTTGTTTGGTGTTGAAGTTTACTTGGCTTTCACTCCGCTTTTGTTCTCTCCTTCCTTTCTTTTTAAATGTTGCAGGAATGTGTCTTTTGTCTTGAGCTTTTTTTTTTGTGAATTTTCCTTTTGTCAGTTACCTTTGCCTAACTTCGAGTGACAACACAATCAATACAATATATACATATTTATTACTTTGACTAAAAAAATATGAAAAAAATTTGATTTTTTACACAAAGATTGCTTTTGCTCAAACCATTGAATTTTTATTTTTATAACCCACCCACACACTTTTGTTTATCTCAATTGCCCACTCTGTTTATTCTGCTACTTCTTCTGTTCATATTGTTCTTGTTTGTGTAAGCAAATATGTATTTATCTTTGTGTTATTGTTGGGTGAATAATTTGCCTCTTAAAAACATAAGTTTAGTGTCTTGTCCGGAGTATTTGCTTCTATTTGCATTGTAGTTGTAATTATGTACATTCTATTCTCACGTAAATATTTGACTTTTACATACCTCACAGCTAATAGCGTATTTCGAAATTTGTTGTTAAGAGTAAAATGATTTTCTGACGCATTTTCATGCTTTCCGTAAGATCTACAGACAGAGTAATTACTTTAAACCCCTACTTTGCAACCTATTAATTCCTTCCATGAGTAAGACTGTAGGAAAAGCCCCGTGGTTCTCGTGGTGTTATTTCTTCAAATCACTCTATAAAGGTCACCCCAAATATTTTTTTCCACAAGAAATGTATAAACTAGATTCTTAAGGCTTCAAATTGTAATTTTTACGATCCACATACGTTCACTCCTCACAGATATGCCGCATTTCAAAATCACTTCAAAATTCCTCGCATTTTTTTTGCAGTTGTGATTTTCTAACAAAATATTTGCATGGAGAACTTATTGTTGTTGGAAGTGGTGTAAAAATAAATGTAATAAAACATTGAACTTAGAAGAGAATAAAGCATCTTCACATATGCGTAGACCTTGAACCCAAAAGCTTAGAAATAACTAGATGCATGGTTATAGATGTGCAAGAAAACTCGTATTTATGTTTGCAGATAAACACGTTGGGTTTTAAATACGAGTACGAGGTGTGTACAAAAAATTTCACAAAATTTGTGTTTCTAAAAAAACGCTTATTACTGAATTTCTACTACGATTCGTTCGATGTGGTAATTTTCATTCACTTTTTGCCATATATCGGGCGGTATCTCAGCTACAACTTGATGTATATCGGGTTTCAAATGCTAAAGAGTTAAGTGATAAAACCACTGTAAACGCCAAAAAAAAACACTTTTTTCAAGAATTTTTTTTATGTGAAAAGAAAAGCTATATAATTATAATGTTTTGCTATCTTATAAGTTTCATATTTAGATAGAAAAACATTTTTATTTGCAAAAGAAAAATAATGTTTTAAAAGGGCGGAACTATGGACATTTTTGTAAAATAATTTTTCTTCAAGGAGCACAGGATAAAAAATAGAATCTGCAACAAAATAAAATTTTTCTGTTTATCTACATGAGAATAGCTAGAGAATGACGTACGAATTTTAAAAAAATATTGATTTTTGTGAAATTTGCAAACATTTTAGAAAAAAACTAATTTTTCGACCAAAAAAAGGCACCTAATGGTTTATAACTATAGTTTAAATTAGGTTATCGAAAAATTTATTTAAGATAATATTAAAAAGGTGTAAGAAAAAAGCCCGTTGAAAATATGGAAAATTTCTTGAGTTATGCTGCTTCAAAAATGTGATTCGGACAAAATGTGAAGTAAAAAGTTCGTTCGGTTTTTTTTTGTTTTTTTTTTATTGTAAATGGTTCCAAACGGTTTTCTGGCTTATCTTTAGTTCCTCAGCAATTAAACATGCTCACGTGACGGTCTGTTTCCACTATTTCCATGATTTTATCGCAATCTTCGACGACAGGCCTCCCGACGCGTGGTGCATCCTTGACATGAACGGAACCTAGCAAACCACTTTTGTGCTACACGTTCGTTTACAGTATCGATCCCATAAACTAAATTATTTTTTCAGCCGCTTTGGCTGCTTTTTCCCCTTGATCGAAGAAAAATTGTAAAATATAGCGAAGTTTCTCCTTGCTGGTGTCCATCTTTGACGAGCGCTCACAATGTACTGAGTCAATCAAACGAAAAACTGTCAAAAATAAACTTTTAGCGCGAATAAACACGTTTTCAGCGCCGTGTAGTAGTATGACATGATGCGACACGTAACACTAGTACTATGGACAATTTTTACTGTATGTCGAGTTTCGTTCCAAGTAAATCGCATTTACGGCATTCGTTGCTTTTCTTATTTCATCAAATGAAAAAAGCAGGTGAAGCTGGTAGAAACTGAAGCGCAAAAATCATGGTTTTCCCCTGGGGAAATTGGCCCATCGACTGCAAGGCCAAATCGCTTTGGCCGTAAGACAGTGCTCTATGTTTGGTGGGACCAGTGTGGTATGGTGTACTACGAGTTGTTAAAACCTGGTGAAACGGTGAATACGGATCGCTACCGACAACAAATGATCAATTTGAATTATGCGTTGATCGAAAAAGGTCGGAATGGGCTCGAAGACCTGGCAAAGTTATCTTGCAACATGACAACGCGCCGTCTCATACCGCTAAACTGGTGAAAGACACATTAAAAACACTTAATTGGGAAATATTATCGCACCCGCCGTACTCTCCGGACCTCGCCCCTTTTCGCATCGATGGGACGCTCCCTTGCAGAGCAGTGCTTCGCTAATTTTGAAGAAGTCGAAAAATGGCTCGTCGAATGGTTTGCCTCGAAAGAGAAAAAGTTTTTTTTGGAATGATATCCATAATTTGCCTGAGAGATGGGCGAAATGTGTAGAAACCAATGGTCAATACTTTGAATAAAAAAATTTTGAGATTCCTCTGAAAATTAAGTGTTTTCTTCATCGAAAAAACCGGCAAATTTCAACTAACACACACATAAGACTTATTGTTTATAAAGTTGTTCAGCTCCCTCTCCGATGCAGACTTGTTATCGTCAATCGTAGCGGACAGTCGTCCTTTCGTGGGTCTCTTCAGTTCTTCAGAATAAAAAAGTCACGGATGTCCAGTTCCAGGGAATACAGTGGCTGCGGCAGTGCTACTGTATTTTCTTTGCCAAGAAGTGGAGCAGTGTGTAAGCAGGGCTAAACGTCTTTTTATTTATTTGCCACAAGCTAATGAGTTTCTGGTGGATTTCTTCGCTTCCTTAACTTCTTTAATAATGAGTGTTACACAAAATTTTTGGTGCAGACCTCGAATGTATGTTCAATATTATGGCAAATTCATTTAAAATACACAAAATATTAAAAATTCTGAAAAACAAAGAAGAACTCGTGCAGAAAACTACACATGCACTTACAGATGTCTATGCATAAAATTTCGTATGCATACATTTATACATATATGTGTACATATATGCATGCACGTATTTGCGTTTAAATACTCATGGATATTTTAAAATCGCATTCCCTTGCGTCTCATTGAAATTAATTGTAAATATTTACATTTTCAGAGCAAAGACTCATACGGAACGAGTTGTGGACAAGAAGCGCTCGGTTGCGAGAGATAGAGTGTGTAGGAATGAAAGAGTGGAAGAGCAAGTAAGGGAAAGTGGAGAGCTTGTGCTGTTTATTGTTGCAGTAATATGTGTATGTATTTTGTGTGTCTGCGTGTGGGAGTGATAAGAAGGGAAAGTGACAAGCAAAAAAAAAAAAAAACAAAAAAAAAATACAAAGTCAAAATTGACACTTGAGCATGTGTTGACACTCTGTCCCAGTTAAATGCACACATAATCTTACGCACAAACCTACATTTGAGTACATGTCAATCTATTTAGACTAGCATAAATGTACATATATACATATACATATACATATATCTCTATATGTAAGTTCCTAACAAACGCAAATCAACAAATATCTGACCTACGAGCACTTAATGCATATGCTATATGTACGTACGTTGTGTATGTATGTATGTATGTATGTATGTATGCATGCATGTATGTGTTTCATGTACGCTTGTTGTATTTTGCCAGGTAAGCGTGTAAAGCCAAAAGCAAAACCCAACACTGAGTTGCATGCAAAATAATGAAATGCGAAAAAGAGTCATGTTGACACCTTGTGGTTGGTATTTGTGGTTGTATTTTTTAGTATTTTTCTTTGCACACATGATATTGATATATGTACCTATGTACTAGGTGTGTATGTACTACACATGCTATATATGTGTTTAAACAAAAGGTCATTGCAATTAAAAAAAGAAATAAAATAAAAATATTTCGCAACCGAGCTGTGTTAGGAGTTTAGTTGAGGATTGCCTGAGTGGCATTCGATATATGTACATATGTATGTAGGTAGATATAAAATGTTGGCAAGTTGATATACTTACACTTATGTATGTATGCATACATATATTTATATATCATTGTCACTGTTTATTCAAGTTGTTTACAAAAATAAATAAACTTTTACCTTCGAACACTTAAAAACTTAAAATATTAATTAAAAAAGTCGTAACTCAAAATACTTCAATTTTGACTTAGAGTGCACATTTTTGTGAACTTTTCAGTACTACTTTAAATTATTGATATTATTTTTTTTTGCTTTATAAGGGGTTTTTGCTATTCTTGAACGATGTCGAGTTTTTAGTTATGTCTTTTTTTTAAATCATTGCCATATCATTGGCAAGTTTATTTCAATAAGAAAAGTATGCTTGGGGGTAAATACTTCGTTGCAGGCAATAGCATCGTTTGGTGGTTGTTTTTGTTTCAGCAGCCACCACCCATCCCCATATGTAACGCTGGCACTAGTTCAGTCAGTTAAGTGCAAATTAGTTACGTACACATATACTCATATGCATATTAACACTATTATATATTTATTAACTCATATAACAGTAAGTTTGTGTCATCCCAATAAGCAAAACGGATTTGATTCGAATTTATTATTTATATTTCTATGTTAGCTCGGTACTATGAAGAGCGCTGTTTAAGCATCGGATCTTTTGATTGAGGACTCGGGCTCACCAACTCCATTTGTTTCGCTTTTATTGCCTTTAAGTCCTCCCTCAATAAACTTAGGCATTGTTGAGCAGATCACTTTTTGAAACTTCCTTTGAGTTGTTGCTTTTTCTTTTTGAATTTTCGAGAATTACCCCTTCGGCGAAGTTCTCAATCTCATCATATTCATACTCAGAGCTGCTGCTCCTAAAAGTATGTGCAAAATATATGACGAATACACCATTATGCGCAACAGAATTGAGACAGGAAACCTCCTGATGTCACCGGAGCACCACCTGCACAACGAAGCATCTATGCTACGAGTTAAGGAGCATAATGCTTTGCAGCGAAAGCAGTTCCTGTTGGGATGCCACCGCGCGGAGCACCCCAGCAGGCACCTCTTAGAAGCCGAGCCTCCGCCTAGGCACATCAGGAAGGGAGTATTTGACTACAACTGCACCATACAGCACCATTTAAAACAACCGCTGGACAGGACGGCTTACCGACAGGCGCTGAACGCCATTCACCAGGAGTCAGTCAACACCTTCCTAGACTCCCTTCCAATGAATGGCGTACTCGGAAATAAACCTCCATTTATAGCAGACAGTGAGCTCGAGCTGCCTCGAGAGACCCGAGTGATATTAGCACCACTCTGATCTGGATACTGTAGCAGGTTAAACTCCTACATATCCAGACTCGACCCCAGCATACCCAACGTATGCCCTGCATGTGGAGAGTCCCTGCACGACACTAACCACCTCTTCACATGCCCCCTTAAACTTACCCATCTAACTCCTTCTCCCTTTGGTCCAACCCTGTCGAAACAGCACGTTTCCTGGACCTCCCATTAGATGACCTCGGCGACTTAGACTGATGATACCTGCTCTAAGCGGGGGTAGCTAGCCGCTACAACAACAACAACAACACAGAATTGATAAGAACCACACCAACGGCTGCACTTGAAAGGTTACTTGACCTACCAGCAGCCGGCATACAAATAGAGAGCACTGCAGCGATATCCGCCGTGAGATTGATGGCTTTGGGAGAATTTTCCGCTAGAACTATCGGGCATAGCGCGATATACAGAGGAAGGGAAGACAAAATATACTTAACTCTATACTTTATCTAGGAAAAAAAGCTTTCAAACTAAGTCTAAGGAGAGCGCTTGGCACAGCAACATGCGACCCGCTAGACGAACATATAATATCTACAAAAATGGATCAAAAAAGTATGCTTTAGTGAGCAGTGCAGTCTCTAGCGTAAGGCTGGATATCAAGTAAAACTTCAAGCTTCCAGAGTATTGCCGTATTTTCCAGGCGGGCTAGCAACGCAGTAGACCATGTACCAAATATAAATATACGAGTATTATTTATTATTCATGTCAACAGACAGGCGGAAATTAAGGAAAAATCTTACATGCCTAGAAGCATGCAGGCAGGGCTAATGGCTACACATATACTGAGTTTCAGGCCCCAAGGGCATTACGATCAACGAGGTAGCTGCTGATATTGCCAAAGTTGTTATCCGCCATGTCAGTGATCCAGAATAAGAAATACAAAAGTTGCTAAAAATTATATATATTGAAATTTCTTAAAGAGCTGGGTGCCTGATCAGGGTAAGATGGAATGCATTAGTGACATGTAAACCCACGAAAAAGATCAAATGTAATAGCAGCAAAGCAAACAACTGCAGTACAGACCACAATATGCCCTGACAATCAATGAAAGTATTAGTAGCAGTGACATACGTATGTATGTAAGAATCGCAGGGAGAAGGCAAGAGTGTAACATTAGATAGTAGGATATTAAGGCTCTATTAAACTTTACGTAAAGCGACTACTTTACCTAGATCGCAAGAAAACGGATCTCCATATGGCACTACAAAGGACCCAGTCGCGTAACCTAACCTCAATTCGTGTTTATTGGGTTGTATCATAGCATTTAGCACTTACTTTTACCATACATACATAAGTACAAATTTACTAACCTACATGTGACTATGTAAAAGCACATGTTTCAGTGCTCACTCGAGTGGAATTTGTGTGTCGTTAACGCCTGACACTGCCACTCGAAAGAACTCAGAACTCAATGTTAAAATCCCTTAATTACATACCGGCCAACTAATGTGTGTGATTGTGCTAAGTACGTGTATGTGGTTGTGTGTACCATATGTGTGTGCTGCTATGGCGGTTGTGGCGTGTAAAATATACTACACTTGACCAGTTTTCTGCGCCTGTCAGTCAGGCAAGCAATCAGTCCGTCGGCGGCCTCAACGTCTATTTTTGCTTTGCTACTTTATGGTAAAGGTATTCACCTAAACACTTTCATGACCATCAGCAACATGAGACTTTCTGCAGCGCTTACTCCCTCATCATACAAATTCTTATGCTGATTGTTACCCTTTTCCCCTACTTCGTCAGCTTTTTCTTCTTCCACTGCATCTGTAGCAGCAAATTTTTACTCTTTCACCTTTTTCACCATTTTCACCATTTTCCACATTCTAGTTTGGTTCAGTGCTTGCTCTTAAAAATTTATTTTCTACCACCGCATATCCTTGACTTCAGTTGCCATTTCTCTGCATGAATTTACACACACACACGTACAAACGCACACACAAACACATGTGTAAAAATAGTTTACCCTTCAAATTGCTGTCAACTCATTGCATGTTGCGTACGTATGTGTTTGTGTCGGTGTAAATTTCTGGTAATTAAACGCAATTGTAGAAATTTCCTGCTAAATAATTCTTACAGTTGAACAAATTTTCACTCAGAACTTCTTAGCTTAACTTTGCTGCAGTTGCGTATCTACACGTATATGTATGTAGATTTGTACACTGTGTGTGTCGTTTACTCGGTCATCACGTATACTGGCTTTAGTTTAGATTTCTTGGTAATGAATTCTTGCTATTAAGTACTTATTTAACGGTAATTTTTCTTGCACACATTCAAGCAGAAGAACTCGTTTGACAAACAGAATTTCTATTTAACTTATTATATATATAATTGGCACTTTCAGCCGAGCTCCTTCTCCAATTTGTGGTTTTGCATCTTGAGGTTTTTCCAACAAATAGAGGGACCTACAGTTTAGGTATACTAACCCGCCTCCGAACGGCTGATGGTTTTATTATGAGTAGCCTTTATTTTATGTGAGAAATACACTCGGAGGGGTTGATATTATTAGAAAATTTAACTTAAATTTTTATTTAAATAAATTTTCAATAACTTTTGGATGTTGATCGTACCAGTAATTTCACCTTCCAAATGGCAGTACGTAATGCTAACCACTTGGCTACTGGAAGGTTTTGATAAGATTTCTATTTAAATATTATAGTACAAGTCTAGCCTGACGCTAAGTCTCGCAGTGTCTTCTATAAAAATTATATTTGCGTAATGGATATTTTCCGAAAATTCTATGGATTCTTTCAGAAAAAATCACTTGATGTGTGAAAAAATTGATATTTTCATAAAATTTCATACAGTTTATATTGAATCGTGTGCAAATGGGAGAATATCGATCACTTATTGATGAATGGGATTGTAGGCGAATTACCAACAGCGCGCCCGTACCTTCTTCTATTCGCTGCTGAATACCATATTAAAACACCATGTGAAGCCTGAACCTTCAAAAACTGAATTTTTCAATGGCTTGAAAGTCTTTGTATTCCTCTACATCCATCGGCAGATACTGGATCGAATAATTTCAGAACTGGAGGGTTTTTTTTTTAACTCTTTGGACTACCGGAGCCTACACCTTTATCCATGCTGAAGTGGGACAATGTCACTTACAACATTCTTCCAACAGAGAATATTATACCTTCTTTGTATATATCTGTAACTTCTTTTACTTTCTACAGTATTTGGTTGAAGAATTCTTACGAATTTTATTTTAGTTAATATGAAACGACTCAGATAGGTATTTCCCAATCCCGAATAATCTTTCAATGTCTGAAACTACATTGATCAGTTTATTGACGGTGGTCCTTAGTCTTACACGCAATAAACTCGATAGGTCTTTATACGTCGTATTGGGAAGACTTATTCTAGTATAGTTGAGGCAGACTAAAGGATCTCCCTTCATATGGATTGGACAGAACACACTTAGGATCCAGTTGTCCAGTATACACTCGTCCAACCACATTTCGCAAACACTTGGTTAGTTCTTCGCAGCAGTATTAGAATACATCTGCAGGAAATCCGTTCTCTCCAGCCGCTTTGTTATTCTCCTTGGTTATTTATATAATAGTAATCGACTAGGGCTTCACGCTCATATTTTCCTCAGCTTTGAGTTTAACCAGCAGAGCAGAAATGCGTTGAAAAATTTCACTTTACTTGAGTACACTGAGGTGAATGACAGCACAAGATATCTGAGCCACGCTAAATACAACTTCAATATCAAAAGAGCGTTCTTTTAAATGACCACGTTAATGAAAATCATAAGGATCAGTTAAGTCTTAAGCCCTAAATTTATTTGCAGTGGTGATCACGAGAATTCGAAATTCTCATCCGTAGCTTAGTTAATTTTTTTCATTGGGCGGGATTTTACGTAGTCCACAACTTCGCTAGAAAACCAGAACAACAGACGTTGCAATTAGACCTCGGAGAATCCGTAATCAGCATATGTGGGAGCGGCTCTACAGAAGCTATTTTATAATTAATTATTATTATTTTTAAATGTAAATATCATTGAAGGGTTTTAATAGGTTTTTTTTTGTAACATTTTACATATTTTATTTCATGTTTACTCTTTAGGCAATATTTTTATTTTATTTTTTTGGCCGAAAACTCACCTCAACGCTGATTTCGTTTTGTTGGTGTAATTTGAATTTCATTAAAAACGTGAAAATGTTCTCAATATGTGCTTTCAGTGCTTATTACACGCTCTGAGAGATGAATTATTGTGGATATTCATATTTTCATACATACATTAGAGTCTGCTTATAGCATTCCTCGATTGTTGATGATTCCATTGCATATTTCAAGGCGCATAAAATACAGCTAACCAACAACACTAAACGAATTTAACATGTCTGCAATTGTTTCGTTGATTTTCACTGTTTTTTTTTTTTGATAACCAATTTTTCACCTTCGACACTCATTGCAATCTTAATAGACAACTGATGACATCCACCCTGCTTCTCATCAAATATTCAGCTCGCTGTTTCCAACTCGCTCGAACTCCTCAATGTCATTGAAATAATGAAAGAGCCGTTATTCCGTTATTCCGTTATTGTAAAAATATTTTCATCTTGAACGCGTTTATTTATTGTGTTTGGTTTCTTCAACGAAAAGTGTGAACTTTGAAATTTTTGTTTTTGTTATGCAAGCGTAGTATTGGCATATTTAGTTGCACGAAAATGTTTGATTGGTATGTGTGGTATGTGTGTATACGAAACACGCCTGCACAGTCGACGCCAGTGTTTTGCGCATTGCGGTTTTGAAGATAGCTGTCAGTGAAATTTCGACAGCTGTTTATACACATACATTTGTGGTAATTTTTTACGTGCTTTGGTTATGAATAAATTATTAGGAAAACGAAAGTTCTTTTCGAAGATACGAATGTAAGCAGATACAGGGTGGGCGACGAAAATTGTTATTAAAGAGATGGACATATGTTTTTCATTAATATTGCCTTTATTTAAATGACACTTCATTCATAAGGCTTCTGCGGCTGGCTATGCAGTCTCCTTTTCTTTTTGGATGCCGACATAATTTTTCAAAACTTTTTCGATTATCAATACTTCTATGGCTGGAATGCTGACCTCAGTTTCGGGTTCGAAGTCATGAAACGCCTTCGGAGAGTTGTAGTAGCACTTATCCTAAGCGGCTCCTCACAAGAATATAGTTCAACAGAGCCATAATGTTCGCCGAGGCGGATGATTCCGACGCACACAGCATAGTCTCGGTAAACTCTACGAGAGAAAGTGGGCCTCTAGCTACCCCGAAAAAGAGAATGAAGTCGGACAGAAAATCAAGGATTGGTATAATTCATGGAATCGGTGCGTTAATCGACATAACTTACCGAGGGCCGCCACGAAATATCAAAGATGCTCCATGAGCACCAACATCAAGCGTGATGATGAAAACACATCCACATCTAAAGTCTCTAATTCAACCGGAGTTGGGTACCCAATACATACAGACAGTATGAGAGAAGAGGGTTGGCAACACCTATAAAGAAGAAGTTGTTGAGCCGATGATGTATGCGGAAGGAGCCGAATATATCCATACTGTGCTTTGATGGCGAAGGCTGAATTAACTTAGAAAAATTGATTAAATGTATTGACCAAGCGTCGCTAGATTGACTAATGGGAATGACTGCAATCCTCCAGATATCCATGGTATCCATGGTATTGGATAAAGTTTTGATAACTATGATCCTCAAGGTTTGCTTATGGATTGTCTGCGTGGTGCAGTCGGAGTATGCTCTGCTTTTTCTCTAAGTTTTATTCTTCAAATTTATAATGAGGCTGGAGACTTGCTGTAGCCAGTGCAAGGTAGAATGGCGTGGGGTACGTAAAGTGTGTACCTGGGCCTAAAGAAGAGGAGCACAATTGTCGACAACTCAAATACGCTGGAAGCAGGGGCAGTCAAGAAGGATCATGGTCTAAACATGCCTGACTTGAAAAAGCTAAGAAAACTACACTAGATTGCTTAGTCATAATAGCTGTATAAGTGGCAGGAAACAAGTAGCTGAAAAATGCGGATAATCTCAAAAAAAACCTCAGTGGAGGAAAAGTCGCTCTTCGCTGCATCTAGATCGTACTCATTGATAGTAGAAAGACTATTATACAGGATGATGAGCTTTGCTGCTCACTGCTCACTGCTTGCTACAGAAACTTACACTTTGCGTCTCTCATACAATACAATATCCTGCAACACAAACCAAATTTCTTACCTTCCTTAAGATATATGTATAAGTATTTAGATATCACATTCCATAGACGGCACTCGTGACACCGAAACCAAGCATCCAATCCAACCGAAGCACGAACGAAACTCAGCGCAATTGCGATATCCGTTTGACTGCAGTGAATGTAACGACTGCAATGACTTCACTTAAATGAGCGCTTCCTTCTCCGCTTCTTCCAACATCCGGTCTATTTTCCTTCCGCTGTCGGCGCGTTCTTGAAGTCACTGCAGTCCAATGCTAAATAAATGCGACTTTGTTTGTGGGGAGGATATTATGCGAGGGGTATTCAATAAGAAAGAAAAGAAGAAAAACAATATATTTAGTGGTTTTAATTTAAAAATAAGTAATAATAATAATAATAATTAAAAAAAAATATTTTGCAAAAAAAGATTGATCAAATATAAGGATTTTCTTTTGTCATTCCAATTTTTTTTACTTGCGAAAAATATTTGAAATTTATTAAGACAAAATTGAAATTTACAATAATAAATACACTGATCTTGAATATCTACAAAATTTAGCAAGCGTATTAATTTAAAAGAAGTTAAATTTTCGAAAAATTTTGAAAAACTTCAAAATTTACTCAAAAAAAAATAAATAAATTTCAATAAGAAAATTGAAATTTAGAAAATATAATATTTATTTTTAAATTAAGTTAAGAAAACCTTTAAAATTGTCTCAAAAAAACAAAAAAATTAATTAATTATAATTTCGAAAAATTTGGAATAATATTTAAATTTTCTCCAAAAATATAAAATAAAAAAGATTAATATATATTTTTAGATAGTGTTTTGAAACCCTATAAAATTTTCTCAAAGTTAACAAAATAAAATAAACTTACTGATATTGACTATTTATAATATTCAGAATAATTATAACATTTTCGAAACATTTTGTAATGCTGTAAAGTATGCTCTACAAAATATCTAAACTTCAAGTTTACAAAAACAAAAATTTGTTAAACTTTCTAGAAATTAAATTTGCGAAAAGTTTTGAAATAAGTTTGGAAAATAATTGAAACTTCAGTGAAAAAATTGAAATTTACAGAATTGATTGATTTTTTTTTATTACATTCTTAAGTTTTATCGAAAAAATTTGAACTTTGCGTTGTTGAATATTTGCAAAACTCAGAAAGTTTATTAAATTTTCTATAAATAAAATTCTCGGAAACTTTTATCCAAAATGTTTTGAGTTGAAACTTCGGTAAGATAAACAAAATTTAAGGAAATTAATGTTTATTTTAAAATTAACTAATAAAAACAATAATAATAAACTCAGAAAACTTATTAAATTTTATCAAAAAAGTTTAAAATTACTCATGTTGAATATTTAAAAAATTCAGAATATTTATAGAATTTTAGAAAAATTTTGAAAACTTAAATTTATTCACAAAAATTGAAATTTTAGAAAGAAAATAGAAATTTACGTAAATGGATTTTCTAAGAAAAAAATAAAATTTACTGTAGTGAATATTTTCAAAATTCGGGAAATTTATAATATTTTCCATAAATGAAATTTTCAAATAAAATTTGGAAATTTTTTATACACTTTCTAAATTTTGTACTAATAATTTCGAACCTTATTGAAAAATAGTGTGTGAGATTAGAAGAATTTTTATATTTTTTTAAACTTAAAAAAGGGGTGTTGTGCTCGAGTAAAGTTCAATTGCCGAAGTTAAAAAAATATAAACATAAAATTAAATTTTCCTGGAAAAACAATTGGAAAAAACTAAAGCTAAAGTTTGGCATAAAACCAATATATCGCAAAACAAAAAAAAAAAAAAAAAAAAAAAATCCATAGACTCAGCATTTTGGACACTCAAAATTTGCATTTCCTTGAATAAAAGTTCAAAGATTTTGAAACAAAAATATAAATAAATATTTAAAAAAATCCATAACTACCATGATACTATGCCCAACAGTGCACAGTGCACATGTAGGTATGTGTATAAATATAGTTGTAGTATGTCTGCCGGCATTTTTAAAATATAAAATAAATATATGTATGTAGGTATGTACATATTGCGAATACAAGAGATGTCATTGACAGCCGTTGCTAGTTGCTGTTAGCTGTCGTTTGCTGAATACTGTCTGCTGGCATCTTTGCCTACTGACCCTTCCTTCACGCCCGCCCTGCTGCTTTAACAAATACATACATACATATATACATACATACATGCGCTACTACTCGTGCTCACTCATTTCGGTCATTATGCTCAGAGTTGCTTTAGAATTTTTTATTACATTTTTTAATGCAGACATCAGGCGCCAGCAATGTTTCTCATTTCACTGTGTTTCTTTCAATTTTAAGATTTTGTTTTTTTTTGTTTTTAAATGTGTGTTTGTGTGTTTTTTCTTTCTGCATGAATCTGCAGCTTTCACGACTGTTCGCATTGTATGAAAAATTATGCTATCAAGCAAACATGCATACATACATACATACACGTATGTATATGTACCTCCGTTTGTACCTTTATGTAGACAAAGTTAGTTGGCCAACAGCCGCTGTTACTAATGCAGACCGCATAGACTTGGCTCTAGTTAGTATTAATGTTTGTGTGTATGAGTGTTTGTGTGTGTGTGTGTTTGTTGATTTTGTCGTAGTCATCATTATTATTATTATTATTATTTTAGCTGTTGTTGTTGTCTTAATTTCGTTTCTCCATACTGTACAGCTTGCATGGCATTCAATGTAATCGTGTTGGCAATATTGAAATGTCTTGCCATATTTGTTATTGTTGTTGCTGTAGATGTCGTTATTATTGTTGTTGTTGGTGCAGCATTCATTGTTGGCTACTGTTGCAGTTGTTGGCTTTACTACACGCTACTTGACTATGCATTTAGGTTGCCTCAGTCGCCTGCAGTCGCAATCGTAGTTGGCAATTGAATGTAGCAGCAGTTTGTAGTGAGCTTTTAGGGGCACACATTACACTGCTGCTTTGCGCTCTCGTATATGGTACAGCACCAACTAACTAAATGCTTATATACATACATACGTATCTATGTATGCATGTATGTATGTATGTATGTATGCATAAATATATAATTTGGAATTATCTAAATATGTATGTGTGTGTGTATATTTTTTATTGGCACAACTTGCATTTCAATTTATTGCTACAAGCTTTTATTTATAATTAATGGGTTTAATTGGTGGTGACATTAATTTTTTTTATTCGTTTTTTTTTTGTTTTGGCTCTGCATAATGAGATGTAACGGTAGCTGTATACAGAGATTCTGTATAAATTTTGTATATTTAATTTTGCATAAATATTTATAATCAAAATGAAGTTAGCTGAGATTTGCATTTTAGATTTGTTTAAAAAAAAAGACGAATAAATTGGCGTTTTGTAACCGCTGAAGGTTTTTTCGGCCGAGCTTTTCTCCTCCAATTTGTGGTTTGTTTGTTTTTTCATCAAATGAGCGGACCTACAGTTTATAGTAAGCCATCTCCGAACGGTTGGTGGTTTTTTATGAGGAGCCTTTATTTCACCTCAGAAATACCTACACTCGATGGGGTTAACCTTTCTTATCGAGGGCATGAAAGCACTCTTAGAGAGTTGCATGCTAAAAATACCAGTTGCTAAAATAAGAAAAAGATACAAGACGAGCTAGTCAGTGGAAAAATATATACGAGTAGCAATCTGGTTAACCTCGAGTATATTTCTCTGCAGTGGCCAAATCGACGAAGCTCCCTTTAGAGTAAGTATGTTGTCTTCACGAGAGTGTTGGAATACTTTTGGTGTGTATATGTAGATGTCGAGTAAAACTTTCAAAAATGTTTAGATGACACGAGGCACGGTGTCCGAACCTTTCTCCTCATTAAATTTAGTTTAAAATTAACATTATTATTATATGAATAAATCAGAATAGAGCAAATTTTTCTTAATTTACTCGCCACTATTCGCCACTCTCAAGCTGTCATTTGTATACATGTCAAATTGGTTTATTATATATGGATGTACATATATAAAATCGTACATACATACACACATATGCATATGGAAATGTAAGTGCATGATTGCGAATGAATATAAATATATATATTTACTTTATTTTACATTGTCATATAAACTTACCAGTATGTGTACATACGAGTATATATAATATATAGGTATACATACCTTCTGCTCAAATATAAACGAGACTGGCTCAATAAAACAAAAACGGTTAATTATTCTTCAATATTTATTTTATCCCCTTCAAAATAGTCATCATTAGAGGCGATACACACCATTTCCTTTCTTCATAACACTTCTGGTAGGCCGGTTTAGCTATGGCTTTCAGTTCCTTCTTCGAATTCTCTTTTATGACTTCAATCGACTGAAAATGCTTTCCACGAAGCGGCAATTTGAGTTTAGGAAAAAGAAAAAAGTCACACGGTGCCATGTCGGGTGAATACGGTGCTTGCGGAACAATATTTACGTTGTTTTTGGTCAAATAATGGCGTACAAGACGAGACGTATGAGCAACAGTTTTGCAACAAGTCGAGCAGACACACGTCTCATGCCCAAAACATCGTGAATAATGTTATGAGCGGATCCATTTGATATGTTGAGTTCACTAGCTATCTCTCTTTCAGTCACACGACGATTTTCCAACACAATTTTCTTTACTTTTTCGACGTTTTCTTCGTTTATTGACGTTGCTGGACGACGATCATGGGGCAAGTTCTCCAGCGATGTACGGCCGTCCTTGTACGACTTATACCAATCAAAAATACGTGCACGTGATAGGCAAGACTCCCCATATGCCTTCTGCAACATTTTCATTGCGTCCGTCGCACTTATTCCATTGGAATAACAAAATTTCAAACAAACATCTTTGCTCAACGTTAATTTCCATAGTAAAATTCGAAAAACACACTCGAGGTTGACTTGTTTATAGTGCCGTAAAATAAAAACTATGTCACAGATCGCGCCCAAATTTGACATGTAAACGTATAACAGTCCTGGCAACCTAAGCAAAAAAAAACAAGTATGGCCTTATGTCTTGTCCTTGTCGAGTTATGGATGAAGTCTCGTTTATGTTTGAGCAATCATATGAGAGTGCCTAAAATAGGAGATAGAAAGAAGCATTTTTGAAATAAATATATTTTCAAATTACAAAAATTTCAAAATGTTAATAAGAAAAATTTTTAAGTCAAAAGTTTTACACAAACCGTATTCGGGTCTCCAAATCACTGAACACTTCCTTATGTTGGCCGATGAACTTTTTAAGGAAAATCATGCACAGGATTAGTCTCAAGATTTTTGTTTTTTGGCATCACTAAAATTGCACCCTTTATACAAATGTGCTACTGGGCACATTAGATATATTCGTCTTATATGCATCATGAAAAATAAATTTCTGTTGATTCTCGGTGGATATTTGTGGTTGTCTTTATAACCATTATGGCAGCTATTGCGGTTAGCTTATGCCGTTGTCATTTAAGGTTGTTGATTTATTTGCTCTTATTGTTTTTATTGTTGTTGTGGTCTACTGTACGGAGAGCAAATACATACCTATGTATGTCTAACAACAGTAACAACAGTTCATTTTTTTTCTATTTATTTATTTATTTTTATTTTTTACTTTTTTATTGTGATCTATTTTTGTGCATTATTTATATTTCTTACCATTGTTTTGTTGTCCATTACAATTGCACATACAACATACATGTACACATGCATGTATGTATATGCACACACCCGTATACCAAAGTCAACAGCAGCAGTGCCACAATTTGTTGTTGTCATTATTGCACTCGTCTGTCCAACTGTTGTTCGCGTAAATGAAGAAAAGCGGGCCACATTGAAGTAGTTTGTTGCTGCAGTTGAATTTGTTCAACATCTCATACATATACACAGATATACATGTGCATACTACATATATATTAAATACAAACAAAGGTATGTGTATGCATATATGTACGAAACAATGGTCGCCGTGGCTGCCATACTTCGGCTGGTTCGTCTATTCGCTGTCTATAAGTGTCTCTTGTGCTTTGCTTGTTTGCAGCCTCCACCTCTGCACGCCACCTTCTCACTCGCCCCCCCCAAAATGTTTACATTTCAACTTGCCATAGTCCGCCGTGCTACTCTTCAGTTGGGTCGTCGACGCTTGATGCCGCGCTGCAGCATTATTTCGTGCCGGCTTCTGGTCATGCTCCATCATTTGTTCGTTGACAAAACGTCGTTGACTTATTCGCTGGTTTGTCCCCTTCATTCTGTCGTTTTTGCTTACTTTTCCAAGTTGAATGTGTTGTGTGGCAGTTTATTTCGGTTCTTTCTCCATCTCTCACTCTCTGCTTGCAAGTGTGCTGTGTGTTTTTGAGTGTGTGTTTGCTCCTAGAAATCTTTTGTTCAAAAGTTTTTTATTTCTTTTTATTATAACTAGTATACGTTTTTATTTTTTATTTTTTATTTTATTAATGACGTGTTCCATTTTCTTTTGCACTGCTTTGTTAACGCTCTTTTTCCACATTATATTTTTTGCTATATTAAAATAATTTTTATGTATGTGTAATTTTGTTTATGTTGGTTTGCTTTTGGATACCTTAGTTATATATGTATGTCATAAATTATTGCAATTTTAAAAATGTCTACACAAATTTTGAAGTTTTCTAAAAATAAATAAAAATGTTAAATATTCTCCACTGAAGTCTCTTTATTTCCTCTCCAAGCTAAAGGCTAAGTCCTTTCATAAAATCATCACATATGTATGTATGTTGTGAAACATTCAATTCTTCGATCGTAGAGAAGCTAAGGGTAAGCAACTTATTTTTTAAACTAAATTTGATGTAATAATAGTATTAAGTTGCCAGCTGTTCGAAAGTTTTTACTAACTAACAATTTTGTAAACTTCACTTCCTCTACATCCCCATGCGGATACTGCATCGCATAATTCCTAAGGTGTAGTGCTTTCATTCATTCAGACAATGGCTAGCATACCAGTGTTGCCGGTGTAATGTTTTCTTTCTCGTGTCTGAAATTTCGATATCTAGTTTAGGAAATTTTCAAACATTTTATATAGGATGAGTGCATAAGTTCGTGCCCGATTCCGCTAGATGCCGTACGAATCGTTTGAGAGTGGCGCTCGTGAAAGAAATATATACATATTATATATCGTTGGAAAGGTGACAGTCCGAACTGTAAATCAAGCATAAAATAACTTCATTTTGATTTGAGTTGCTTAGTGAAAAGACGCATGGAAGATGAACAACGATAAAGATCATATGCGTCATATTATGTTATACGAATTCCGCAAAGGAAAAACAGTGGGCGCTGCAACTAAAGATATCCGCGAAGTTTATTTGGACCGTGCTCCAGCACTCCGCACAGTAAAGAAATGGTTCGCGAAATTTCGTTCTGGAGATTTTAACCTCGAAGATCAACCTCGCAGTGGACGGCCTTCTGAGCTTGATGACGATGTTCTAAGGACTTTAGTTGCGAATAACTCACGTTTTTCGACGGAAGAGGTTGCCAGTGAATTGAACGTCAACAAATCAACTGCGTTTCGTCGATTAAAAAAGGTTGGGTACACTTTGAAGCTCGATACATGGGTGCCACATCAGTTGAGTGAAAAGAACAAAGTGGACCGTATGTCAACAGCAATTTCTTTGCTTCGACGGATCAAAAACGAATTTTTTTGGATCGGCTCGTGACTGGTGATGAAAAATGGGTCCTGTACAACAATGTTCAACGCAAAAGAACATGGAAACAGGTACACGAAGGGGCGGAACCGATGTCGAAAGGTGGATTGCATCCGATGAAGGTACTGCTGTGCATTTGGTGGGATATCCGAGGCGTGATCTATTTTGAGCTCTTGCCAGCTGGAGAAAGGATCACTGCCAACAAGTATTGTCAGCAATTGGTCGAATTGAAGAAAGCAATTGATGAAAAACGTCCGATTTTGGCCAATCGCAAAGGAGTTCTTTTCCATCATGACAACGCCAGGCCACATGTTGCAAAACCGACTCTGGCCAAACTGAAGGAGATGAATTGGGAAATCATGCCGCATCCCCCATATTCACCAGACATTGCACCTTCTGATTGTCATTTGTTTCGATCGCTGCAGAACAATTTGAATGGAAAAAAATTTAAAAATGTGGAAGACGTCAAAAACCACCTTGACACCTTTTTCAACGAGAAACCGCGCGATTTCTATGAATTGTAAATTGGTTGAACGTTGGGAGTGGATTGCCGAACATGATGGCGAATACATAATTGATTAATAAAAGCGCTTTCTTCAAAAAATTTCAATTTAAATTTGCTCTTGAAATCGGGCACGAACTTATGCACTCATCCAATATATAAAAATTAATTTCTGTCTGGTTGTTTCACAAAAACTTGTGAACGGCTGAACAGATTTGGCTAATTTTAATCTTGAAACGTGTGTGGAAGTTTAGGCAAGGTTCAAATGGCTACAAACAGCAGGGAAATGTACCATAGATCAAACTTTTCGCCACAGTTTTTATGTTTACTTGAAATTTTTTACTTAGATTGTCTTTTGGTTAGAATAATATGAACACTACTTTGTTTCGAGGAAAAATACCAGGTACCAGGCATCTTTGTATGAAGTGGAGCACATACTTATATCTTTTCATCTAAATAAACTTTCAGAGTACTCTTCTTTCTCGAAAGTGAGCCAGGGACCATGTTTGATTTGCTTGACATGTAATTGTTACATTAATTATA
Source organism: Ceratitis rosa (assembly GCA_037013455.1). Taxonomy (NCBI): domain Eukaryota; kingdom Metazoa; phylum Arthropoda; class Insecta; order Diptera; family Tephritidae; genus Ceratitis; species Ceratitis rosa. The sequence continues at coordinate 10,059,048 of JAWMAG010000039.1, forward strand.
AATTAAAAGCCACCGAACCTTATTAGTATGAGCTCGGATCTTGTAAATCTAGAATAAATCGATCATGCTCCAAACCACTGAAAAGATCACTGAACAAAAATACGCACTAAGAGCACTCATCTCATTACCACGAAGCGTATGAGTCCGGTGGGTGCTTGAGTTTTCTAGAGAGTGAGAGAAAGAAAGAGAAAGAGAGAGATAGAGAGAGAGAGAGAGAGAGAGAGAGAGAGAGAGAGAGAGAGAGAGAGAGAGAGAAAGAGAAAGAGAAAGAGGAAGAGAGAGAGAGAGAGAGACCGAGAAAGAGAGAGAGAGAGAGAGAGAGAGAAAGAGAAATAGAGAGTGAGAGAAAAAGACAGAGAGAGAAAGAGAAATAGAGAGTGAGAGAAAAAGACAGAGAGAGAAAGAGAAAGAAAGAAAGAAAGAGAGAGAGAGAAAGAGAGAAAGAGAGAGAGAGGGAGAGTTTAACAAGCGATGTATGAACTTGTGCGTAGAAGTGAACAATACCATAGAATTGTTAACGTCCTCATGTCGTCCATACGAACGAGACACTTTAGCTTTGAAACAATTCAATGCAGTATTCGTTGGTGGAGGTGGAGGAAGAAAATCTTCGCCTCGTTAGAAAAGTGAGGTTCTAGCTTTACCAGATGTTTTAAATTGGCCCCGAACAGCGAAAAGAAGAAAGAACCCCTTGCGGCTCGCAGCCGCACATCAAAAATTGTAATGAGCTCTTAAGCCGAGCATGTTGGTATAACTCAATTGAAGCTCCCTCTTTCTTAGCCAGGCACAAGGCGCCACACAGATGGATTACCCCATCTTCCACAAGGTGTTGCTCATCTTTCCAAGTTCGGCGTAGGGGACGCATGTGTAAGAATTGTGAATAGTCTTGTAACTGTAACTACATACCCAGAGACTTGAATACTTGCCATTACAGCTTCATTAATAGTGTAAAGTATGCATTTATACAAATTCCAAAAGTGTCTCTCCATTACTCATTATATGTATACTATCTACTTTGCTCCTCAAGATCCTTTTACAAATAGTTTTTAATTGAAATAAATATTTTCTCTACTCTACACATACATTTCTTATAGACACTTGTGCAGAAAACATTTCCAAAGATCCGATTAAATTGCAACAGCTTAAAATCTAACAGTATATGTTGGGGAAAAAATAGCCGAAAGATAGAAAAAACTAAAATGCAAGCATTGTCAGGTCGCTCAACTGCGCCATTTACACTTGAGTTGTCAGGCTTCGCAAAAACAAAAAAAAAAACAAAAATAACAAAAAAAAGAAGACAAAAAAAAAAATCGCTGAAAAATCACTGCAAAAAAGCGAAGTGAAAATTTGCTAAAAAAAAAAAAAGAAAGAAGAAACAACAAAAGTGTAGTAAATAAAACGAATTGGGAAAACTCTGCCCGATTGTCAAACTAATATACTGCATGTACTCGTCTATACGTGTATGTAAGTTATGTATGTATGTATTTTTGGCAATGCACCAATTGGTTGTGGCGCGCCTGTATGTAGGCATTCAATATATATACATACATACGTGTGTGTGTATGTATAAATATAGCAAATAGCCAGAATTTGTGTGAAGTTGGACTAGAGCTGAGAGGGACTTGGGACTATGCGAGGCATTGCACTGACATAACCGTAAATTTTAAAAGTGTTAAAGTCATTTTCATTTTATGTGATTGTAAGTGCAGATTTAAAAATTTTCTTTAACTCGTTTTTTGCGCTAGAGTTTTGAGTTTGATGCGAGTACGGCTTTTTGCTCGTGATCTATGCTTTGCGCGTTTCACCTCAAATACCTTCTGCTCAATAAAACAAAAACGGTTAATTATTCTTCAATATTTATTTTATCCCCTTCAAAATAGTCACCATTAGAGGCGATACACATATGCCACCTTTTTTTCCAATCTTCATAACACTTCTGGTAGGCCGCTTTAGGTTCAGTTAGGTTCAGTTCCTTCTTCGAATTCTCTTTTATGACTTCAATCGACTGAAAATGCTTTCCACGAAGCGGCAATTTGAGTTTAGGGAAAAGAAAAAAGTCACACGGTGCTATGTCGGGTGAATACGGTGCTTGCGGAACAATATTTACGTTGTTTTTGGTCAAATAATCGCGTACAAGACGAGACGTATGAACTGGCGCATTATCATGTTGTAGAAACCATGACTTGTTGTCCCACAAATCCTTCCTTTTGGGACGAATATTCTCACGCAAACGCTTCAAAACGGATAAATAATATTCAGCATTAACGGATTGACCTTCTGGATTGATTGCTGGGCTGTTTCAACGTCGTATTCATAGACCCAAGTCTCGTCACCAGTTATGATGTGCTGGATGTCCGTATCACTCATTGTGAGCATTTCCTTGGCGACAGTTTTGCGTTTTTCTTTTTGAAGAAAATTCAACAATTTTGGAACAAGTCGAGCAGACACACGTCTCCTGCCCAAAACATCTTGAATAATGCTAAGAGCGGATCCATTTAATATGTTGAGCTCACTAGCTATCTCTCTTTCACTCCCACGACGATTTTCCAACGCAATTTACTTTACTTTTTCGACGTTTTCTTCGTTAATTGACGTTGCTGGACGACGATCATGGGGCAAGTTCTCCAGCGATGTACGGCCGTCCTTGAACGACTTATACCAATCAAAAATACGTGCACGTGATAGGCAAGACTCCCCATATGCCTTCTGCAACATTTTCATTGCGTCCGTCGCACTTATTCCATTGGAATAACAAACTTTCAAACTAACTCTTCGCTCATCGTTAATTTCCATAGTGAAATTCGAAAAACACACTCGAGGTTGATTTGTTTATAGTGCCGTAAAAAAAAAAAACTATGGGACAGATCGCGCTCAAATTTGACATGTAAACATATAATAGTCCTGTCAACCTAAGCAAAAAAAAAAGTATGGCCATATGTCTTGTCCTTGTCGAGTTATGGGTAAAGTCTCCGTTTATATTTGAGCAGAAGGTATCGTTACTGTAAGTAAAATTGTTGCCTAAGGCCAGAAAGTGTATACCTACGAGAGTTGGGAATTTCTTAAGGCCTTTTATGGCGCATTTCGCACTTTCGAGCTGAAATTTGTATATGTTATTGAAGTCATCAGTAGCTCCCGCAGGAACCAGGATCTTTTTATATCTCTAAATTTTCATTTTTCAGCTCAATTTCTACTTAAAAAGATGTCACTTTTTATCAACGAAATTTTTTAAGCCTACGTCCAACCAACATGAAAAACTCACAGAACAAGAATCCTTTTGGTTTTTCTATTTCAAAAGACCTCAAGCACACTCACCGAGTCAGACACTTCCTTGTTTTTAAGACGCTCACTTCGGTGCTGCGAAACAACAAATTTCAGCTAATAGATTACATAACCTCTGTGATAACATCATGATTGACAAAAAATATTTGACTTTCGTTGCTTAATCGGAAATTATTATGCAAATAAACCTTATGCCTGAAAAGCATAACTCAACTCATAACTTAGGCTCAAACGTCTGTGACGAAAATAAAGCTTTGCCCTGCAATGAAAAAGTATGAGCTTTGATAATCATTGATCTACTCAAAGGTTAGGACATTGGTTTTCTTAGGAAGTTTTTTCTGAAGCTTTTCAAAACTGTTGCAGTAATAATATAAAAAAAAAAACTATTTTAAAATTGTACATACTCATATTTACATATACCATATACACGTATTTATATATTTATTTTAAATATACCACGTATATTAATTAAAGAAGAAATTAAGGTATCAAACCACTATACACAATTTCTATTTAATTACTCTAAAGACCGCTCCAGAAAATTGAATTTTATCCTGTTGGCTTTTTGGGGCTTTTAATAAAATTAATCATGAAAAAAATAAAAAATAAAATAAAATAATTAAAACAAACTCTTTTAAATTTTATGTTCTTTTTTTGTAAAACCTGTCTGTACATACATACATGCGTACTATGCTTGTGTTATTTACTGATATGCTATATCAACATTAACAACTGTTATGTCTGCGACGTGTCGGCTTTGAGTCGAAAAAAGGGGAAAAATGACTGTAAATATATATGTAAAAAGTATGTGTATGTATGTGCATATGTAAGTGTGCATTTGAATTTACGAAAATTATATCACTATATGGACCATGCAGGGAAAAGGTAGACTAGTATGCAAAAATTCTAGTTAAAATCTACAATAGTATTTTGAGGACGAAATCATACTAGTCTGTTGTAAACCAGAATTATACTAGTATTTAAGGGACATAAATTAAATAATTTGCGATAGACTAAATGATTGATGATTTATATAGTATTTTTCAGTAGAATTCAGTAAATTCAGTAAATTAGTTTGTCAAATATTCTAGTATATGAGTTAGTATTTTGTGGACGCTTTTTCGTTTTTCAAAAAAAAAAAAAAAAAAAAAAAAAAACAGGACTCATAAGTAACTAGAAGTTCCGATTCCACATTATTATTATTTTAACTAACATTTTTAATTAAGCTTGAAATACCTAGACCGATATCTGAGCCCCTCCATGAAAAGTAATAATTCACCGACTAGCAAGTAAAGTGAAACATAAGTTCGTTTTTTCAAATAAGTTGGTCCCTAGTCAACTTTCTGTGAAAAAAAAACATTCTCAAATCTACTTCAACACTCACAAAAACATTCATTAAAATCAAACATTTGGAATGTCGGAATCAATCGAAATGGTGTTTGACTAATATGATGCTGATTGGTTCGAGGCGAACCAGTATTTTAACTGGTATATATGTACTAGTATTTCACTAGTATGAAGCTGGTGCATAGACTGACAATTGACAGTTCATAGAACATCGCCGTATCTAAAATACTTGTTACTTACATGGGGAATAGATGGAAGATGAACTAGTTAGTGTAAAAATGTAAACAAGTTGAATTCTAGTTAACGACTAGTACTTTTTCCTGCAGGGTATGCCTATACAATCATATGTATGTATGTAAAAATTGGCTCGGTCACAGCGCGCTTAGTAACTCTACTCGGTGGTTTATTGTTTTTTTTTTCTCTATTACACTTCCATCTTTCTTCCTTCTTCATTTCCCGGCTTCGTGATAAAACCGACACAAAGACCGCATTGGCCGTTGACAGGCTTTGAAAAGAATTTTTTGGCAATTTTTCAAAATAAAAGCGATGGGTGGAAAAAAATTGGAAACAGAAATATGTATTATCAAATATATTTAAAGCTCACAATTATGTACCTATCTACATATATATTTGTATATATATATGTATACGTAAATATTTGTCTATTTTTTAAAATCAGAAAAAAAAAAAATAGTGGATGTAATTGCAAAAGACAGACAGCAAGCGCACATTTGCATAAATTTACATATGCATACTTATGTATATATATTTATATGAATATTGTGCTATTTATGTGTATTTATGGTGGTAAAAATTAAAAAAAATACAAATAAAATAAAAAATAAAAATAAAAAATAAAATATATTTTCCTTGTGCTTTGCAGCTGCTTTTCGCTGTTTTTTTTTTTTTTTTTTGTAATTTTTATGGGGTCATAGTTAATGTGCCTACGGCTCGTTGCTTACTTTTTGGCACACGTGCATTCAAATCGTAGATAAATATTAATTAAATTTTATGCTTTTCATGCACATATACTCGTACATATATAAAGAGATAAGCTTATACACTGTAGTGTAAGGCCAAGCTGGTGTGTAAGAATTCTGCTTGAATGCTGGTCTTACAAAAATTAAATCTTAACCACTCATTATCTGTTCGCAAATCAGCAACAATAGTAAAAACAGCTAGTTCTTTTAACCACTTCGCCATCGGCATGTTACGGTAAATTTTCTGACACCACTCTTCGTATATATACGTACATACATAGCCGAGTGGTTAGAGGCTGTCAATCTGGCGCTTTGGATTCACGGTTCGAGTCTTGCTGTGGGAAAATTTTATTACATTTTTTCGCTGCAAAGTAGAAATTCAACACGCACACTGGAACTAGTATTTAACTGGTATGAAGCTGATGCATTAGCGAATGTTGAAAAATGAAAGAAAGTGAACTTCTTCCTTTTTTCCATCGGCATGAGTACCGAATCAACAATAATGCGTCATTCGTCCTTTTGTTTCACTCGAAGTGAAACTATGACGCTCAAAGCTGTAGCGATTTCATTCATTCAGCAGACATGACCTGGCTAGCGTAACCGCTGTCTATGTCGCCGGTTAATGACGGAAAACATGTGGTGGTTTCCAGATTCATTCATATGAGCCCTAGCAGTTTAGACAGCTTTGATTTTTAGCGTAGCCTGCAAGGTGTTCTTAATCGGAAAAGATGATTTTAAAGATGAAAAAAAGCGATCATCTTCTCCGAGCGATATAGAGTACATTGATCGAAGTGAAATCGCAACGGATGGTCATGGGGCTTCAGTTCTTGGACCAACTGAACATTATAAGTTTTTATACTTATGGCTTTGTGCAAAATCTTGTGCAAAGGACTGCATGAAGTGTCAATTCCCACTGACAGTGTTGAATTGATGTTGATGGCTGTTCGAGTATACATTGTGCCAAACATCCTGGAAGAGGAAGGCAAATGAGTTTTCTCGAATTTCAAGCGTAATTTTCTGGAGTTGCCTCAGTATTGTGGAAGTAAATTTCAAAATTATTAAATTTTTTTCAAGCGTAAACTTAATTATTTCGTAGAAGCCACGGAATTATCATTGAAGTTGCCAAAGCTCAATTATATCTTAGATCAAAAAGCAACTATTATATGCTTCTGAATATCTGTTACCTTTTTTTGTTTATAGGCGTTTATTTTATTTTTTAAAACTTACTAAATCTTTATTAGCCATGGTAAAAAACCAATTTTGTCCTTTAGACAAATACACTAAAAATTTAAAAAACTTTGCATAGTTTTAAGCGCCTCTCTTCTGCAGTAATATTCTGAACACTTGCCTACATTTAAGAGCTGTCAAATTTTACTATAATCACTTTCTCATTACATCCTTTTCAGATGCTGCATAGCAACCACAACAACAAAAACAACAGCAATAGCAGCAAAGAACAATAAAAGCCAGTAGCATTACAAAGAGAAAAAAAATAATAATAAATATACCAAAACCAGCAAACCCTTGGGTGGCCCATAAGCAGCCAAAAATTACGCTAATAACACTCAGCGTAATTAAAAAACTAACTGAAGTCGTTGCTGAGTGTGAAGCTGAAACAAGCACAGAGCAGTAAATAGACAGCGTATCGTTCGATGTGCCATCACCATTGGAGCTGGCAATTTGTGAGTAGCTAATGGGCCTCGAAATAGCCGAAAGCGTTAATATTGTTTTTGTAGCAGACTTTTAGGCGCAAAGTAGGTAGAAATAGACAATTTCGAAATCCAAAAACGAAAAATTTAAAGCAAAAAAATTAAAGAAAGAAATTTACTTTTTATAAGCACATTCAACGACAACTGCAATTCAAGTAAATAGGAATCGTTATATAAAACCGAAAAACTTCCATTGATTGGCTACACTTGTAGACTGCTAGGCGTTCGTTGGTTGGCCTGAGACAGACTGCTTACTACAAAGCTAATGGTTGTTAACCTAAGAAATTGATACATGAACAATGTTGCTGTTGTTGCAATGAATACCCATTCAATTTGAGAGTTAGCAAAAGTACAGCCTAAAGGTAGGCAACACACAAAAGCGCAATTAAGGGTATGAAGTAATTAAACGGCAAGTAAAGCGATGAGGAGCGGTATTTACGTAAAGCTGAAGAAATAGAAGAATACAAACAAATGACTAGTCATTAGTTGATGGTTTGTTACGTTGGGCAAAAACAACAAAAAAAAAAAAATATTCAAAAATTACTAAAGACAAGTACAAAAAAATTTAAAAATAAAACAAACAAAATTTAAAGCAATTCAGCGACGACTCTTAATTTACGAATAAAAAAGAAAAATAAAAAATAATATAAAAATCAGACAAAAATAGGTCTAATAAGTGTAGTGTTAAGCATAATAAAAAAAAAAACAAAATTATAAAAATTTAAAAAAAGAAAAGCAAATCAACTTGCCACACAGTGTACGACTTAAGCAGCACAGCCAACTATGCGCTCAAACAACAAAGTTGTCGAAGGCGACGTTGGCGACAACGAGTTCACTGCGCTCTTAGACTGAACTGAAAAGAAAAAATACAAATAAAAAAAAAGTAAACACTAAAAATAACAACAATAAGCATCACAAGTATGACTGCATTGTTGGGCTGTCAGCTTGCATTGTCTTGTTCATCTGTCTCCTAAGTGAATGAGCACAGCAAAAGCGAAACAACAATACGAATAGCGAATGCGGAGCACGGAACGTCGTTATACATATTTTATTTGTTCATAATGATCGCACATTAAACAAAAAGTAAAAAAGAAAAACCAAAAAAAAAAAATACGTAACAAAAGGAATTGCTCAAATTGTTTCTAAAAAGATTTCGTAAATTTTTTTCTAATTATAGTTGCGCTCAAATCGAGTTAAAATCAATTGCAAGAAATGTTGTGTAGTTTTTAAATAAATCTCAGAAAATAAAAGAAAATACGTATGTAACGAATATATTATTATTTTTTGTGCGATAAATAACTGTAATGCACTTAAAAGTGCACAATAAAATTTTCTTTAAATTTCGCAACCACGCACCACGTTCATAGATACAAATACATATGCAGATACACATACACACATTTTTTTTGGGCACAAAAGTGAATTGCCTTTAGGTGTTTGTTTGATATTTGTAAAATTAACATACATGACAAAAATAATAAAAAATATAAACAAATTTAAATAAATATATAATTAAAACATTAATAAAAAATATTTTTTAAACATTAATAAAAAATTTATAAAAAATTTCACAAGTTTAGTGCGTAAAAACCGAAAGAAAGCACTAAAATTGTATCAAAAAGTAAACCCTTCAACTGCATTTAAGTACCACTACTAGTACAGCAACTACTAAAATCGCCAAAAAAATAAAAAAATAAAAACAAACACAAAAAAAAAACAAGCAAAAAAATACACAAAATAATATCCTACAAAAATGTGCGCCTAAAAGCCAACTACAAAGCAAGCAACGACACAAGTAGTATTCCACAAAACAAACGCTGCCATTCAAAATTAACGCAACACTGCAACGCCAACGTAACGGTGGTGGAGGCAGAGGTGGGCATGTATCATTAGCTAACGCCCACGCCACCAATACAACACCGGCGGCGTTAGAGAAACAACCAACGATTTCAGCAATAACAAAGGAAACTGTTGCAACAATAACAAAAACTACAACAACAGCATCAGCAAGCATTGAAGCCACAGCTAACACATGCATTGTCCGGCAGCAACAACAACGAACAGTACAATCAATACAACAGCGAGAATATCATACTCAACGGCATTTGGGATTATTAGTAGCGCGCAGTAGCAGCAGATTTGCTGCTGCTGCCGCTGCAGTCGCCGCCGCCATTTTTGCTGCTGCCAGCGTAGCGTGCGCTGGCATTTTGGCGGGCCGAATACGTGCAACGCCCGCCACGAACAAAGCCACCGCCGCCGCCGCCGCCACCACAAGCACATCAGTTCGATCTTCAGTCTCGCTCTCAGTCGCACTCACAACTATAACCAAAGCCACAGCCACAGCCACAGCCACAAGCAAAGCCAATGCAACCTCACATGACAACGGTAGAAGTGAAGGCGTTGGTGGTAGTGGTGCCTCGAGTGCAGCTAGTTCGATAAATTCAATAAAAAGCAGCAGAAGCGGCGGCGTCGCATACACGACTACTACTCCTTCCTTGCCAAAGCAGCGCGCAGTTGTCAACGATTTTTATACAATACAACGGACAAGCATATCGCGAAAAGCATCAGCTTTTTCTAATTCAACTATTTCATCCACTACTTCCTCTTCTTCTCCCACATCCGCGTCATGTGACAGTTATAACGGTAGTAATCGAACTCGTAGTAAAAAGAGGTGTCGTGGTCGCGTTCGTCGTCGCAGACGCGTTTGCTGGTACTCAGCATATGCTCACAAAAATAATAGTGCTCGTAGTGATCGTGGTAGTAGTAACGGTGTGAGAGAGAGTGTTAGCGAATTGAGTTGTATTGCAGGTGACGTAGACGTAGACGTTGACGTTGACGTTGAAGGCGATTGGCGTACGAAGCGTTACGAGCACAATATCGGCGCAAGGCTGCGTTTTGTAGGCGATGCAACGTCTAGCAGAACAAAGGTGAGTACAAACTAAATGAAACCATTTACCATATAGTTAATGATGGAAAACTAAATAATTTTATATAAAATGGTTGCTCCTATTTTATATAAGCATTAGCTGAGCAGCGGAACTGTTTTCCGCGTTATAGACAATAAATGGGTACATCTCGGATTTTTATTAGAATAACAAATATAATTAATAAAAATCAACTCATGAGCCGTAAGCCCTGGCAGCTAGTGCTTCTTTCTCTGTAAAATGATAATTGTATTATTATATTTCTTTTATAATAAATAAATAAATAAAAATCAAAGATTTTTTAGGGGGTATGTATTTTTCCGAATTGGTTGCATTGTTTAGTGAAGCACGTCATATATTTAGTGTTTTTAAGAAACATTAAGTTTTCTCTGGCCTTTAGAGTATTGGCAAGTGTTTCGAGTATTACTTAGACAGTTGATCTATGATAGCTCGTCACAATTAAAGAGCTGATTGTGATAGAATCTAAAGTTTTTATTACTCTCTAGCTCTCTCGGAGAGGCCTATCCAAATTCTGAAATGGCTTTTGGTGTTGCTTAGCGTTAGCTTGTGCTGCCGTATAAGTTTTGAAGGGAAATTAAGCTCAGACATACCGGTACAGTGAGTTCATCTTACGTGCTGTTGGAGGCAGTAGTTGTAACATCGCGAAAAGGTGAGTCCTATTCAAGCATAATGAGTACCTGATTATACAATATGTGAAATTGTTAGGTCTGAAGATTACGTGCAACAGAACCAGGCAACTAAGACCAAAATTGAGCACATATTATCCTTCTAGACCGGTTCTTCATTAGCATGACGACCCTATTTTGAAGCCATACTAATAAGATCCGAATAACTCATTGACGGTAGGCCTTAGTCTTTCACACAATACGTTCCTTAGCTGGTTGCATGCACAGAATGGGCAGAGCTCACATCGGTTCCATGCGCCAAGCGGGGTTACCACCTTTGTGTACATGACTGTTACTGCAATTGAGTAGATTGGAGTAGCGTTATCACGATGAACTCAGTATGCTCTTAAAATCTGTTCACTGTCTATTTGGTTTCAACTTAAATAACCGCTGATTTGGAAACCTTATGTAATGCGCCGCATCTTCCGCTAGAATTCTTAAGGTTTAACATGTAGGCCCGTTTTCCAAGTACTTCATACTCGATGTGTTTACATAGAGTTTAAGAAAAATTAATTTTACAATAATATGAATTACAACTTGTGACAATGGTAAACCAAACTGTTTTACCTGTTTCCATTGTACCGGCATTTCCTTTCAGTAAGCCTAAATTTACTTTGTACAGTCACAATATTGTACACCTATGACTTTATACATATATACTTATATGCGAGTAGAAGTCATCAGTTCATTATTACCAAACAATAGCTTATGGTCACATAAAAGGTTGGAGTTCAGTGAACTTAAGTGGGGGTCTCAAACAATGAATTCAGCAACTTGAGTGTATATTTGATGAACGCATGTGCACTTAAATATACTTATATGAGTGGGCATTTATACTGAAATTGCAAAAAGCACACATATATGTATTTACTATTGTGAGCACTGTTATTTTCTATTGTCATTCATGATTAACTTCCGCCTGCATTCAGTAATTATGTATGTATGTATATATGTCATACTACAGTCAGGTAGTTGAGAATAACTAATAGGAAAACAAATTTTTTTCTTCTATTCTAAAAATTTATAGCATCATAAGGTATACTGCATATTGGAAACTATAAAAAAACACAATAATTTAATGAAAATAAAAATCTAGTAAAATATTTGGCATACTTTGAAAAACACGTGCGTTGCCTTTATTGTTTTTTAAAATATTCTTCATTAAGATTTATGTAATTTAGCATGCGTTTGAACCAACAGCTGCAGCACTTTTGCCACTCTGATTGAGGTATCTGGTTTACATGATTGATTGAGAACAAAAAAAAAAAAAAAAAACAAAAAAAAAATACGAGAGATGCAGATTACTAAAGCCATCTTTTGCAAAAATAAGAAATTACTTGTTGCGTATTTGGTGGCAGTGGCAAGAAATCATCTACTATGAGCTGTTCCCCTACGGCCAAATATTCAATCGCACATAAGCACCCAGAACTGGTAAAGGATTTGCTTTAAGAGGAGCCTATGGAAATCGATTGTCCAAATTTTTTTCCAATAGGGACAAGGGTTTCTATGCTTGATGATTTAATTTTTTATTTAAGTTTTGAGTATGCTTTGTAATTAAATTTAATTTTGAATTTAATTCTAGGTATAAATTTATTTTAGTTACGTATACGCACTGTCGATCATGGGGAAGTGGTACTGTACATTGGCGCTATTAAGGACGGTTAAGTGCATTTTCATCTTATTTTCTAATAACATTGCAATTAAATAATTGTTATTTTGGCTGTCGCATTAACCGAACTGTTAATATATAATATTTTATGTCTATTTTTCGATGTATAAATATTTTTTCATATTTCATTAGATGGAAAAAATATTCTTTAGATTCCAATTAGTATTCTGAAGTAAACCATCGATCGATTCCTGACACCTGTTCAAAGAATTCGAATAACATGCTTGCTCTTGCTCTTTGCCAAATTCTTTCTTTTTTTAGAACTCGATTTGTCAATGTAAATTTTAGTTTATTTTTTCTATTATTTTATTATTATTATTATTATTATTATTATTATTATTATTATTATTATTATGTTTATTATTTTAATATTATTATTATTTTATTATTATTCGCCGAGTTATTAGTATTATTATTTGTTTTATTATTTTTATTATTATTATTATTTTTATTATTATTATTAGTATTATTATTTTTTTTTATTATTATTACTATTTTTATTATTATTATTATATTATTTTTATTATTACTATTATTATTATTATTAATATCTTTATTGTTGTTATTATAATTTTTTATTATTATAATATTGTTATTATTATTATTATTATTATTATTATTATTATTATTATTATTATTATTATTATTATTATAATTATTATTATTTTCTTTTTTAATATTACTACTATTATTATTATTATGTTATTTTTATTATTATTATTATTATTAATATCTTTGCTGTTGTTATTACAATTTTTTATTATTATAATACTGTTGTTATTATTATTAATATTATTGTTATTATTATTATTATTATTAATATCTTTATTGTTATTGTTATTATTAATATCTTTATTGTTATTGTTATTATTATTATTATTATTATTATTATTGTTATTGTTACTGTTGTGACCAACGGTTTTCCGGAGACTGTATAACTTCCGAAACCTTTCTGATTTTTATTTAGTAATATTATGAAAAAAGTTATCCTTTGTGTTAGTAACTATATGTAGAGGTCTTAGGAAGAAGTTCATTATTTTACATTTTTTAGGGGCATTCGATTAGTTTCGCACGCCTTCAACTATTTTGTTAAGGTCTCTTTGTAGAAGTGCACTTTTTTATCTGAACTTTTTGCATTCTTTGTACATAAGTTTCAGTCTTTGATATGTAGATATGAATTACGTTGATATATTATATAATTTCAATAACAGAGTAAGTTACACATGCTATGAAGTGGTGGTAAATATAGTTATACATAGATATATGCTGGATACATTCGTATGCTTTGCTGGTTTTAGAGCTTTTGAAGTACTAAAAGAGTTCGTTTGATAGCTCACTTGGCGTCAGTAAAGCATTAAAAATAAGAATAAAAAATTCACATATATATATATATAGTATATATAAATATATATAATATATATCGACAAGACATTTGTTTTACAGATTTTTAACTCCAATGCTTCCTCACATTTTTATTTCATTTATTCAATAATTTTTGTCCGTTCTTATTCTTGGTATTTTGCGCCAACAGTTATTGTGCGTACCCAATATTTATGTGCTGACAACTTCAACTACCAGCCAGACTGGAGACATGTTTTCTCTTTAGTGCTTTGCATTCTTTTAACGCCCCCACCTGCCGCTATTGAGCACATTTGTATCTTTTTTTGTTTCTTTGCTCGCACATTTATCAATTTTTATTTATTTGCTATCTGTACTGAATTCTTTCCTAATTTTATTTTGGTTAGTCTTTTCATGTAGATAAATTTTCGGTACATAATGTGGGCCATGCATATGTGTATGGTATATAACCCGGATATGCTGATATGGTTTGGCCATGACAATGGCAGTGTTTTAATATTTATTATCATTTTTTTTTCAAACATGTATGTAAGTATACGTATACGTGTATGTATATAGAATTATTTGCTTGTGTACCATGAAATAATGCCAAAAAATTCTAAGTTATGTCACTTCACCGGGGAACCGCTTTCCCATTGTCTCATAAAATGTGTTAAATTTACGTTATTTTGAAAATTTACAGCTGCGTCCGGTTCACCCCTCTTAATATGGTGCACATCCTTTGTATTTTTTTTATACATATAAGGTGTCAGTTGTCTTCGCACACTATCTTTTGTTGGATTCCATCCGAATTAAGTCTCTCTTAGTATTTTCTAGTTCATAAAATTTAATTACTATAAAAAGCACAGTAAGTTCCCTAGCTGTTGGCTGGATACTCTAACTTGGAGCAAACCAGTGATTTTTTTTTAATTTTTTTCAATATTGCGCACCATGTTTGAAAATTTGGAATGCTCCTGGGTCTGTAGAAAATTTAATGAAAATTAAAAAAAAAAAACAAAAAAATCAAAAATGTTTCAGAATTCGAATGTGCTTTAAAGCTCGTAACTTCAGATGACATAATCAGAATTTTGAAGAGATTAAAAGTACCTGAAGGACAGGCCTCAATGGAATAAACCTTCAAGCCGACAAAAATATTGAAATGTTTTAGAATTATTCAAATTATTACAAAGCAATTAATTTTAATGATAACTCGTTAAGAGGCTTATTCATACATCTTTATATTTAAAACATATAAATCTTAAATAAAAAAAAATTAAATTATATAAAGTAAACTTATATGTATTTATAAAAATATGTAGGCAAAGTGCAATATCTTTTTTTTTGACACAGTGATAAACATAAATGTAAAAAGCTCCATTGTAAATTATGGAATAAACAAGAGTTTATTTTTATTTAATATTTTTGGCTTTAGTTTCGAAACGTGATGAGTGATGTAATAAAAATGTTATAAATTGTGTTGCATGAAATATGCGCGTTAAAAAATGTTATACACCCGTATATATAAAGTATGTGTATATGTATACAATACATGTATGTGTGTATATAAGCATTTGTAAAGCGTAAAAATTCGTATCACCGTAACACCCAACTTCAAAAGTGCGAAACGACAAACATTTGTCGAATATCTACTCGTACAACCATAAATAAAGCTGAAAAATATTTTACAAAAAAGCAACAACGGCAGTAAAAATAAAACTCCACATGCCTGGAATGCAAAAAATTGTATTATGACAGAGAATGAAGCTTAAAATATTTTGGGAAACTTTTGTTTTTTTTTTGTTTTTAGCTTTTTGTTGATAAGTCTAGGATCAAAGTGGCAGATTGGCTACTTGAAAGGCAAAGCTATGAAATTTTCTGCAAAAAGAAACAAAGAAATATGAATAAAATGTGTTATTTTAGGTGAAGTTGTACTCTTCCTCATACATACGTGTATACATACATATATAGAGGGTAATACATTTCGTGGCTTTAAAAGTACAGGACTGTATTTGGATACCTCTCAAGTTTATTCAAAAAAAAAAAAAAATGTTTTGATCTCTCAAGAGCTGCGACTTTCTTATAGCACGCTTGGGCTCACATCTACATCCATATACCATAAAGTCCACCTCACTCAACAAGCCGTAGCATTTCAATAAAATGCCAAATATCCAGCTTTATAATAAAAATGTATTGTTGTGAAAAAAATAATTTTACATTTATTTTATTTAAGTTTATTTTCGAAATTGCAAAATGGAGAACCCAGTACTTATAGTTACAATTGAGGCATAAAATAAAAAAGTAGAAATTGTTTTGGAGAAAACTTTTATATTTTGTTTGTACTAATATTTTTATGTTCTTACTTCGCTTGTTTCTTTCATCTTCTATTTTTACTTCACTAAAATGACAGTTTTTTTGTGTTATTGAAGAAAATCGAAAAGCTGTAAAGCATTACATAAAAATATCTTCATAAATATTTTAGTAAATAGTAGTCAGTTATGCTTTGTACTTCTAGGTTTTTATGTAAATACATACATACGTGTATGCATGTTTGTTGTATATGTATAATTTTTTTATGTTTTTACAATTTGGTCTGCCAGATTACTAGGTTTTCTCTGCGTAAGCATATTTTTCTTATGTGCTGACTACGCACGAATGCGGATGTACCATAATAACCAAAAGACACCAGACACAGCAGTGTAAGATACAAGAAGTCGTGTAGGCTCTGCGGTTATTTGTTAGAATACATTTTATTATCATTAATTTGGAACGTCATAAAAATTTATGTCAGAGATTTTTCTCCTAACCAAAGCAGTAAAAAAAAAATAGTTCTAAAAACAAAGCTAATTCTATTAAATAATGAACAAAATTAAACTATAATGTTGTTTTTTTTTTTTTGACTGAAGCATTTATGAAGCTTCTGGCGCAAATTTTATTTATTATTTAAGAAAAAAAAGGTATTAACTCGACATTTTATTCAATATAAATTGTACAATAAACTAGTTAGAAAAAATTCCGAAAAGTAAATGCTGCGTTTTTGATATTTTTAACAACGGATTATAATTCACAAAAAATTCAAAAAAATTTTCCTCAATTTCCTTTGTTTATTTAATATACTACTTTGCTCTCAGTTGTTGTCATTCTGCAGGGTAAAGCCAACTATTATGTAAAAATTCTAGTTAAATACTAGTATTTTGCAGATGATATCATACCTGTTGGTTATTTGTAATAATTTCAACAATTTTTCTCAATTAGGCTCTGTTGAAATGCGAAAAACAAAAGTCATGATAGTCGAGTGGTTAGAGTTTATTGTTATAGCGCGTTAGGGTCCCGGTTCACATCTCACTAGAAGCAAACACGTTTTACTTTTTATTTTATTTAATTGTTTTTTTTTTTGTTTTGGTGGACCAGATATTTCATTTGTTGTGGTTTTTTTTAGTACGCCATGTCTGAGTTTCATTTCCTAATAAGTTTTGTTGAACTGCGCAGATGTTGTTGTTTTCTACATCATAAAAATATAGTAAGCTAGTGGTTAGAGGCCATCATTGGCGAACGCATTTTTATTTTATTTATTTATTTATTTTTTTGTGAAGAAAAAAATTCAATTTGGTATACAACTAGTTCAAAGCTGATGCAGAAGAGGACATTTGTTAGCTCGTAGAACATAGCGCTGCTAAAGATACCAGTTGCTTGCATGGGAAATAGATGGAAGATGAACTACTTAGTGAAACTGCATACCAATTGGATTATTGTTAACAACTAGTATTTAACCCTACAGGGTGGTCATAACTTTGAAGTAGTAGATAATTTCAACTATCTTGGAACTAGCATTAACACCAACAACAATGCCAGCCTTGAAATCCAACGCAGAAACACTCTCGTTAAAAAGTAAACTCCATTCTCGACGAACAAAGACCTAATTCAAACCAACTTCAAATTGAAACCACCAATCTTTTTATACCTATTTCTTGCTTCTTTTATTTTAGTTTATTCCATCAAATAAGAAAGGAAACAGTAATAACAACAACTA
Organism: Ceratitis rosa; assembly: GCA_037013455.1. Taxonomy (NCBI): domain Eukaryota; kingdom Metazoa; phylum Arthropoda; class Insecta; order Diptera; family Tephritidae; genus Ceratitis; species Ceratitis rosa. The sequence continues at coordinate 10,077,004 of JAWMAG010000039.1, forward strand.
TGTGTTTGTGATTCTTTTCTTTATTTTGCAAGAATATAATTCCGAACTAACTCAATAGGACTACCATGTCTTACTTCTCACGAGTTGAGCGTTAACTGCGTTATTTAAAAGGAAAAACAATGCCGCCGCAAATATATAACTTATTGTCGAACGTAGAGAATTCATCTTTAACTTGGAACTGTTTAGAAACAACTGATTTGAAGAAACATTCACGCAGACTCATTTATATATAATTTTTTCCAGAGTAGACGACCGAGACGAATACCTTGAAATTATTGTTTAAGTTCCGGGGCTATTTATAGTTTTAAAAGCTATTAGAATGATTATTGCTGGTGAATTAAATATTAGGTGCATATCAAGCGAGACCACTGCCGGTCTAAATCGGTTTCTACTTCCGGAATATAATATTCTTTCATTCAAAAGCACAAGTTGCGAGTGTTGTGTTCAAATTCGAGTACGACCAATAACTCAAAATTATAGAAAAATTCGGCAAGGAATGTCAAGCTCTCCGAATGCGTTTCTAATATGAAGTAAAAGCTCCTCATAAAGATCCGTCGGTCGTTCGGAAGTGATTTGGTATGAACTGTTGATCCCTCCATTTGTTGGAAAAAGATGAAGACGCACACCATAAATCGAAGGAGGATCTAGGCCGAAAATCGCTTCAGATATTATAAAGTGCAAATACCATTATACTCAGCTTTAAGCAGTTATAAGTTTCTTTGACCCCTTTGCCGTGTTTCGACTCCAAATGAACTTTCCATCTGAGACTATACCGAAATATTTGACTTTGGTTAAGAAGCATGGTACCCCAATCGACGCTGGTTTCTCCACATATTGCACATATCTTATACCCCCGCATTTGACTAAAAAATGGTTTCAGGTTACATTAAAAGAGATGCGTCGAGACACGTTCGATTTGCCAACGCGACTTTTAACTTTCGTATTTTCCAAGCGGATGTGTTTTTATAGTAGAGAAAGTCGCAAAGAACATATCCATCGACAATCAAGCAGCAATTAATAAAAAAAATGTTATGAGACTGAGTTTGACCAGATACATTTTAAGGGTTTTGGATTACTGGGCTTTGGTATGTCAGAAAATGTTTAAGCAGTGCATGAGGCAGACTGGGAAATGCAGAGGTCGCTAAAAATGGTATACAATGAAAGCAGGAAGATTGATTCAAGAGTTATGAAACCACTTAATCCTGAACTGGCCTACACTAGGTTTAATTACTCATGCCACATGACTGTAAAGAAGAACGTTACCAGGAGTGATATACGGGATAAAAAAGGAAAGGAGCTAGAATGATATGTTAGAACAACTTCCTTGGCTAAGTTCGGCCACATTAAGAGCTCAAAAAATTCTGTAATATCAGCACGCCTTTTCAGATAAAAAATATTTCTCTTTTTTTTCCTATTTTAAAATTTTAACACCAGAAATCTTTAGATGAAATATCCAACTGGCCATTCTATTGCATATACTCTTTTCCTCAAATAGAACTTTTATATACGCAGTGAAATTTCTGAAAGGATTTATATATACGAGTATATATTTCTGTGTAGCAAACTTAGGTAACTGTTTAAGAAGTACTCAGAAGCTTATGCCAGCCCACACCAACAACTCTAAAGGCGAATGAGTAAACACATTTGACAAAAATGCGTTCGCAAAAGGATATAGAACGCACCACATACTGTATGATCTATATAAATAAAAATTTGTACATATAAAACACTAGATATGTATATGTTATATGTAATATACCATATATAGGTGTTTGTGTATACATACTCGTAGATACACATATTTATGTACGTTTGTGGAAAAATTTGTGAAAAATGAAACTTTCAGCAGATTTCGACAAATTGCAGTAAAATTGACTAATGAAATGTAATAAAAGAAGAAATGGGAAAAAATTGTGAAACCTATCAAGTGAACGCTCGACAGTAAGCCGATGCTCAAGCCGATTTGCCAACTGAAGGATGTCAGCGTAAAATAACAGCCATTTTTTTTTTACTTATCACAACTAGGCATTTGCTATTTGCTCAATATGTTCTGGCGTATGTGTTTGTGTGTGTGTGTGTGTGTGTGTGTATGCACGGATTTTGGTTAAGTGCATGCCTATATCCCTTAAAATGCTAAAATATCAACTAAACGACAGCGACTTATAGGACAGCATAGCACAGCAAACCCGAACGTTACTCGACACTTTGACACTTGGCGATGGGGAATACTAAATTTGGTGGTGGCAGCGTTTGGTGTTAGGGGTACAAAGGGAATGATGTGATGTAGCACTTACGAAATGTCTAAGTACAAGTATTTGTGTATACAGACATGAATGTCGAGAAACAGGATACGCAAGCTGACAGCGATGGCGACAAGCGAATCGAGCAAAAACAACTCTTGACTGGAAGTGGCCGTTCGGGAGAAAGAGAGAGGTATTCGATAATGTCTTCGGAATGGAAACGCGTTTAATTTGAAAAAGTTCGAAAATATTTTGTTTCTACATGTAAATGTAGGTACTTGACAAACATATATGTATGTATACCCACTATAGTGGCTACTTATAATAAGTATATATTATAAAAGTGTACTCGTTTCAATTGTATTTTTGTCTCAAAGTGTTGAAACATGAAGATAAGTGACTCTTAAATTATGATCGAGCATCGACTAATTCAAGTATATTTCATAAAGTAAATAACAGTGCAAAAGCCGATCAGCCGACAAACAACCGTTATCTACTTGGTATGAGACAGATAACAAATAAAATAAAACAAATTAAATAATAAATATTAATAAAATAAAATGAAATAAAAAAATAAATCAAAATAAAATAAAATAAAACAAAATAAAATAAAATTTATTTCATTAAAAAAAATTAAAATAAAAATAAAGTACAAAAAAATAAAATTAAATTAAATAAACTAAAACAAAGTAAAATAAAATAAAATAAAATAAAATAAAATAAAACAAAAATAAAGCAAAATAAAATAAACTGAAATAAAAAAATAAATCAAAATAAAAAAATAAAAATAAAATTAAATTAAATAAAACAAAGCAAATTAAAATAAAATAAACTAACATAAAATAAAATAAAATAAAATGAAATGAAAAATTAAAATAAAATTAAAATTTAATTAAAATTAAAAAAAATAATTAAATTAAATAAAATAAAGCAAAATAAAATAAAATAAAATAAACTAACATAAAATAAAATAAAAAATAAAATAAAATGAAATAAAAAAACAAAATAAAAAAATTAAAATAAAACTAAAATAAAGCAAAATAAAATAAACCAACATAAAATGAAATAAAATAAAATAACAAAAATTAAAATAAAACAAAATAAAATAAAATAATAAAATTTAAAACAAAATAAAATAAAATAAAAAAATAAAATAAACCAACATAAAATAAAATAAACCAACATAAAATAAAATAAAATAAAATTAAATAAAATAAAAGGAAATAAAATTAAATAAAATAAAGTAAAATAAAGTAAAATGAAATAAAATAAAATAACAAAAATTAAAATAAAATAAAATAAAATAATGCAAAATAAAATAAAATATTAACATAAAATAAAATAAAAAAATAAAATAAATGAATTAAAAAAATAAATCAAAATAAAAAAATTAAAATAAAAATAAAATTAAATAAAATAAAATAAGGCAAAATAAAATAAAATAAACCAACATAAAATAAAATAAAATAATAAAAATTAAATCAAAATAAAATAAAATAAAATAAAATGAAATAAAATAAAATAAAAGGAATAAAATAAAATAAAGCAAAATAAAATAAACCAACATAAAATAAAATAAAATAAAATAAAATAAAAAAAATAAAATAAACCAACATAAAATAAAATAAAATAAAATAAAATAAAATAAAATAAAATAAAATAAAATGAAACAAATTAAAAAATAAAATAAAATCTTAATTTTAATTTTTATTTTTTTATTAAATTCAATTAAGTTTGAAAACATAAAGTTGCAAATTTTCAAATTCTTTAGTAGACACACCCTAGCGTCATATCTTAATTCACATATGACTCTAAATGTTTATGATAAGAGACCTTTTAAACGCACTTCCTAACAGCGAACACTCTTTTAAGAACAGCATAGCCTTTTGACTTTCAAAAAAGCAGCTGTCAGGAAGCAGGAAATGAACGGCTGCATATTATCTATTGTCTGTCGTGAAAGTGTTGACTTTGCTGCTGCTCTCAAACTGACTTCAAAGTTGTTTGCTTGTTTTTTTTTGTTTATTTTTTGTTTATTTTATGTTGCCTCTCCCACCATTTGTTTGCATTTTCTTCTACTCAGTTTCATTATTGCTTTGCTTTGTATACTAGATTCTTATCAAACGTTCATCAGTTGGATACTTCCGCTGAATTGACAAGCAAAGTGTAAGCTCGGTTGAAAGTGTGGGTAAGCATTCGCTGAAATACACGTACACATATTTACATGCATTCGCATAAACTTAGTTAGGCTTGACAGTGATCTAGAGAAGGAACCTCTGATTCTAATATACACGTATGTATCTGGAAACACGTGTGTATCCTTTTGTGTAGGGGTTAAATTCTGCATGTGTTTATGCGGCTTTGTTCATTCATTCACTGCGTAGGAGTTTCCATATTATCTTGTATATAACTTTTATTTGACATTTGTTTGGCACATAATTTATTTGGTTTCCGATTTTTCTTTTTTGAAATATTTGTGAAAATATATAATACATATTTTTTTTAATTATAATCAATTTCATAAGTAAATAATTTAATTTAATAGCCAGTAATGTTGAACAAGATTTAGGCGGCACTATTTTTATTTTTAATGGATTTTTGGCTTTTTAATATATAGTTTAGAAACATTTTACAACAGAAAAAAAATAAAATTTCTAAAAACACTAAAATATTAACAGATTTATGGAGAAACTTATGAGGGTATGCATATATGAAAAAATATTTTTGTGGATTGTGAGTTCTTATCGATTGAGCATCTTTATAAATGAAATAATAAAATATAATATAAATTAACTCACATACTCTTATAGCTGCTGAAGTGCCATCGAAATCTATATTTTTTCTTCAAACAACAGATTATTATGCTTTTAACACTGTTAGAGTTCTATGAGACTGATGGCCGCCTAATAAGAAATCTCATAAGCCCCTGTGCTGATCCCTAAAATAGCTGTCACTTCTATATATTTTTTGTTTTTTTACATTCTTTCTTTAAATTATTAAATTTTAAAAATTTGTTTGGCAACTCTATTAAAAATGGTCGTCAACTCTTCTTCAATCCCACGCAAGGAAAGTGTTTTAGATGAGCTGTGTAATCCACTATAGTGCTATGTATTTTCTACATGACTCATACTAATTAAATGTAAGAACAGTTTTTTTCTCTTTCTGTCAAGCCAACTAAGTCTTTCTTGTTCTCTTGCCATTGTTGTGGCGAGCGCCATTCACATTAAATTTCAATTAAGAACTGTTGGTATAGATAAAGTGAAGATTTGCGCCAAAAACTTGAGTGAAAAGTATGCGCTAAATAAATGTATTTGCCCTGCGCTGAGTTGTAAAGGAAAGAAGATAAAATATAATTTAAAATGGCAGAAAAATGCTTCCAAGGATTCATGGAAGTGTACAAAAGCTAGAAAAGTTAAGTAATTTAGGGAAGTAGTAGTTAGATTAAGTTTTCAATTTTAGCTTTCTTTTTCACTTTTTTCAGAAGGGGGAAATCTAGAATTTGGAAGAAATGTTCCTCAGTGTATAATTAGCTTGAAATACCTATATGGTATTGAATTATCTAATGGGTCTTCTATGGCTGCAATGGCAACTTTGATTCTGTGTTTCGATTCATAGAGTCTGCGTGGTTCGCTTGGCACTCATCAGTGTGTAAAAGATCTCTGAGCATGGCATGATAAAGAATGACTGTGAAATCCCATCGAATCGTCACTAGACTACTAGATACGTGAGCTGCTTTTTCCAATAACTAACCGGTTTTGTGCTTAAAAATTTGATCCATTAACTGCTTTCTGAGGAGGATACAAAAATTTGGGACTTAAATTTAGCTTCCAGCTATTAAATTTTTATTTTTACAAACTGGTATTGCACTATACATGAATGAACCAGTATTTCGCTAGTTTCTTGGTAATGTAGAGCTGGGCTAGTGTTGCGCAAAAAATCATTTTAAAATAACTGTAGCATGGAAAAACGAATGAAAACTCAAGCTTATGGTGCTACAAAGTAAATCTGCAGAATTCTAGTTTTAGAACGAAACTTTAGTTGTAGTATGTGTATGGTAGATTTATGTATGAGTGGATTGCTTACTTTTCTTTGATAATGTTATTCATATTACCCTTTGTGATAGCAAACATAAAAATATGTATGTACTCGTATATCACTTTTGTATTGAAGGGTAATGTTAATGTATAATGACAAACGGGCAAAGTGTGCAATTATATACATATTTACATACTCGCATATACTTTATATGTATCTACAATATATATTCCCACGGTGGTAAACGAAAATGCAGTAAGTCTACTTTTGAAGAAACCGAAAATTGAGTTGGTAATATTTTTAATCCACTTAAGGGCTGCTGGTTCTATGCTCAATGCAAAATTAATAAAGAAAAGTTAAATTTTAATTAATTTATGATATTGAAAATCGTCATTAAGTTTTTAAAAAGTCTGACACATTTTTAGAAATTAATTAAATTTTTTTTTTATTAAAGTATTAAATTAAATATATTGCTTAAATAACATTTTCCAGCCATGAAACAAATCTTTCATGCCTTAGGCAATAAAATTTGAGTTGTTTAAAGATGATTTGATATTTTTCTAAACTTTTTTATATACCAAAATCTTTAAAATTGTTTTTTCAATTATAAAATTTGAATTTTGGCACTTAGGAAGAAACAAATAAATATAACTAAAAATCAGTTTTATAAAATTTATTCGTTTTGATTCTGATTTGATCTTTAAATCATTAAATTTAACCAACTCGACTTAAGTAAAAATGCATTTAGTTCACTCTCCCTCGTAAAAGCTATTTTGTAAGCGAGCTCGAAGTCATTGACTGTGGCGTGAGACTGTGGGAGCACCAGTCTACTTTCCGGCTTTGTGCAACTAAATTACATTTCCACTGTTTACGCGACTGTTGCAGTTTCGAGTGCTATTAATATACATACATACTTACAAATGCATATATAATATACAAATGTAAATAAGTACACATATACTTATAATTATAGCAACATGAATGAATAAATGTATGCGTTACGAAGATAGGACTGAGTTGTCTGAGGCGAACTTTTATGTATAATATATAAATGAACGTTATTTGTAATTTCAGTTGGTTGGGCATTAGGATAATAGAAATTTAATTAATTTTCAACAAAAGTCAAACAGAAACAAATCGTATGTATTTTCTCTGTCTAAAAGCATTTACATATGGTACATATATACGTATACAAGATGCATTAAGTTGAATTAAAATCAGAACTCGAGTCAGTATAGAAATTTATTTATAAATACATAAATATATTTATTTAAAGATGATATGTTATATTTGAGCTTTTGTGAATTATACAAACTTGCAAATACTTAGTAAAGAAGTGTAAAAGAAAAGAACATTTAAATTACTTCTGACGCCATGTCACTTAGAATTTTGCTATGCAAATGAATGAATTTACTTTTTAATGAATGAGATAATGATACAACTAACATTTAACTGAACCTATGTATGTAATATGTGTATATGGTATAAATAAATATTATAATAAGACTGAGGCTTTTTTCTGCAAAGAAATTTTGTCTAATCCTTAAAGTTGCGCAATCTGATGAGATTCAACAGTAAAGAGTTAAATAATTCTTTAAAGCGCTTACAATTACGAACTGCCAAATTTTCATAAAATAGAAAACACTTGACAACCCTGCATAAATATTCAAAGGATTAGGTGTTGCCAACGTCCACAATAGCCGAGTTTTTAGCATGGCCACGGACCAATCTTGGTATAAAGTTAATATTAAAAAATTATAAAAAATTAATTAATGTCAAACGCTTCTATTGTATTTCTGATAAAAAAAAGCTCCACATAAAAATCTATCGTGCGTTCGGAGGCGGTTTACAATAAATTATAGGTCTCACCACTTGTGGAAAAACATCAACGCACACACCACAAATTGGAGGAAGAGCTTGGTGGATTATCAAGTTTTGACCTGCATACAAAATTAAAAAACTGTAACTCCGGTCGCTTTAACTGTATGTACTATTCTTTGCCTCTCCTGAAAATTTCAGATTTTTTCAGTTGTAACGTTTTTTGATTTAGTATGCGTTTATATTGAGTCAATCAACGGGAAGTTTCGGATTTAAAGTAGTCACTCTTTAACCGAAGTGTTAAGCTCCAGATAGGAGTAATAAGTAATAGTAGCCTAGATCGAAAGTTAAGAGAAAAAATACAAGAAGTTATGCTCGAAGAGCCTACAGCTTTTAATGTCAATAAGCGTTGGAATAGAAAATGTAACTCTTGGCACTCTGTTCTGCACATAGGTTGACATGAATTGTGCCAAAAGTACAGACTCAAATTAAGAAGATTCTATAAAAAATAATATACACTTTTCGCATCATAACTTAAGAGGGGAAGTGGTCTAAAATATTGAAAAAATCGAAAATTTTTTTTTGTCTTATAAGGTGGTTTAGGGTCTCAGAAATAACTTACCAAAAGATAAATGCCTCGCAGGTAAGCCCCGGGAATATTTACAACTTTAAACGCGTTTTTCTCGAAATCCCTTTTTTAAACTGGCCATTCTAGATCCAGGACAAAAATTAAGGAGTTAACGTCTTCGACCATGAATCCATTTGAATAAAAAGCATTATTGGAAAAATCCTGGATAGCGACAATTTTGAAATTAATTCATATGAAAAATTTTGTATTTGTACCATGAAACCTGTATTATTTCACAGATATTCGATCGATTCCTTTGTTGAGTTAAGATAAATTCATAAAATATAGCCAAATGGCTGTCATTCCGACGGTACACATTCGTCAAAAGTGAATTGGTTGATACTGCTCTAGTTGGAGTAGTCTCTCTCGCGTCATTTACTAACGTATAGGGATATTTAAATAATACAAACACCGCATCATTGATTTCATCAATCTCTTCATTTAGATCAATCAGAACTCACTTGCCTGTTTGCGACATACACGTATGTTGAGCAATAGACGTTCTGTTCTCCCGAGCAGGCGAGAATTAACAGAAACCAACTAATCGGTTCTTATAGAACTGAATGCGAGGCAGGCACAGGAGTGGCCTAAAAATAAATAATTCCACTTTTTCTTCTCAGCAGGGATTCAGTCAAAATTGATATGTGCACTAAGCAAAATGGAACTCATTCTTATAAGTTTACTTTCGGGTCATTTAACCCCGAGAAATCATCTTTCCTGGCGAGTACCCGGCTGAGAATCGATTGGGATGTCAAGTGTTTGACGAGGATCTAAGCTTGCGTTGGAAATGTGTTCCTATGAGAGGAAGAAAATAAGATAGTCTAAGAAATCAATCGATCTGTTCGCCAATTAATATTTAGATACGTTGTTCATAAACGATGTTTGTTTCAGACGTGCGGTTGCAATGGGGCAATACTTATTTCAGAGTTAGTCTTTTCGATAAATGTTATTAAAATTAAACCCAATTTTTTGCCATTTCATAATAAACAGACTTATTTCAGAACAATCTTTGCAAATCGTTCAACTTTATTCCGCATTCCGTGCTGTTTCAATACTCTACGAACATAATCGCTCCATGGATCAGTTAGCAGGCGGCCACGGTAGCCGAGTGGTTTACATTGCGTACTGTCATTCGAAAGGCGCGAAGTTAAAGAAAATTAATTTAAATAAAAAATTAAGTTACATTTTCTAATTGTGGTCGCCCCTCATCAGGGAATGTCAACCTCTCCGAGTGTATTTCTGATATGAAATAAAGCTCCTCATAAAAAACTATCAGCCATTCGGAGGCGGCTTAGTATTAGGACCCTCGACTTGTTCGAAAAACATCAAGATGCAAAACCACAAATTGGAGGAGAAACTCTGCCGAAAAACTGTTCAGCGGTTATAAAGCACTAATTATATATATATTTATCAGTTTCGCACGAAGTTTTCTTTAGTGGATAGTGGTGAGAAACACCACATATTGCGCACCGAAACGTTATTTGAAGCGGAACGACGGTGAATGGGCCCAAAACGAGATGACCACTGATCTCGATTTTTACAAAAAACCCTTGTTCAGCATTGGAGCTCACTTTTGGTTGAATGGGTACGTCAATAGCTGTATATCTTCTTTGTATAACTTCTGAGTATAAAACAATCGACAAGGTATAAAAAGAAAATAAAGAATTGGTTAAGATTTTTTGACTGGTTTCTATCCTGTTTGGATTTTTATTATACACCCATATGCTTTTTGTTCAGGATAATACCAGCATAGATGAGCCAACAGTGTAAATACACAAAGTTTTAGTGAAGGGCTTGAAGGCTTCATATTAAAGAAAACTCTTGATAGATTGCTTACATATTTTTGATATAAGATAACATGTCGATTTCTTTTGAATTTTAATACTAAAGCTGTTTAGTTTGTAAGGATTCCCAGTTTCTTGAAAGCATTTTACTTGCACCTTGTACGCGTTTAATGCTTAAACATATTTCTTTCCTTAAATTTATTTAGGAAGTAATTTTCCTATTACCCAAATTCTAACTATTTTTTAATCACATTACAGACTTTTCTGACATATACTCGTACGTGTGTGTGTATTTTTTAGGCAATTTTTATCCAAAGCTGAACTTGAATGCCACATATTCCATCTGCATAACTTACCTATAAAAAATACTTAAAATGGCAGAAAAATACAAAAAAAAAAAAAATAAAAAATAGGAAAAAAATAGGAAAGGCGAAATGCCAGAGCGAAGTAGAGAAATGCTTTTTATTGTGCTATTGTATTTACATTTGAATGGATTTTGGATTTTTCTTGACTAAAATTCGATTTGTATTCAAATGGCAAGTGTGCAGGCGTATAAATGCCTGCAAATGCTGAAAAGTATTTTGTGTATATATATGTATATACATATAGGTATGTGATGTGTTTCTGTGTGCCTACATTTGTATGTATGTGCATATTAATTTACATAGATACACATATACGCGTTGTGTGCTGAATTTGAAGTCTCAAGTCTCTTCTGAGTTTTTTGTGGTTCGCTTTTGGGCACACAAATGGTTAGCTACATATGTACGCATATTTATGTATATTCTAGATAGATAGATATATTTTCAAACCACATCCGACATTCTACGCGATACAATCTTTTGCTTTGACTTTCCTCACTTTTTGTGGTGTGATAATTTCCGTTATCAATTGTAACAGAAACTCTAAGCTCTCTCTAACAGCTATCACATTGTGCCCAGTATAGCTGTATATACATACAAACATATATACATCTACCATATATGTGGTAATCTAATTTTATTGGCAATTGTAGGCCTGTATTTATGTACACAGATGTGTGCATTCATTTGTGGTTACACTGGCAAATGTGTTTCCATGCGCTGGTGTGCTATTAAGAATTTTTATTTTATCATCTACTATATGACAGCGCTGTGCCCACAAAATGTATTGGCATTATTTCGAAAATTATGCACAGCAAAAATGTTTGAATATTACTTACGGTTTTAAATGTGCTTTCCTGCTGCCAAATTGCTTTGTTTCCTAATTTGGCTTCTATACGTCTTTAGGAGAATTTTAGCGTATATCTATTGTAATAGCTGAATAAAAGTTGACTTTTTTTTAACAAGAGTCCACAAACGTAAGGTGTTGCAATGGGAAATTTAGAAATATCAGAAGTCATTTTATTATTCCCACTACATGCAAAATAATCTGTTCTGTTCAGCCATAAGATTTATACAATCTAGAAAATGTTTTTGGGATTTATCGTCACCTAGCAGTCTGGCTGTAACTGAAATTGTATATTTATACCAATGTTTGAGCCGCTTGAATATTAGATAAAATCTCGGTTTAAAACACATAATAATGATCGGGGAGATTGAAGTAACATTCCGTGGCTCGATTGTTGACCATAGACTCGTGCATGAGTTATACCTATTTTAACTACGGAGAAGAAAACTTGTACTAAAGCTTTTGCACAGGGGAAAGAAAGATTCCTTGTACCTTCTGCTCAAATATAAACGAGACTTTATCCATAACTCGACAAGGACAAGACATATGGACATACTGTTTTTTTGCTTAGGTTGCCAGGACTGTTATATGTTTATATGTCAAATTTGAGCGCGATCTGTCACATAGTTTTTTTTACGGCAATATAAACAAGTCAACCTCGAGTGTGTTTTTCGAATTTTACTACGGAAATTTAACGTTCAGCAAAGAGTTTGTTTGAAATTTTGTTATTCCAATGGAATAAGTGCGACGGACGCAATGAAAATGTTGCAGAAGGCATATGGGGAGTCTTGCCTATCACGTGCACGTATTTTTGATTGGTATAAGTCGTTCAAGGACGGCCGTACATCGCTGGAGAACTTGCCCCATGATCGTCGTCCAGCAACGTCAATAAACGAAGAAAGCGTCGAAAAAGTAAAGAAAATTGTGTTGGAAAATCGTCGTGTGACTGAAAGAGAGATAGCTAGTGAGCTCAACATATCAAATGGATCCGCTCATTATTCACGATTCACGATGTTTTGGGCATAAGACGTGTGTCTGCTCGACTTGTTCCCAAATTGTTGCTCATACGTCTCGTCTTGTACGCGATTATTTGACCAAAAACAACGTAAATATTGTTCCGCAAGCACCGTATTCACCCGACATGACACCGTGTGAGTTTTTTCTTTTCCCTAAACTCAAATTGCCGCTTCGTGGAAAGCATTTTCAGTCGATTGAAGTCATAAAAGAGAATTCGAAGAAGGAACTGAAAGCCATACCTAAAGCGGCCTACCAGAAATGTTATGAAGATTGGAAAAAGAGGTGGCATATGTGTATCGCCTCTAATGGTGACTATTTTAAAGGGGATAAAATAAATATTGAAGAATAATTAACCGTTTTTGTTTTATTGAGCCAGTCTCGTTTATATTTGAGCAGAAGATAGACTTAATTTTCTCGCTAAATTGATACGTTTATGTACGTAAATTCAAAGCTTTTAAAGATATTTTGAGTTTATTTATTCTAAAATTTAATTAAATTGAGTTAAATCCTATTAAAATTCATATATATATTTTATTTATTTTTTTTTGTAATGCATAACCGAGTTTAAAAATGCTGGTCTTTTCACTCATTGTAAATTTTATAACTTTTTATAACTTTTTCTGCAATTAGTTACTTAAAAAAAATATATATATTGATTTAAATTCATCTAACAACTCATCACTCAACCAACGAAATGCAATTTTTAACTCAACGCGTCTATTACAAAACATGATACGCATCAACAAATTGGTCGTGCTGGTAACTTTAGCTCCCTGGAAAATAATTAAAACTGCCTTCGGCTAAAAACTCAACGCTTCAAAATTGCACTTATTCAGTTTAATAGTGTTGTTGTGATGATGATGATGGTGGGGGTGGTGGTTAAAGTCAGCTTCAGCTACCAAATGCCAATCGATGTGGTTTTTGGTATTTTTGTAGCCTCTGCAATTAAGTGGCAAAAGTGTGTGGTTCTAATTGTTGATGTACTATATGCTGTTGCTGTTGTTGTTGTTGTTGTTGTCGGGTGTTGGCTGTTAGTTGGTGGATAAGTTGTGGATTTTTTTTGCTGGTGTCGTTGCTGTTGCTGTCGATGAGATGTTGGATGTCTGCTATTCAACTAATTTCGAAATACTACTGTTACACATACACGTACACTCACAAATACATTCATAAATTCTCTTATATACACCAAAGCATACTGAGATTCCCTCTTTCAATGTACACACATACATACACACATAAACACACATTTATATATAAATATATAAATGTTTATAACTATATAAAAGCACACTACTCACGCTTCAAAGCAGCGGCAAATGAGAAAAGTTTATGCCACGTTCCTTTGGCTTGACTCGTTTGGGTTTTGGTCTAATTTTTAAGTTATTGGCTCATAGCAGTTGATGGCTGCTGAACTCGCCCTACAGTTGACTGCGGCCGTTGTCATCATTTCATTTGAAAAAAAATAGAAAATAAAATTTAAAAAAAAAATAAACGCAGTAAAATCTCCTAACTGAAGAAAACAGAAAACTAGTTCTCAATATGGTAAGCTGACTCACTCTGAAAGTTGTCATGCACCTAAGAAGTGGGTGACTTATTAAAAATATATTTATACATCACATGTACATATTTTCTTTATAAAATTGTCTGTATTGAACTAATTTCAATTTTAAATTTAATTTTTAATTTTAATTTTAATTTTAATTTTAATTTTAATTTTAATTTTAATTTTAATTTTAATTTTAATTTTAATTTTAATTTTAATTTTAATTTTAATTTTAATTTTAATTTTAATTTTAATTTTAATTTTAATTTTAATTTTAATTTTAATTTTAATTATAATTTTAATTTTAATTTTAATTTTAATTTTAATTTTAATTTTAATTTTAATTTTAATTTTAATTTTAATTTTAATTTTAATTTTAATTTTAATTTTAATTTTAATTTTAATTTTAATTTTAATTTTAATTTTAATTTTAGTTATGAATATTAATTTTAATTATGAATAAACTTTTTTAATTTTGGCCGCACACCCTAAAATACAAGTGACTGTATACCATAAAAGCCACCAACGAGCTGAGGAAATTTCGCCATCATAGGTGGGCGTTGAATGTGCCACACAGAACCGGAAACTGGTCGTAGACAGTGGCTTTTGCAGATGATGGTGTGAGTGTGTGTGTGAAAGTATGAGCAAAAATTTGTGTGTGTGTGGTGAATTTTATTACATCTCTTGAATGTACTGTTTCTTTCCGTTGGCAACTTTGGTTGGAGTCGCGTCGCGTCTGCTGTTTATGACTGTTTATTGTTATTATTGTTTTGCGCTGTTTTATGCGTTTATTGCGAACCAAACTGAAAGTCCATGCGCATTTGCATATCACGCAGTTGACGATGTTTTGAAAGATTTATTTTTTTATTACAAAGTGGGTGGGTCGAAAATTTGAATTTTTCGTTGAAAAGTAGGTTGCGAAAGTTTGGTCCTTCGGCATAATAGTCGCGCTCAATTTCAAATTAGAGTGGGTTGCCGAAAAAAAAACTCTGCAGCTCAATGCTAAATTAAATTTAAAGTTCTTTCTTCAATTTTTTTTATATTAGGTACATACAATTGTTTGCTCATATACATACATATGTACCATATATAGTAAAATAATATAGAAACTTTTAACTTTCATGTACTTCTTACTAGTTGTTGTTGTTGTTTGTTCTTTTGGAAGGGGATTAAAAGTTAAACTTTAATAAATTTGTGTTGTCGATAAGTTCAATTTGAAGGACGAATTGTTAATTGAGTGAGTTTTCAAATAAAAAAATTGCTAATGGAAATAGTTTGCGCTTTTGCTTAACTTTGAGCCATGTTTATGTTAACTTTTTTCTCATTTGGTGCGCGTGCTTTTAATGGTTTTTTTGTGAAACTGAAAAATCGAAGAAAACAATTAATTTTAATTGGAATTAATAAAGGTTGTGTGTTTGCGCAGTTGAAAGTATTTCACAAAACTGATTTTTTTTCTGTGAATGAAATGGAAAATAGGATTCATGAACGAATTTTTCACGTCAGCGACTCAGAACACACCCGGGCACCATATTTTAATGAAATGCATTTTGGGAAATATAGTCGGCCGAGAGTATGCATGAACATGCGCGTATTATGCCCAATCGTAAAGCAGGGATGCCCTTAAAAGCCACATAAGGTCTTAACTATCGAATTGGGTGTAATATTAAAGTTCGCGCTCAACGAGCTGATTCTACCTTATCATTTTGACTTAAGATCTGGTAAAACAAATATTGACCAGATTTTCAAATTTTGGAAAAGTGACGGTGCGAACAGGTGTTGCCTCTATAGCACTATGTCTGAATTTGATATTTCCGCAAAACTTATATGGGTCGCTAAGCGGACGCTAAGTAAAAGCAAAAGTTCATTTAGAACTCAAATGGATCTCTCCGACAGGTTCGGTACTGTGGGAAGTTTCAGACAGGGCTTTTTATCGTTTAAATTTACGAATAATTCTTTCCAATAGGTGATGCTTTGGAAAATTAAGGTTCTCTTTGCACGAACAATGCTTAAACTCTACAACAATATCTAATGAGTGGGCTTTGGGAGTTTTTGAGCGAAAGGTTTGATTGAATATTTATTTATATAAATAATAGAATGATAAACACCGTTGGAGTTCAGGTGCATACAGCAATTGAGTAGAATAATTTTAATTTATTTTAATAATTTTTTTTTAATTTGTTATTAGCATTTTTCAGTAGATTTTCCCTCCTTTTTTGGACTAGTCTCTATCTCTCTTCTAGAATTTAAATTTTTGCTTCAGATTACTATTGTATTTTTTTCTTTGGCCCTTGGTTACCGCTATGTTTTTATGGAAATCAGCTGTGGTTATGGTAATTTTATCCGCGTGCGAAAGAAAAAAGTGTGAAAGCATGATTTTATGAAAGTATGAAGTAAGTGCTGCATACAATTTTTTAACTTTTAAATCAGCACTGCTTACCGTTATGTATATCCTTAGACTTAAATTCACAAAAGAGACAAAAAAATCAGCTTTTTGTCATATAATACACTCCCAGTATATGTGTGTGAAGTATCCTTCCCTCGGCGTTGATTTCAAAATTTGCATCTAACACGAATGTCTTGGTTAGTAAACAATACGAAAATATATGTACATTGTACATACATACACGTATGTATGGTAAATGCAAATATTCTCGAATCACAGTTCCAACTACGACAAAGGATAATGTCGCAAAAAATACTGTTAGATCTTTGTTGTCCAAAAATGTTCAAACGCAGCATCAAATATACAGTAGTGACCGTGTAGGTGTGTGCACGGTAGAGAATTTTTGGCATACAAATTTTCGCAAAAAAAGTAAGAAAAAAATGCCCGTACATGGCTTAGTGAAACGGAAGTGGAAACCATTTCGTGGCGCTTTTTTACTGTACGCCTTTAAGGCAATCAAATATAGCGTGAAAGCAAGGTAAGCATGACATCGTGTGTCTCTGTGTGCAACTCACCATACCGACTCACTCACAAAACAAACTACCAATCAACTATGCGTACACCCGAACGCGTCACATTTCCGCGGCTGACAATATTTGCTGCCATAAATTTCAAGTTTCGGTCTCAAAACCTGTAGTAAGGAACAGAATTTTTTATACGATTTTAAAAATAATTTTTTAAACTCATCGTTAACTAGGATTTTTTTATTTAAATTAGTTTTCTATAATTTTTAATTTTCGTTGCTCTAGAACTCGAACCTAAAATCCTCCGCATGGTAGGAGGCACATTAAAAATTACGAAATTCCATTTAGTTTGTTTGCTAAATTTGGTGTGAGAGGGAGAGTGCTTGGTTAACTCTCCAGATCGAGCAGCGCACTTGGGTCTGAAGGTCCGTTGTGATTCCGCTGTGGAGTACTTCTCTCATTCTCAGATGTACGAACTATTTCGTGTGCTGGAATGGGTACTTTTCCAATGATTTTTGTCGTAGCTGCAGGGACGAAGAAAAATAAATATAATAACTTTTGATCATATTTCTTGCGGCCTTTCCAAAATTTATTTGAATTATAAATTTTTTGCCTTCTGAACTGGCCTAAAGCTTCCAGTAATCAGTTGATCTACTACTGTTTTTAACGGAGTAAAAGAATTTTTTTTTCTAGTATAATGTCTCATGCTCTAAGCTAGCTTAATCTGTGGCCTGTCAAACAAATCCAGCTCGAGCTAACTTTTATGACAGTTTTATGTATAAATGCATAAAAATTATATAAAAGAAAAATTCTTATGTGTTATTTAATAATGCATGCAAAAACAGTTATCTAGGTATAATCTGCTCACCACGAGTTGGTCTTCTTTTCGCGGCATATTTGCGGCGTCACTGTCATGGCAACGCCAGCAATGCATCACTATCCAACAATTGAGTGCTACCATTGCATTTTTTTATGCCCAACTTTACTGTTATATTCTTTTTCGATTTTTCCAACTGAACTTCCTTCTTTGCATTTCACCTCCGCCATAAGCACCAAAATGCTACAGACACACCTTTTCAACAGCAGCAACTGCAGCGCGTATTATTGTAGTGAAAATAGCGCGAGTTCTTGCCTTAGGTGTTTTGGGTATTGTTGTTGTAGACACACACACACACACGCACACACACACATACAAAATGTTGGAAAAAGAGAGAATAAATGAAAAGGCGTGAGAAATGAGCACAAAAATTCAAAAGGAAATATGCAAATTGGAAGTAGTTCAACCTGCCAGCAGAAATGAAGAAATGGACAGTGGAAACCAGCGCGGTTTTATTTTTATTTTCATTTTTTTTTTTGTGTTCTTGCTTTTTTTTATTGTATGCAAAATCACTTCTACAGTTGCCAACTTTTGTTGTTGCAGCGAAATGGGTTGAAATAGTGGAAAAAAGGCAGTGAAATCAAAATATTTCTGCTCTCATTTTTTATGTATTTATATCTGTACGTGTATGTATAACAGTGGAGGAAATTGTGTCAACCAGTGCGCGCCGGAATGACGATACTCTGTGACCGATGAATCCGTTGGCTAATAATGATGCTGGAATATTTTAATTTCGTGTATTATTAATGATGAAACTTTCATGAAATGTTTTTATATCTTTCACATCATACATAACTCTTTTTCTCATTCTGCGCTAAAAGTGATTGGATTTCTCATGTTCAACTCGAGAAATTTTGTGATTTGAAATTTTCAATTTATTTATTATCTACAATTTTTTAAATAATAATTTAAATTGTTTTAGTGTTACATATAAGAAAATTTAAAATGAATTTTAGTGTCACAGATTTTTTTCGAGTATCAACTCTTATAAGAGAAATTAGCTTGTATATTGCAAAAAATAACTTTACCTATGCTTCAACTACTGCAACGAACAGCGCAAATATTCATAAAAGTTTTGTAAATATTTTTTTTGCGAAATTTTTTTTCAATTAATGCAAAATGCATTTATTTGATTGATTTTAATCAAATTATTCCTTTTAAAATTATTCAAATTCTATTACTATCGAATTTCACAGTTTTCCGCATAACTGAAATATGTAACATTAATAAAGAGTGTAGTTTGTATGTTTTGTTTTTCTTCCATTTTCATATTTACATACAAATATAAACAACAAATGATGATAGCATCTAATTTCCTGAGCATTGCGCAATCAATTGTAGCAAATTTGCTGAACATCCCCTCATTTGTTAGTATCTGTGTACTATAAGTAAACTCAAATTTTCAACATTTTAGTTCAGTGAATAAAGGGTTCCACAGAAAATGGAAAGAGGGCACTATGGGTGAACGAATATAAGCTTAAGAAAATGATATTTAACAGGTTGGGATTTTTACGAGAAGTAAAAGTAGAAGTGGTCAGTTAAGCATAAACAGATTTAACTAAATGAAATGAAAAATAAAATATAATAAAATACAATAAAATCAAATAAAATAAAATAAATAAAATCAAATAAAATCAAATAAAATAAAATAAAATAAAATAAAATAAAATAAAATTAAATAAAATAAAATAACATAAAATAAAATAAAATAAAATAAAATAAAATAAAATAAAATAAAATAAAATAAAATAAAATAAAATAAAATAAAATAAAATAAAATAAAATAAAATAAAATAAAATAAAATAAAATAAAATAAAATAAAAGAAAAGAATGTGATAAAATAAAGTAAAATGAGATAAAAATAAATTAGAGAAAGTGAAGTAAAAATATTGTAAAATAAAATAAAATAAAATAAAATAAAATAAAATAAAATAAAATAAAATAAAATAAAATAAAATAAAATAAAATAAAATAAAATAAAATAAAATAAAATAAAATAAAATAAAATAAAA
Organism: Ceratitis rosa; assembly: GCA_037013455.1. Taxonomy (NCBI): domain Eukaryota; kingdom Metazoa; phylum Arthropoda; class Insecta; order Diptera; family Tephritidae; genus Ceratitis; species Ceratitis rosa. The sequence goes on from JAWMAG010000039.1 coordinate 10,097,072, forward strand.
TAAAATAAAATAAAATAAAATAAAATAAAATAAAATAAAATAAAATAAAATAAAATAAAATAAAATAAAATAAAATAAAATAAAATAAATTAAAATAAAATAAAAAATAAAATCAAATAAAATAAAATAAAATAAAATAAAATAAAATAAAATAAAATAAAATAAAATAAAATAAAATAAAATAATATAAAAAAAATAAAATAAAAAATAAAATCAAATAAAATAAAATAAAATAAAATAAATTAAAATAAAATAAAATAAAATAAAATAATATAAAATAAAATAAAATAAAATAAAATAAAATAAAATAAAATAAAATAAAATAAAATAAAATAAAATAAAATAAAATAAAATAAAATAAAATAAAATAAAATAAAATAAAATAAAATAAAATAAAATAAAATAAAATAAAATAAAATAAAATAAAATAAAATAAAATAAAATAAAATAAAATAAAATAAAATAAAATAAAATAAAATAAAATAAAATAAAATAAAATAAAATAAAATAAAATAAAATAAAATAAAATAAAATAAAATAAAATAAAATAAAATAAAATAAAATAAAATAAAATAAAATAAAATAAAATAAAATAAAATAAAATAAAATAAAATAAAATAAAATAAAATAAAATAAAATAAAATAAAATAAAATAAAATAAAATAAAATAAAATAAAATAAAATAAAATAAAATAAAATAAAATAAAATAAAATAAAATAAAATAAAATAAAATAAAATAAAATAAAATAAAATAAAATAAAATAAAATAAAATAAAATAAAATAAAATAAAATAAAATAAATTAAAATAAAATAAAAAATAAAATCAAATAAAATAAAATAAAATAAAATAAAATAAAATAAAATAAAATAAAATAAAATAAAATAAAATAACATTAAATAAAATAAAATAAAGTAAAATAAAAAAATAAAATAAAATAAAGTAAAATAAAATAAAATAAAATAAAATAAAATAAAACAGAATAAAATGAAAGAAAATATAATATAATTTTTTTATTTATTTTGAATTATATTAAATTAAAAAAATTAAATTAAATTATATAATTTAAAATAAAGAAAATAATACTAAAATATCATTAAATTGAATACAAGTAAACTAAACTTGCCTTCTTAACTAATCAAAAGGTATATAAATATTGTTTTTTAAGTGACCATTTATATAGCTAAAACCAGAGTAATCGACTTCTTCACCTTAATTGACATAGACACCGCCTACGCGATAATTGCCAGGTTAACAAGAGTACTGTATCGAAATTTTTCAGAGAGGTAGTATTCTTATATATCCGAGCCATCGTAGCCGTTGTCTTTTGATATATCATCATTCCATTGGCTCCGGTCCTCGCCATTGTCTATGTGCAAATGACCACAAGTCTTACGCAAAACGTTTCTCTTAAAAATTCTGAACGCCTTTTGTATACGACTCGATTAGTCTACACCGCGAGAGCTCGACCACCTTAAAGGACTTTCCATATAATCTTATCTGTATCTAACTATACATGGCTATATACATGCATCTACATATATACATTCATAAGTGTTTACTTTCGTACAACTTTAATTCCTCTTATGCATAGGCTTAAATTTGTAAGCCTCCTGTAGATTTACTCCCACATACATATGGTATATGCATCTACATTTTCTCTACAGAAAAGTAAATTGCCAAAGTGCTTAAGTCGTATTTGACGCATCTTACACAAGTCTCCTAACGTTCAGAAACTAGTTTTCCACTTTCATCACTGGCAACGGTATGTGCCCACTACTCTTTCCGTCACTATACACTTTTACTCAAAATTATAGTTATTTTTAAGCCTTCTAGGATATTTAGGATTAAATAGCTTAGTGTGGAAAACGGTAAAGGTGAATAAAAATGAGCTAACGGAAACGTGAAAGTTTTACCACATCTGTTACCTACATACATACCTACATATCTACTCGTACATGGTGTGCATGCGTTAGTTGTAAAAGTTTTCTTATTGCTGATTTTCCGGTTATTTATAACACACATACATAGGTACATGTATGTATCGCCTCTTTTGCTCAAGCATCGTAATGATGCTTTTAAATACTTAAGTGCCTAAGTAGTGCAAAGTTGATGAAATTTTGGTTTCCTATTCAAATATCGATATTGAATTTTGGAAGAAGAATAGGTAAGTGTAGAAAAAGTTTTGGATTCGAAATTTATTCGCCAGAAGTTGTATGTAGCTGTAGTCATTATACTTGTATTTTTGAATCATAGGTATAGTAGCAAACGTAACTTTTGGAGCTAGAGGTAGTAGATGCTTTAACCAATGGCTTATTTTACTTTTATTTTATTTTATTTTATTTTACTTTATTTTATTTTATTTTATTTTATTTTATTTTATTTTATTTTATTTTACTTTATTTTATTTTATTTTATTTTATTTTATTTTATTTTATTTTATTTTATTTTATTTTATTTTATTCTATTTTATTTTATTTTATTTTATTTTATTTTATTTTATTTTATTTTATTTTATTTTATTTTATTTTATTTTATTTTATTTTATTTTATTTTATTTTATTTTATTTTATTTTATTTTATTTTATTTTATTTTATTTTATTTTATTTTATTTTATTTTATTTTATTTTATTTTATTTTATTTTATTTTATTTTATTTTATTTTATTTTATTTTATTTTATTTTATTTTATTTTATTTTATTTTATTTTATTTTATTTTATTGTATTTTATTTTATTTTATTTTATTTTATTTTATTTTATTTTATTTTATTTTATTTTATTTTATTTTATTTTATTTTATTTTATTTTATTTTATTTTATTTTATTTTATTTTATTTTATTTTATTTTATTTTATTTTATTTTATTTTATTTTATTTTATTTTATTTTATTTTATTTTATTTTATTTTATTTATTTAGCTTTTTCAATTTAGATATTTTTCCCGAAAAATTTCTTTGTAATAAAAGGACAAAATATGGTATACCTATGTACTGCAGCAAACTCGAAAATGTTACTTTCTGGCATAAATTTTTGTACACAGACTTTCAGAGTGTTGCCTTTTTTCCAAAATAATATTAAAACATGATCGTATAAATATTTATAAATTAATTTAAATAAAAGTAATAATGAAAAATTAATGTAATTTATATAAAAATATGTGCCCTTTAGAGCTTCTCCTTGGTATTAATTCTTGACTTCAGCTTCCATGTACTTTTACGAATTCTTGTATTTTTGTTTGCTGAGGATATTAAGAAGGCGTTGTTATGGTGCGTCTGAATACCAGAATTTTAGAAATGGAAAGTATTTTTAAGGTAGTATGCAATTCCACTATGTGTGCTCATTCATATGTAGGTATATGGTACATGTGTATTATATACAAAATGGGTGATTCACTTCAAACTTCCCTACTTTTTTTAAGAAAAAACTACAGAAAATTCAAATTTAATTGAGAATGTTTATTATCATACGAAAGAATATTATTTGTCATTTATTTTTGAAGTTTACCTCTTTCAAAAGTTGGCCGCACGTCACAGATGGTCCATTCATCCGTTGAGTCCAATTTTCGATAACTCGTTCGAGTATTTCGACTGGTAACTGGCGAATGACACGCGTTATGTTTTGCCCTAAGACTTGTATCGAGGCGTGATTGTGTCTATAGACTTCAGACTTTACATTTTGCCATAGAAAAAAGTCTCACGATGTGATGTCCTACGATCTTGGTGGCCAAATCGACAGGGCCAAAACGTGAAATAATCTACTCACCGAAGTGTTTTCTTAATATATCCATTGATTTATGCGATGTGTGGCCGAGATCACGAGCATCAATTTCAGGCATCAAATAGATGATTGCACTGGCCCACAAACCACACCAGACCTTTTTTTTCTGTTTTTTTTTGATGAAATGGCTGCTATTGAATCTCTTTAGGTTGTTCTTCGTCCCAAATGCGGCAGTTTTGCTTGTTTACATACCCATTGAGCCATAAATGGGCCGCATCGCTGACCAAAACTCTGCTCGAAAGCGTCGGATCTTCTGGTAACTTTTTAATAGCCCATACAGCGAACCGATGTCGCTTGGGAAGATCGAGCGGCGCATGCTGTATTTTGTATCCATTCAATTTAAGATGTCGACGTAAAATTCGCCAAGTAAATCCATACGTCAGACCGAGTTGCTGCGAACAGCTCCGAATCGACTCTCCATGGTCTTCGTGTACACTCTCACTTACAGCCGCTATATTTCATTCACTTCGTACATCTATTCGGTCAAATTTTATCAAATAATGAATGCTGGGTCTCAAGATAGGTGATGGTGTTGCGAATAGTACCCTAAGTAGGCCGATTATATTGACCATAAGTTGAGCGAAGTGCGCGAAACGCATTCTTTACAGAACGTGAATTTATTTGTAATAAAGTTAAGCGATTTGTGAACATTCTTCAGGCATAAGTCTTTCCATGATAAAATGCTAAACAATACTGAACAAAAATAGCATAACAGCTTGATACGACTCAGGCGTGATCTGTTAAAAAAAGTCTATTGAAAAAGTATTTCTACTTGGATCACCCGTTACATATATTGTATATCTGTTTTTGTGTATTCTTCAATGAAAACCACAACAACTCAAATTATGTTTGAAAGTTGTACCTTCCATTTGATTGTATAACTTGTGTAGTTCAGGAATTCACTTTGGAATGGAATTTCTCAATTGTACACAAATAGATTAATGCTGCCCACATATGTTTTATAATGGTGAAGTTAAATAAATATTAGCATAAATTACGCTGGGGTGAGCAGAAATTAAAGGAACAGTTTTGTAGTTCTCAATTTAATATGGTTTTTTATATCCACATAAAATATCTAATATTAAACTTTTTAAAATAAAACAAAATAAAGTAAAATAAAATTATATTAAATAGAAGAACATAAATTTAAATGAATTAAACGGAATTTTTGAAAGAAAAACAAACGTTTTTAAATGTTAATTCATATGAGGAGCTCGCTCGCGAATAATTGTGCGAGCAAACTATTATTTGACAAGTTTAAACAAATATGGATAAAAAGGAGGATAATACATGTACTCATATAACAGAAAATTAACTAGTTTATTCAGTCAGTGTATATTAATATTTTTTTGCTTTTGTTATTATTTTTAGCATATTTTGTCTATAAATATTATTTATTTCATTTTGTGCTGACTGATGGCGATTTTCGTTTTATCTTATATTTTGTATTTATTTTTGGATGCATAAACACTAATAAAGTTTTCGAAGCAATTTTTTAATTAAATTGTTTATATGTATTTTTTTATTTTATTTTACTTGCAATCACTCAATAACAATTTGCTTACTTTTGTTGGTATTAAGCAAATTGAATTTAATTTTGACGCTATGAATGAAAACTAGTTGTGTAAACAATTTGGCTGAGTGCGTAGTTACGTAAAATAAAACAAAGCATATGCAAATGTACAATTTTTTGCTTTCCCTTTCATCAGCTGATTTAATGATGAAATTTTATTAAATTTTCGTATTTACCCTTTTTCAAATTTGTATTTACTTTTACTCACAGTCTTAGTTGTTTGCTCACTGATTGCATAAAATACCATAATATTGTATAAAAAATTCTGTTAATTTTGCTTTTTTCATGATTTATGAGAAGGGATGTCCGGTATTGAATTTAAAACTTCTAAGACTTGATTTCTATTATTTTATTGATTTAAGCTCAAGTGAAATGTCGTTGATTAGATTTTATAAATTCTTTAAGACATTTCTTTTAGGTTCTTAAAAATTTGCAAAACTTGAAATTCCACAATATATTGCCATAAAAACGAGAACAACCCTTATGCCCTTATAGAGTGCGGGGAAAGGCCTTTTGCGGTTTAATTGACCAGTTGAAGGACGTTGTGTACTTGTGTGCTAAATTGAGCGATATTCCAATAAAATTCGATTACGTGTAATTTAGTTACACGCCATATTTATTTAAATGAAAAATAATAAAACACGATTAAGCCTTGCTTTTTTAATTATACATATATACAAATAAGAATTGTGTAATAAATATGCACTGAGCGACAAAAGCTTTAATTGCATACAATTCTAAAAGTTTTATATACGATACACTTTACACATATGGTATAAAGTTATGGGCAGTAAGTTTGCACAGTTAGAAGGCCAATAAAAATCTACTTCATAAAATATTAAAAAAGGCAATATCGGCAATTAAATTGTAATCCTTAAAAAAGTGGCATTTGCGCGCCAATTTAAAAAAAATGATTGTATAGCTAAAATATTTTTGCATTGTCGAGCAGTAAAAATAACAATATTTTTGAAAATAATAAGGTGAAAATAAATAGAGTGATATATACCAAACTATTTTTTTTTATTTTATTTTATTGTATTTTTTTAATTTTTTTTTTGATTTTACTTTGATTTACTTTATTTTTTTTATTTTATTTTATTTATTTTTTTTTATTTTATTTTATTTTATTTTATTTTATTTTATATTATTTTATTTTATTTTATTTTTTTTTATTTTATTTTATTTTATTTTATTTTATTTTATTTTATTTATTTTATTATTTAATTTAATTTAATTTTATTTTATTTTATTTTATTTTATTTTATTTTATTTTATTTTATTTTATTTTTTTTTTTATTTTATTTTATTTTATTTTATTTTATTTTATTTTATTTTATTTTACTTTAATATATTTTATTTAACTTTATTTTATTTTATATTATTTTATTTTATTTTATTTTGTTTTATTTTATTATATTTCATTTTATTTTATTTTATATTATTTTATTTTATTTTATTTTACTTTATTTTATTTTATTTTCTTTTATTTTATTTCATTTTATTATATTACACTTTATTTTATTATATTTTATTTATTTTTTTTGTATATTTTATATTATCTTATTTTATTTTAAATTGACATAATTTTATTTAGTTTAGTTTTATTTTAATTTAATTTTATTTCATTATTTATTTTATATTATTTTATTTTATTCTATTATACTTTATTTCGTATTATTTTATTTTTTTATTTTATTCTAATTTGCTTTGTTTGTTCTCTTTTCTTTTTTTTTTTGAATTCTATTTAAATTTTTCTTTACTTTTTTGATTTTACTTTAATTTATTTTACTTTAATTTGTTGAGTATTTTGTTTAATTTTTTATTTAATTTCATTTGGGTGAGATGTAAAAAATCGTCATCGTCGCCGACAAGATCTGGAAAATGGGAGGTACACAAATTGCGTACTCACATCCCAAGCGGCGAACAGATTTTAAAGCATGTCACGCTTCGTCTTGCTTTGGTTTCAATTTGTTCAATAATGGACAGAACTTTACATAGGATAAAATTAACTCCAGTTTCGTGGCGAAAATTCCTCACACCCTGCTCAGAAACATTTCTGGATATATCCTCGATTAAATATCCATTCCATGAAAAGTGCTATAAATTACTTTTAGGAAAACAGAAAAGTGAAATTTACTCGATTTGAGCTCTAATTCGAAATAAGATTTCGTCCGCTTCTGATTCGACGCGTTGTCAACCTTATTTTGTGTTTATTGTGTAACTTTTTAAGCATTTCTTATTCGCTGAAGTTAGTTGTTAAGTTGGATTATATTTCGCTTAAGAATTCTGTGGACTGATAATTATTTTTGATTTTTGCCAAAGTAAGGCACGTACTCACATTACTTAGGGTCAACATGAAATTTCTTCATTCCCTGTATGTGTACATATATTATATACAGAGAAATATCGTAATAAAAGTAAGACGTAACTGCCATATACACTTTGGCCGTTTTAGCAAAAAGCGCTATAATGTCAGTGAAAATATTGTAATTTATTAACAAAACTAAGTGCACAAGGCGATTATTTTTCTATACTACACCCACTAACATCTAATGTGTACACAATGGCACCCACAATTGTGCATTTACATTTTTATATTAAGGCGGCTCTTTTTTTGTACACTGTAAGGTGTGACATGATTACTCCAAAAAAAAAGGAAAATAAATATTTCATATATGCATTAGATTGGAAAAAAATAAACTTAAAAGGATACAAAATTCGCGAAATGATTATTTAAGTGGTTATTTATGCATTTCACTACTTAAAAAACTCTACAATTTTTTTGTCTTTTAGCTTCCAAAACATTTTGAAAAATTTATTCTAAATTTTCAAGTCGATCAGATTAAAAGTTTCGGAATCAAAGCTCAGCTGAAAAACGTGTTTGTTTAGAGATTGTGTTTTTAAAGGCTTAATTTTTCGAAAACTTCACGATGACGGAGATTTTTCCTTGAAAATTTCAGAAATTATTTTCAAATACATATCTTTAAGACACTATAAAAAAATATAATTTTTTTATGTTCGAGAATTAAATATTGTTTTTTAATTAGTTATACAAATTTAATTTATGCTAAAAACATCAAAGCAGTAATGTAGTGTTGACAAATATGAAAAAAAGTATATAAAAATATAAAAATATTGTTCATTATGATCCTCCCTAATGTACCTATTTTTGTACATACAAATATGCCTATGTATGTATATATAGAATTAAAGGCATTTTTTTGTAGTCAAGAAGCTTTTGTGACTGAATGTGTTTTATTTCTTTATACTGTGTCCAAATAATTTACAGTATTCTTCTACACACACACACACATACACATGTGCAAAAACAAAATAAAAATGTATTAAATAACTGCTGCTTTTTTATGATTCCTATGAATATATACAAATATGTACAGTTCACGTTAGAAAGCACATAACTTAGTGTATGTATATACATACATATACCTATGCATGTATATTTATGACTAATTTTTTCGCTTATTTGCTTAAGCAAGTAAAAGTTGTTTCCTTGCAAGTATTGTCTGCTTGTATGAGCATTCATTAAATAGCTGACAGCCTGAAATATTCTTAATTTTATAGTGTTATATAATTGTATAGTATATACAACCACAATACACGTATGCTTGTTAGTTTTTGAAGATTCACAAATTTAATAAATATTATATATGGATAAACATATGTATACAAAGTAAAAATATATGTATAAACATAATATGATACTCAAAACACTGGACTTCATTTGGTTTGTTTTTTGAGAGCTCTGAAATCGATATAGTCATCAGATTTTTTCATTTAAAAAAAAGTTTATAATTATACGAGCATGTATTAATATGGCATATAAATAAAACTTTCACAGATATAAATATCTTCAAAGCTTGCTTGGGTAGATTTACACAGCTCGGCATGTTTCGTATATCAACAGCTTCCGTAGTGCGGAGGAGTATCAATTTATTTAATTTATTTATTTAATTTATATTTGTAGTAAAATCATAATAAAATAAATTATCTATTATCGTTCTACTATAAAAAAAGAGTTCAGGTTGAACAAAGGGTGTTTTTTTTTTGGTATGAGATTTTCAATTAGGCAATACTGTTCTCAGAGTTGGTCACTTTGTTGTGTCATAAAAAACGCACGTACTCCGTGACAATGTTTGAAAACCATACAAATTAATGAATAATGCGCAGCCTCAGAGACGCCGTATTGTGCGCACCGAAGACGGTATTGCTGCTGTGGAGCAGAGTAACGAAGAAGACCCGAATGAACTTACAAAATCCAACTCTTGCAAGAATTGAAACCGAACAAGTTGGGTAATGTTGCTCCGGTTTAAACAAGAAAATTTGCTTAATCGATGAAGCTCTCTTTGGTTGTAGGTTAGTACACCAAATTGTCAAAATTGATGCTCAAAAAGTCCTTGCTTGGTGTGCTCTACGGGCAGATCGTTATAGAGCCATGGTTAAAGACTTTTTCGTGCTTGATTTGGGGGAATTGATGTAGCCAACGGCAATAAATGCCATACATTCAGGCCTATGGAGTGGCCTCCGAGATCGTGCGATTTTGTACCGATGAAATATTTTGAATTTGTTGAAAAAAGTGCTCGGAAATTTGACATTTTGGCTGGAATTTATTCATCGCTTGCCCGAAATCATTTTTAAAATATAATGGCAAACGCTTGTCTTTACAATAAATTCTTGGCAATAAAATTAAATTTTATGCTTTCTATTTCATCTTGACAATCACTTGTATGAAGAAACTCCCTTCAGATTTCTGCTCTTGAACTCAATATTTTATTCCGGAATAGGTGATCATTACCGCTGTCAGAAGATTTTCGTTTTTTGGTCGAATTTAGTGTTTAGCGCGAGTTCTGAAATAATTTTCTGAAGTCCACCATGCTCTTTGCAATTTCGTGACTGGACTAATTAGGTTAGAACATTTAGGCAGCTAGCTTTTAAAACACTTGAATGTTAATTGACCGGATGTAAAGGGTAACCACTGTGACCATTGTTGAAGTAGTCCTCATCGCACCTGCTATACCAAGTAGACAGATACTTTGCACCTGTTCCATGTGCTCTAAACGGCACTTCTTCTTTAATGTCGCCCAACACACTTGTGCCCTTAGTATGGGTCTTATGTTGCTGAGGTATGTAAAGCCAATGCACCATAACATCATAACATAAAACCAACGGATTCCAAACTTCTAGCTCTTTACTGGCCTTGCTTTCAATATGTTCCCTTCAGCTTAGTGTTTTATCAAGCACTACACCGAGATACTTAACAGAGGTGATGTTAACTCTTAAAGATGATGTATTGAATTGATGAACGTTCATCTATCTAGTAAAGAGACAGATTTCCGATATTTCCGGGTTCAGTGAGAGTCCTTTTCTCTCAGCCCAATCAGCTACCTACCTTACTCATGATAGTCGATTGAAGTGTGTTCCAGAACAAGATTAAATTCATTTACGTAACATAGTGCCTTTAAGTTCTCCGCTGTAAACAATAAAGGATTATCAAGGTGATCTACAACAGCAAAGAAATGATGCTTCCTTGTGAAGTACCACAGGTGATTTTGGAACTAATTTCGACATCCTCGGCTGCATGTACAGCCCGTCTATTGCTCAACATATGGCCTAACTATATGTTATAATTATAGTATAATGTGTAGTTCATGAGAAGCTGGTGTGTTTTATTTTCTTAAATACTGATGAAATATTAAAATTATTAAATATCTATATTTAAAATTATTTTTAGCATTTTCCTGTAATAAATTTTATAAAAATTTGTATTCACTTTGCGTATTATGAAAGTTTCAATTTTTTTTTAGGTATATATATACATACGTATGTATGTATCAATCGCTTTCAGTGCTACTTTTTTTGTCATTTCCTTTGATTGAAACGTGTACTATTTATGTACATATGTACCTATATGCATTGGTTTCGTTGGTCATTCGTTTTCATTTATTTATGTTGATTTCATTTTGGCAAACAAAGCAAAACGTGACATAAATTGTGATGAGTGATTTTGATTAAATACGATGGATACTATTTTATGCAAACCATTGCATATGTACATATTGTACATACGTACTTACACATATACTGTGTATACTATATGCAGACTATCTCACGCTGACTTAAATGTCATGCCAAATTTGTAACATTTTTGTTTGCATATATATATATATATACATATATATGTATTTATAAATCTATATACAATTCTATAGATTTCTTTGTAAAGACTCTTCTCTATTCTCCTTTGGCAAATTGGTTTGTTAATACCCTCGTATGCAGAAAGTTACAAAGATTTACTTGCTATTCGTTTTGGAGTTTCTATGTATGTGTGTGTATATGAAAAATATCTTTGCTTATTCCTTCGTATTCGTTATAACTGTGCTTTTGGCTATTTTCTCTACTGCTAATTTAATATATCCTCCAATAAATAAAAAATAAGTTCCCCACCTCTTGTTTGCATAGTTTCTGATGTTTTGACCCTAGCGCTCCTCGTCGTGCACCTTCTATGACGTGTTAACAAATTGTAAGCTTTTAGTTATTTGATTGATTTTTCAATAAACAATACTATGTCTCATAACAAATGCAGCTTTTATGGGGACGAATTACAAGGATTTTGTTTTAGGATTTTAAATTTTTTTTTATTTTGCTTTTAAATATATTGTTGTTAGGAAAACTATTTTGATTTGACTTTTGATTTGTTGATCTGTTTTACAAAAGTATTAATATGATTTAGCAAAATCAAATTTGTCGTAAGACCTAAGCTAAGATGAAGTGTGCTGTTTCCCACGTGGGTCCCTGCTCACAGGTACAATGAGGAAAACTCTAAGGCGGATGAAATTGTTAGGCAAACAGATTATTCTCGATAAAGAACGCACTGGTAGGCCTTTAGCCACCTGCAAACTGCTTCGCAATGAATCCAGACATACCTGGCTACTCCTTAAAAAGATGGCACATGTCTAAATAGGTAGTTCTCAAATTCCACTGTCTGATAGGACGACATGCTTAGAGCCTAAGATCTCCTTATAGAAGACGCTGCAAAAACTGCAGGGATGACGATGAGGAGCAAACGATCACCCATCTTTTATACGACTGTTCTGCTTTGGTTTCGAAATTTTGGAATACTATTGCTGGATGGTCTATAAAGAAAGATAGCCGACGTCAAAATCATGAATCTGGTAATGAGGTTCGTTAGAGAAGCAAAATAGCTTTATGATGAAGCCTGATGGTTAAGGTTTCATGGCAGCACAATAGTTTTTAGTCAGGTCTAATTGTAATGTATACGATAGGTCGGTAGCTACTTTAACTTAAGCTAACCTAAGTGAATCGTTTTAGTTGGTAAATTATGTGAAGAATTACAAAAATTATTTTTATTAAAATTATTATTGACATTACACAATTTTCAACCATTTTTGTCATCTTATATATTTTCCCTTCCCTGCTTTATTTTGCAAGTCAAACTACAGCTGTTTTAACTTTCAGTTAGTTTTTATTAACATTCCACGCTCGTCTTTTGTACGCTTACCGGGCATCAATATTGACTTCAACATAATTAATGTATATACTGTGTGTACCATAAATATACCTTAAGCGCCTAAAAGTAGATTAAAATTTGATAAGTACATAAAGCGTAAATATTTAACCATGACCGCGAACATACAAATTGTGTATATTTGTTTATGTAGTCAAAATATAAGCTTATAAGCGATGTGTGTGTAAATATGTATTAAAATAAATATTATATTATATATTATTAAATATTAGCTAATTAGCAAACAAACAAATACGTAAAGAAGATCATGCATTGATTGTTGTTATTTACTTATTAAATATTCATAAAATTTATAATTTTTTCCTAAATAAATTAATATCTGACCCAGAGCATTTTAACGTGATTTACAATATAAATAACTAATATAATATAATATTCATTGACAATTTAATGTCGAATATAGATGATTGCATTGTCGTATGTAGGTATAAACATACTTTCTATTATATTTACTTTCCATTTTTATATGTACAATATTACAAACAAGGTAGCTGAATTTTAATTTTTCACAAAAATATTTTCTTATTTATCAACTACTAAGCAATTCGATTTTTATTACATTTTTATATTGTTTCTTTTATTATAACTCATAAACAAGTATATTAAAATATATGAAAATGAAAGAAAAGATTTCCACTTTTTAATCTAGTCAACTCACTTCCAGATATAAAGCAAATCGAACTATGGTCCCTGGTTCACGTCCAGAAAGAAAAGTTCTCATGGTAAATAGTGGGAAAGAACCATCGAATCGGCGCCAGGCGCACTTCCCATATTAATTTAGTCCTATATCCTACCTCTGTAGCGTTAAATAAAAATGTTTCGAATAGATCGGATCAGGGTCACTTCCCGGAAGAAAAAGTATTACACATGGAAAATTAGGCAAAGAGTTACCTGCGTACCAAATTTCATGAAAATCGAACGATTTAAAAATAAACTTAATTTTTGCAAATACACGTAGATCGGTCCTGGGTCCATTTCCCTCAAAGTTCTTTCTAATCGGAGATATGCGTCATACGCAGAACACACCCATAAAGATTCAGGTCTCTGTGGGCACAGGTGGCTGTGGGTTAATCCGCCAGTCTTTCAAGACAAAGCCTCTTCTATATATAGGTTATAACGTTTCCTTTAAAGTAGTTCCCTCTAGAATTCGCTCAGTGATTCAGTTTTAGTATTTTTTTACTGCTCTATCTTATTATTAGTTTTATCGATCTTGTGAACAGAAAAAAGTCCCTCTGATTAATACGTTGTTGTATTTGACCATGCTATTAAGAGCAAGAGTAAAAAGAGACCAAGTTGTAAGCATTTTTTTTGCCTTAGAATGTACCTCACCTATGTCACTGCCAACACTTAAATTTTTATACAAAATTTTTGCAAATAATTTTTAATTTTTTTTTATTGAAAACCGAAAATCATTTAACCGAAAAAAACTTCTCACCTCTCGCCTCTAATAAGCCACAAAAAAATTTTGTTTTGAAATTTTTATAAGAAAGACACACAAATTGATTTCAATGATTTTGCCTTAGTATTTAGATTGATTGGATCTTACCAGCCTTTAGTTCAAAGGTTTTATGCAAATCTAGCGCTTAAAGAAAAATTCCAGCGAACATGGTTGAGTTGATATTGATGCCTGTTCGATCATATTTTGACCTGCAGCAACAATATTTTGCTCTGAAACTTATGCGAGTTGTTTTTTGCGCTTTCGATCAGTTTAGGGAACTCGACAAATTGATCCACAAATTGCCCGGAAGGTGAATTATTTTGAGCGGATTTCATGCGATGTTTTGATTTTGGAGGATCACCGTTTTGGGAGCAAGTTTTCCATATATTTTGCAATCCCGTCGAAATAATACACCTATATCAAAGAATACTCCAGTCATCCGAATATCTTTTAAGGATATAATATAAAATCTACTTCAGTTCCCTTTGATGACTTTAATGAAGTGATCATACGAGTTCTCAAAGAGAGACAAATGTCGACCAGAATCATAACAGGTGAATCTTTCATCAAAAACTCATTCTCACTTTTACGTAGTTTTCTCAAATTTCACCATAACTGAAAGACACCATTCGGAAGCTTGTTGAATATTTTCATAGTGTTGGTCATGTGCCAACAACAGGTTCTTGAGAACAAACCGAACAGTACGAGTCAAATCATAAGTAATCCATAGATAATGGTTAAATTAATAGCGTCATATCATAGTCGTAACCTTAATTACGTTAAATGTTATCGATTATTGGTACCATAGGCACAAGCAATGATTTTAGCGGTTACTGTTGTCTCACATTAAGCTTTATTGGATTAATTATGGTAAGTCATCAATAATCGGAGACGGTGCTGTCTGTTACGTTGCTTGGAACCGCTATTTTTGTGAATATGGTTATGACTATGACACCCCTAATTTAACCGTAAGTCGGTCGAACGTTGGACTACTGAAAAAGAAATATTGACAATTACTTTAATTTTAGCAGCATATTTTCGGTACTTATTTCGATATTTTCTATTTAATTTTTTTTTTTTTTTTAAATACATATGTGTACCATATAATGAAAATTCATGCTGCCTTTTTTAGCATACCTTGTACATACACATAGGTATAATATATTCTATCAGCATTTTTGTAGGGCTCTGCTGTGCTTAAGTTATCATTAAGTACACTTTGAAATCAAAACATTTGACATTTCAACATTAAGTTAATTCTTCATGCTTAATTAACCTTTTCTTATTGTGCTTTTCTTATTTTTGATGTATTAAAATATGCAGATATACGAGTAAATATATGTATGTTGTTTACAAATTAAATATTTATACTTTACTTCAATTAATTGGGTACTTTATTTGCTTTGACATTTAATACTTTTCAGCTAGAGTAAACAGTTTATGTTTCTTTTGAGGACTTTGTGTGTTAGGAAATAAATTATTCAGTTTTTCAGAAAACAATAAAGTTTTTATATACTCAAACTCTTCAGGGTTTAATTTTAGATTTTCAAAATTTAAACTTAAATAATTATTTACTTTACCGCTTCTAGTGGAATTGGCTTTGAATTTCGATGGCTGCTGTCATACTGTTATTCTCATCGCGTCTGTCCTCTTTGCTTTTCCTCACATTTGCCAGCAACACTTTTATTCAACTGATAACAGAATTTCATAGTTCTACTCCCTTTCTATGGTATGTGTTTGTAGTTGTGAAATTTGTACTTAAACAATAGAATTGAGTTTTATCTTTTATTACTCAACAAATAGTGAGTAGTTTAGTTATTCGAGTGTGAAATGTGCATTAACAAAAGCCAATTTCATACTCAAATACACAACAATAATAATGCAAACCGCTGAGTTAGAGCACTAACACTAAAGTGAATATACCTACTTACATACCATATACCCAGTAAGCACAAAGAATGCAACTCGAATTCGAGACAAACTCGTTTTCCGTCATAGAGCTGAAGTGAGTATACTTCGTGAAAACATAACGGTGAATACGAATTCATAGGGGAATAGCGTATCGTTGGCAAATCGAATAGTACTAGTTTTACGAAACGTTGGTGATTTGAGATTTTTTTTCTCAAAATTGTTGTTGATACGCGAAGAAAGTGAATATAAAATAAATATAATAAAATAAAATCGTTAAAATGCTATGGAATGGCATAAAAGTTTTACAAAATATTAAATAAAGATATTTGATTTATTTACTTCAATAACCAAAAATATTTCTTTAACTTAGTCGCTTTACTCGTCTCCAGAGCTCTGGACATAGGCTATTCAGCTGGGTTTCTTTGTGGAAGCTATTGGAGAAAATTTTATGCTCAGGAAAGTACTCTCGAAGGCCTGACGGTACATGGACGGTATCTGCAGAGGCGTTCTGATAAAAAGTTTATTTTAGGTACATCCACAAGCAGATCATCGTAACGAAGAGGGAGAAAGGTAGTACCCAAAGAAGTAGACTACTGATCTTCTAACAAAAAGCAACACCACATGAGAATCTGTGGATCGCAAGAGCTCAAAAAACCAACACCTCTATGAAGGCTAGGTCGATGCAGACAGCGTTACCTATAGCGAATTTGCAAATCGGGAGATCTCTTTCGATTAAAGTGTAGAGCTCAAAATATTGATGATAAGTTCAATAATATAGCGCAAACTTCAAGGTGAGTCTTATTGACTCTTCTCAGATATTGAGGAAGAGTGGGATTCAGTGTCGTAGAGTATGCAGATGATCTTGTGGTTACATTGAATGATAAATTCCCACAAACTTTATCTGATATTTACCATTCGGGGTGGACTAGGGCCGATAGAAAAGTGAGCTAATGATGCTGGCTTAGGCATTATCCATCAAAAGGAGGAGCTTGATCCCTTGTTGACAATGCAGTTGTCTCTCAACCTGATATGGGCGCTTGGACATACACGTAATAACATACCGGATGATGGGATGACGGATGGTCTACAACGAAAATATTTCCTTCCTGGCAGAGCGTGGGCATTTCGCTAGCCACTTGTAAGGTTACTCATCAAACATGCTAACTTAAGGTGGAATAGTTTGAATGGTTGGTAGAAGTTGTAGTTGTATTAAAGCATTTTCTTTGCGAATTCACCGCCCTCTGGAGAATTAGGTTGAAGTCTCTAGGGATGACAATAGTTAGAGACTTCAGAATACAAATATACGCCATTTGCTCAGTTCTGACTATGGTATGAGGGTCATCACATTTCGAGCTAATGGGTTAAGTGAGCTGTTGTACAGCAACCATTTCAACCTTTCCCAACCAAAACTAAGCTTTGCATACGTTACGGAAAAGTTGATTAACCCTGAACCGTAAATATTTTTTTCCCCGAGTTAACCTTTAATTCATTTTTGTGTTTACTGGGTACTTATGTATACATACACGTATACAAATGTAAGTAACACGAAAAGTAATCAATATGCGCTATTATAATCCAGCTTTCACAACTCTGTACGCCATCGTTGCGTTAAGAGTAAAATTTATGTACAATACATACGAGTACATATGTTCATATGTAATTTTCTGCATGGATTTTTACAAGTCATACACATACAATGCATATTTTTATATACCATACCATACATATAAGCTTTAAGCAGCGTTTGGAACTAGTGTGCATATCTTGGAATCCTTCATCTAATTAATAGCTAATGGTGGATTGTAATTAGCTTGGCTTAATGGAGCTTTCACATTGTTATAATGGCAATGTGTTTCATGAATAGAAAGTGCTTACGATACAAATATTCGTACATACATACGGGTGGGAGTCACAAAGCCAAATAAGCATGGTCATAGGTTTTGAGATAAATATTTGGAAATAATAGAAAAAATTTAAATAAAATTAAAAATGCGGAGCCGAGTACTTTGACATTAAATTAAAGCTCCTTTTGATGAATTGCTGGATATCCTCAAGAACACCCATTTTCCGGAATGTTCTACAGACTACGACCATCTCCCACGTAGGGAAAGCGAGTGTACTTTTGATACCAGTAGTATTGTATGTCACAGATGTTTGGGTTTCAACCTTTTAAACTTCCATAGTTGGATGGTGTCTTTCCCGCTGAACTACAGCGGTCTGAGGGGTATATTCACCAAGCTTGGACTAATGCTAAAGTAATCATTATCCCAAAAGAAGGCAGATCCAAGTATGGTAGTCCAAAGAATGTTATACCTTTAAGTCTTCCCTCTTTCCTCTTAAATTCTTTTCAAGGCTCGATCTATCCCCAGAAATCCTCTCGGGAAAGCAACACGCGTATATTTCCTATGCTTTGTCTCTTCCTCGACATTGAATGGGGTTTTAAATTCTTAATAGAGGCTCTTCGAGAAATGGGTCTCCAACAGCCCATAGTGAACTTTGTAGAGCCTCTTCTAAGAAACATGATAACTTTCGTGGCGATGTGCAGTATCAGTATCAACCGGCACACAAAAAAAGAGGCATCGCTCAGGCAGGAGTTTTATCATTTCTACTATGGTGTTTCACAGTAAATAGGCTAAATAGAAAACTGAACAACACAGAATGCGGTTTGTAATACGCCGACGACATTACCCTAAGAGGGACAGGGATATTCTTAGACTGAAAGCTCAACTGGACCTGTAACACGGCCAAAGAAGTCTATAACTGCACTTTACGCTTGCAAAATGGGGAAAGGCAAAAGATGAGGTCCAAGACCGATTATCGTGTACTGGATAAATCTTTTTCCCACGAGAATCTCTAACAGAAATGAAAGGTTTACCAAAGAAGTAGACTCGAGGCGGTTAATATCAATATCCGTTAACTCTTTTGAGTTAGTAAACGATCGGCAAATATTAGTCTCAACCTCACAAACATATGACAGTTCAGAAAGAGACGCAAAGATGAAACAGTCTACTTCTGTATACTCCAATCGACAGTGACCTTACAGCTTCCTGGGATGCCCTTAGGACAAGGGATCCAAGTCGAGAAATTTTTTTAAAGATTCTTCTGCATCATCTCGTATCTTTGAATTGGTATGAGCGACCAAGAAGCGGCTTCCGTTGTCGTGGTTAGTTCGGCTTAAAAGACGCTGCAGTGTTCAGGAAGTCTCTCGCTAATGGTGATAGCAAACTCCATAACCCACTTTTCCAATAAATAAAGTGTAACAAAGTGTGTGAAATGCTAAGCCTTTCACAAAGGCAGTGTAGAGATTGAAGATAACGACACCCTGGTCTTCTGGACTTTCCAGTACATCGACAACTGACGAAAACGTAGATAAAGTAACAGAATGATTATGAAAAATCGCCGAACTGCAATTAGGGAAATCGCTTATAAAGTAGGCATATCGAATGGGTCATGTCATGACATGTTTGCCAATGTGTGCGGTATGATACGCGTGGTAGCCGAAATTGTCCCAAAATTATGGAATCTGGTGCAAAAACGGCGGTGATTGGAACTGGTGAAAATTGCTCAGGAGTCAATAAATGAGACCACCGACGATGCAGAATTACCCAATTCTATTGTAACGACTACAGATGCCTTCGTTTACGGATATGATACCAAAAATAAGGCCTAAACATTGTAAGGGAGATACTGTGATTCGTCAAGACCTAAAAAATGCTCGACAAATGCGGTCAATTGTATCAAAAGTTATGTTAACCATAAATGACAATAAAATCACTTCGTAGTATGAACTAAAAGAGAGTGAAAGTGTTGAGGATATTGTTGGAAGGAGCGCTGGCACAATGTCATCATCTCTAATGGGACTACTCTCAAGGCAAGAATATCAATGCAGACGAGTAAATAAAATATTTTCTCTTTTATTGAAAAGAATTAAAATTTCGAAATATCATCCAGCACAAAGAAAATATCAAAGTGCTAATAAGATTTTTTATTTTTTTAACAGTAATTAAATAATCCTTAATATAAGCGCACATAAATGTTGACGTCATCTTCCTGCT
The DNA here is from genome assembly GCA_037013455.1 of Ceratitis rosa. Taxonomy (NCBI): domain Eukaryota; kingdom Metazoa; phylum Arthropoda; class Insecta; order Diptera; family Tephritidae; genus Ceratitis; species Ceratitis rosa. Next base: position 10,117,393 of record JAWMAG010000039.1, read on the forward strand.
TGTAAAGTACTCTATTGTATAACATTTTGATATTATAATTTGACTGTAATTAATTTCCTGACATTGCGTTGTCAAATATGACATCGTTGAAATTACAACAAAAAACAACAACAAGCTAAATAATACTACAACAACAGCATATTAGATAGATAAATGGATTTGATAGCAAGCATATCCGTAATTGCGTTAGTTAAGTGATTATTTGAAATTATTTAATGGCTTTGCAACGCTTCACTGACCGCAATAACAATAACAATGAAGAAAATGAACACTCATATATGTACATATATGCTTATACATACTGTACGTGTATGTTTACGACTTTTGTGTGTGTAAATGTACAATAGTAGCACATAAGTTTCCCTAATGTACGAACGTACATGCATATGTACATATATATCTATATATTTATATATAGTTAACATAAAGTTCTACTCACTCATTGCTTTCTTCGTCACTTTGTTGATTCGCGAAGAGCACAAATCTCTATTTGGAGCTTTTGTATAGATGTATGCGTGCATGTCATGCACACATATACGTGTAGATTGTTGTTGAGTTTGGTTTAACCGTAAATTTGTAGCTATGATAAGTGCATATGCATTCACCAAGTATTGGGGTAAATAAATGTGAGGGTAATTCTGGATTTGCTATCAAACATTAAATTTAATTTAAACTCTGAATGGATGCATGCATACATATATATATATATATATATATATATATATATATAATATATACCATACCTACATACGTACACGTATGTTTAAGTGGTGTTATTCGAAATGAAATAAGAAGTTTTTTGATCCAAGATTTCGACATTTGAAAGTAATGCTAACAAACATGTTCAAAGTGATTTGAAATGTAAATTTATTTTCTAATTTCAAAAAATAAATAAAATAAAAAAATAAAATAAACAAAAAATTTGGAATGATAAGTGGTAGAGAATTTGGTTTTTTCAGCGCTATACCTACATAATCTTTTTCTTTATTGACGAGACATCGCTTACGTCACTATTGCCGAGTAGAAAACAACACTCTATACGACACTTCTAACAGCTGTTCGATGCCAGTTGTAGGCACCAACAGAAGCCAAGGTTTTCTACACTTGGAGTTTCCAATGGAATGGAGATCTTTCTCTTCCTTCTCTGCTTCCATCGGTGGGTAGTGAATGGAAAACTACTACAGCTGGCGTGTTTCCAGCCAGAAGTCCATACGGCTGATATGATCCAATATCTGCCGTATTTTGTCTTAAATTATTTGCAAAACCTTTCTCGCGAAAATTCCAAGTGCCGACTCATCAGATGTTGACATCGTCCACGCTTCTGCGCCATACAGCAGGACCGGTATGATGAGCGACTTGTAGAGTTTGGTTTTCGTTCGTCGGGGGAGGGCTTTACTCTTCAATGGCCTACTCAGTCCAAAGTAGCACCTGTTGGCAAAAGTTATTCTCTGTTGGATGTCCAGGCTAACTTTGTTGCTAGTGTTAATACTGGTTCCAAGATAGACGAAATTATCTACAACCTCGAAGTTATGACTGTCAACAGTGACGTGGGAGCTGAGTCGCGAATGCGATGACCGTTTGTGTGATGACAGGAGATATTTGGTTAGGCCCACACATGGGCCTATCCTCCGTACAATTATACATAACAATATTTGGCATCCCTTAGTTCTAAGCTCCAGTAATAACTACTTTGGTCTCTGATAGATAGACAGTGTAAAATTTTTAACTTCCAAAAATAGTTTGTTTAACCTCAGTCACCGCAGTTTTATGGCAACAGAAATATCTTGCTTTCTTCTTATTCATTTACCGTAGTGTTCTTTTTTTTAATTCTTGCCTTAATAATTGAGTAATAAGACATTTGGTTAACACATTCTGTCAAGATGAGCTGAAACTTTTTTGATATTCATTTTTATGATTTATAAGAAATTTCAACACTCGCTTCACCATACACACCTACACACACACACATACATATAAATGCTTCTTCGAGTTTCTATAGAATTTCTTTGCATTTCTTTTATTATTTATTCTTCACATATTTTTTTCACATTCGCTGGGAGTAATTGCCTTGCTTTCATTACTGCTTTATTCCTTCCACTTTGACAAAGTGATTCACAAACTTTTATAACAGTTTTAATTAACTCGATCGGCATTTATTTCGTTTGATATACAATATTCTTGACGCTTTTCCTGTGGGCTTTATTCGTTAATTAATGTACTGTACGTGTATGTGTGTTTGTGTGTACCATATGTGTATTTTGTTAGTATTAAATTGAGTGAGCATATTTGGCTAATTACTTTTATCAGTAAAACTTTCGAAGACGACTTACTTCGCATGTGTTAAGATATGTGTGTACATGTATATTAAACCTTATACAAAAACTTGATATAATGTCTTTTCAGCACATCTGAAGTAGTGTTGTTGGAGTTAACTTATATGACAAAAGGGTGTAAACATGTTTGTACTCATGTGAAGGTTGATCTTTTAATACTCAATTTAATAATTATTTTGTATTATTTTTAAGCAAATTTTTAGGCTTAATCGGAGTTCTTTATTATGGGGTTGCTTAGGTAGAAGTAACAAATGATACAGATCATCCCACGTCTACTGGTAATGGTATGCAATCGAAGAACTCCCATACAAACGCAATTCATAACAAAGGCCATAGATGACTCCATATCTTTTCCCTACAAATACCTGAGCGAGGATTTGAAAGATTCCCTAGCTTTATCGCGTTTCCAAAAGAAAGAGCCCGTTCAGAACACTTTATGCGAGAATTTTGACCTTAGGATGGAATGCAGCTTCTTTGACCTTCCACCAGGCGTTGTTAACTTGATTCAGGGTTCATCTATGCAGAAGCAGACCCCACAGAGTAGTACGACGAGTAGAATGATTTCTAGCTGCTTAGCTAAGGGAACTCATTCTGGCGATCATTCACTGTAAGGAAACTTCGTAGAACAAGATGGACTTGACCATAGTTGCGCACTGATTAAGTATGCAAAATTATAGAAATGTTTACTAAGCTCCTCTTTAAAGTCAATCGGCAACTTAGAATAAATTGTAGTTCATATTTATTTTGTTGGAAAATCATGAAGACTCATACAAAAAATTGGCGGAGGAGCTCAGCTGAAACTCCCTTTAGTGGTTAAAAAAAAATGCCGTACGGCTAAATGCGATTCATCTTTGAAGAGACCGCACAGGGTACGCCAGTATTTCGGAAGTGGCTTACCACCCTTCTGTTTTCTGTGTCGGTAACACTTTTGTCAACAAAATTCCCAGAGAGGAATGAGTGGGAAAACGTAACAATTCTGGATCGAGCATCCGTATTCAACTTCTCTTCCCTTTAAAGACTTTTGTAGCGGCTGCGGAGACAGAGACGAGAAGCAGACGGTGGAGGATTAACTATGCAACTGTCCCACCCTAAGTGCAGTCCGACATCTTTTCCTGGGTAATATTTACTTTGAATGCTTTGCAGTTATAGCGTCATAAAATAAACCAAGTGATTTCAGCATATAGAGAGGAGAGAGGAATATCTTCGATAGATCTGTCATAGGTATCACGAAGATCATTGGACGCTGTGTTTGAGCAAACCAACTATCTAATTACAAAGCGTCAAATATATATAATTCAGTTCATAGATAATTGAGCGTCAAAGAAGTCCTCTCCTTCTTGCCTTAGTATTTTGACTTTTTTCTTCGGAGGACCAGTCAACAGCTACCACGCTTTAGAGAAAATACAAGTTGTAACACGAAAATTATATTTGGTTGCTTTTTTATCAGATTTTTGTTCAAGTTAAATAATTTCTACTGCGCACAAAGAATAAGTAGATATTGTAAAGTCATTTCGACTTCAAACACTTTTTTCTAAATATTTTCTGATTTTTAAATACCGACATGTCCTAGGCAGCAAGTGTGGTGAATGTCAACAGAACACACTTAACGACATACATACATACATGTACGTACTACACATGAAATGAGGAATGATGTGAGCATAAGTGCGTAAGTGTTTACTTTATAACTAAAGGATATCTTTGCTTTGTATCAGTTTTTGTTAACACGCCTTACCGCCTTACCCACTGCTGAAACACTTGCCCTTATTGCCTTCATTTGTGTTCTTGACAAATAAACCCAGCCTCTTTCTTTGCCGCTTACCCATTTCAAACAATTTACTTTTCTTCGTTTTGATATCACTTTCATGCTCTCTTCGCAGAAGTTAGTTTTGCTTTGGCTACCTTTTGTTTACAGAAAATGTGTTCCTACCCTCGTGTTGTAGCTTTATGGGAGTATTGCAATTTCAGCAGAAGGGTGCTGGATTTTGGCTAAAATGGAAATATTATTTTTTTTGCTATTATGTTTTGAATTCGTTTTGTAAATTTACATCTTGTGTGCACTTAAGTGCACTTTGAGTAGAAGCAGAGAATGCTTTATGCAAATGTTTGTTTGTATGAAAAATGTTCTAGTTTAATTTATGATTGGTATAAATTTAATAAATATTGTTGCTATTGCTCAAAGTACATACACGTATGTTCGAATTGCCATAAACCTCAACTTTCCCTTCGCAGATACTAAAAGCTTTTCGCACTTTCTTGCAAAGGACTTTCCTTAAAGATTTTATTATGAAGGCTTATAAAGTGTAAGTGGTCCAAGAATTGATGCTTTAAGATCGCTTAGCACTATTGGGTGAAGATAAGATCGCTTGGCAGCAGAAGATAGGAATTTTCACCTCAAAAACAGCTGTAACCTCGGCGGCTACCTCACTTAGCAAAGCTGTCGTTTTTGGGCCCCGAAAACCCATATGTAGCCATGGAGAGGCCGACACATTCTCAGCAAATGACTGTTTGGTGTGGAATGTGAACCGACGGCGTCTTTGATCGATTTTCATTCAACGGCGAAAACAGCTGCCGTTGCCGTCAATGTCGATCCTTGCCCTCCCATGATCGGAGATTGTCTGTTTCAAAGGTGACAAGCGCGATGTGAGATTTCAAAAGGGGAGTGTACATGCTACGTGGCTACACCAATGTTCTAGAAAATTATCGTTGAATTCGCCTTTGCAATCATAGAGGGCCGCATTATCACAAATACTATATTGAAAAATTAGTTGAATAAAATAGTACTCGATCAACCACCGGAATATTGAGCTCTTCAATAAAGGCAAAATTAACGAAATGAAAATTTTTCGTGGCCTACCCATTAGTAGGAAAAAAATGCAGCAAAAATGCCAAAGTCTGTGGGATAGAGATTAAAAGAGAAGTCAACTATCCAACAGAATTTAAAAAGTTCATGTGAGTACACTGTCAAACTCAATTCACAGTAGTTCGTTGCACCAGCGAGTTTGTTGCCGTCAATCCGACATCTATGTTCATCTAATGCATTGTCACGTTAACTCTGCCATGGCTACACGGCGAGTTTACTCACACATACGAGTACATATGAATATGTATGTATGGTATATGCATGTTGGTACTTTGGGGATGCCTCAACAGTAAAAATTTGAATATACAAAAGGTGTCAATGTGCCTCAAAGCTCATAATTAAATTCTATTCACTTACTTTTGCCATGAATGTGTCTAAACTACTATGTAAGGTGGGCGGGTGATATATGATTCTCTTGGCAACATAGTATGGAAAGCTTTTCGACGGTTTTTCATGTTTTTATTACTGAAATAATATGTATTTGATATTTTTTATAAAAAATAATTAAAAAGAAAATAATAATTATTATTTCTCTTTACTTTTTAGGTAAGTGAAATATGGTGGCGAGAAGTAGTGAGTACAAGTCCTTTTTATATAAGCAGATATATTCGTAAGTATGAAATACTAACAGAAAATTAAAAAATTATACGCTTTGACAATTTTTTGGCCCAACTACACTCATATATTCATATATTTGAGTCCATGAACTTCGAACTAAAATAATTTTGCAAGTATTCTTTGGCACATTATATCATTATCTTCTAGAAAAATAAAAACAAACACTTAGGAAAGCGTTCAAGTCAAGAGTTAGTGTCTAAGAGACTCTGATAGAAAATTTGAAAATGCATAAAGAGACATCTCTTTATCTCCATATAACCTGCCGAAGATGAAAGTGAGATTCCTTCCAAATCATGTGGAGGTGGAGATACCGCGACAGGGTCAATGGTACAAAACAGCTTTTTGTCAGGTTGCTCACTTTTCTTTGTCAATGTCGCCTTGGTTGTTAAGTTTTTTTTTAACAGTAATTATAATTATACTATAGAAATTACATAAAGTTCATAATATGAAAGCTTGAATAACCTTAAATAAAAAAAATGCAAATTTAGAATAATAAATATTAGAAACTGGCAGAAGTGTAGAAATTTCCGTAATGTGTTTTTTTTTATTAAAAGCTCAGCGACACGCTTCTCACAGTGTGAATAATTGAATCTGAAACAAAATAAAACGTTTTTCTTAATCTACATTAAAATAGTTAGGGAATCACGTAGTAAGTTTCATAAGAGCCCAGTTTTTTTGTTCTTTTCCCGTCCCACGCACTTTTCGGACGGCGGTCATGTCAGCCTTTAATTTTATTAGAATATGAATAAGCTGGACAGTGGCTTCTTCCCAATTAAGCGACCAGACGTTCCAGGTGCATGTCCTCAAATCGTGTTACTTAAAATATTTGTATAATCAAAATGTGTGTCTCGCATTCGAGGCTTTAGTTGGCTTTTCATTAGAGTAAACTTTTAATTTGCACAACCGTAGGAGAATTCGGCTTCTTGGTTTAGCTCGACTCCAAATGGATGCTTCTTGGCTATCCAAAAGATACTTGGTCTTAAACTGGAAGTCGTGTCCTGTTGGTACTATGGTATATGCAAAATAATCATTTATGGCCATTCCCAGATGAATAGAAATCAAAAACTTTCCACACTTGCGTGAAATCCCACCCATGGCCCCATCCTCTAGGTAGGGGTTTCAAAAATAATGATGTAATTTGAAGAAAAACTTATTTTGTAGACCAGAAAAATCTGTATTTTTTATAGTAATGATTTAAATTAATTTATCGAAAATCTCCAGTCGTGCTTCTCTTTTAAATATCTATTATGCTACTTTGCTACACCCGTTGTTTTTGATACTAATTGGTGCGGTAATACGTAGTTCCTGCTTGTCAGGTAGCCATTCGAGGCAGGTAGTTATTAAAGAGCAGACCGGCATGCTCGGAACTTTCTTAAAACCTTTGTGTTTTATGCTAAAACATTTATCATCATCATTTATCATCATCAAAATTACATATAGTATATTCGGACGAAGATGCATCCAAATCCCTTAGTGTTTCTTTTAAATGAAAAATGAGAAAGTTGTGTAAAAAATTTGTACGATGTGCCGCCGTAAAAATTGTTGTCTTTTACATGGGTTTCACAGTTTCAAAAAATCGAATTTTTTATACCTTTCAAGTACAGAAATTGGTATATAAACTTTGGTACGAAATGCGTAAGTATCAAAAGGAGAAGAGATGGACGCAACATAATTTATATTGATCGGGTCAGTCTATCTTTTATGCTTAACATCCAGATTCATCTCTAGATGCAAACTTAATGTCAAAAGGCATATTTTATTGTGTATTTATTTCCTATTCAGCTCGACCACTAATTAGGGTACTCTTTTCAGCAACCTCTTGTGTTAATCATGAATATTGCATACATTTTTTAAAAACTTCTAACGAATGACCATTTTCTTTTCAAATTTCATTTATTGCATATTTTTCTTATTTATGCACATACTTATGCAAACATTTTTGAGCATTTAAATTTTTCCACTAAAACCTCGTCATTCCCAACGTTGAGGAGATACACGTATGCAAGTGAATTGTTAGCAGTTATCATATGCAGTGGTTGGCGAAATTTTAATTAAAAACACTGTATGTGGCACAAGAAAAACCACAACAGCGCAACGGTTCATCATCAGTGTAGTAGAATTAAATATTATATATATATATAAATAAATGCAAGTATGTATTCATGTATGCTTTTAAAAAAAGAGTGTATTAACTTACACATATGCATACGGTTTATACCACTATATGCCCGGCAGGGAGTAGGTAGACCAGTAGGCAAAAATTTTAGTTGAATAGTAGTAGTTAAACACTAGTAAATTTGAAGATGAAAACATACTAGTTGATTATTTGTATAGCAGTTCACCAGTAAGTGGTATAATATGCACGCCATGGCTGAGTTCTATTCTCAGTTATGCTCTGTTGAAGTGTGCAAAATGAGGTTCATCTTTTCAACGTTAAGTTAAATGTTGCAGTACGTTATGTTCACGGTGCGAATCTCGCTACAAGCAAACTCATTTTTATTTTGTTTATTTTTTGATGAAGTAGAAATTCAACATGCCTAAACGAACTAGTATGAAAGAGATGTATACACTGAACATTAACAGTTCGTAGCATATTGCCATGTGAATACATGCTAAATAGATTGAAGAAGAGATAGTTAGTGTCAGAAAGTAAACCAGTTGGTTTCTAGTTAATAACTAGTATTTTTGCCTGCATGGTGTTGTACATACCACTCTGCAAGTATGTGAAGTAAAATGTGTGCACACAAAAAGGCAAGCACTTCAAAGTCATAAAAAAGTATGTGAAAGATTGGTGAAAAGTTGTATGAAAAGAAACTGACCCATAAAATTTCATATAAAGGCATAAGTAATTATGTGCATACACGTATGTACAAGTGTACGAGTAAAGAATGGTGAAAACAGCATACGAAATGCCAGTGTCAGCATTAAGTAATATTAAAAAAATGTACGTTACACTTAAAGTATAGAAATGTGGATGTACATCTGTAGAGGCACTGAATGAGCTTGGAAATTTATGTATTAAAAACAAAAAAAAAAAAAACAAAAAAAAAAAAAAAAAAAAAAAAACAAATAAATATATTGTAAAACCGCAAACTTATATAGATGTATTAATACATATTCCCGTATACTTATAAATGTAAAAAATGTGGTACAATTTTTAATGATTTACAAGAATTATATTACTAAAGAAAATCTAAAGAAATAATTAAAAATTATTAAAAATTAAAATAAAAAATAAAATTAAAATAAAAATAAAAATAAGAATATACAATAAGACATTTTGCTTGTACTGCTGATACCCAAGTATATTATTCCACATCACTGTAAGTAGATGTAAGTATGTATGTACATTTGTAAATATACCATATACCATTACTCATACTAATTGAGAATACGTTATGTGGTAATTTGCGGCGCATAAACACTCATTCATATACGAGCAATACCTGAGCCTGTGCGTAAAGCAAAAACAGAAATATGAGCGACATACCTATGTAAACGCACACATACCCTATACAGTCAAACATACACACACACACGACATACACTCATCGTTGGCTGCAAATAATTTCACTACTGAATAGACCACACAATCTGGTTGCGAGTTGCTGCTGCTTATTGGTTGCGTATACGCCGTGTGCGGTTGCCCATAAGCTGTTGCGGTTTTATGTGTATTTTCAATTTTCCACTACTTTTTCACGGTGAATTATTTTTATGCGTCTGGCATTTATTTTAACTTCTTTAAATTGCTTTTTACTTTAGCACCACTACATACACGTATGTACATTCACGATGTAATAGTATTTTCTCCCTACTGATTTTCTCGTCTTTCATTTATTTTTGTGTGTTTTTTTTTCTTTTTTTCTGTTCATTATACGGTGGTAGTTTATCTGTGTATTTGGGTCAGTGAGTTTTGGCATTTACTTGTATCCAGTTACAAAAATATGAAAAAAAAAATTAAATATTATTTGCTGTGCTAATTTGTGAAACTGTTTTTTTTCTCCGAAAGCAAGTTCAAAGTGTTCCTTTTTTTTAAGTTTTTTTTGTGCACAAATGGAATTTCGCTTTTCATGGATTTTTTCACAAAACTCTGTTTGAATCAAAAAGCTACACTTTGAACTTAGATTCTTCTAGGGAGTGAAAGATAAAATTCAAATTTGCTGAAGAGGTATTTCAGAGCACATTGGAGTCAATAGCTACAAAAATTCTTCTAACCGGAAATTAAAGATGTGGAGATGAAACCGCTATCAAACTACCATTTGATCCATTGTTTGGAAAATTTTGCATTTGAGCTTTTTTTGTTGTCTGTCAATTGCTGTGAATACGTTTATTTTTCGATTTACCAGGTGTGTTAGTTGAAATTTGCCGGTTTTTTGATAAAGAAAACACTTAATTTTCTCAAATTTTTTTTATTGCAGTCGATGGGCCAGCTTGACCAAAGTAAAGCCATGATTTTTTTCGCTTCGGGTTTTCAAAATAAATCCATTTTTCGTCCCCCGTGACAATTCGATGCAGAAAAGATTTCCTTTCAAACCGTTGAAGCAGCATTTCACAAACGGTTTTTCGATTTTCCATTTGTCTATCGTTCAGCTGGTGTGGCACCCATTTTCCATACTTCTGGATCTTTCCCGTGGCTTTTAAACGTTGCTGTTTTTGCCGCTAATAAAATCATTAAATATATTAACATTTCTTTTATATTTTGTATGTATTTTCGATAGTGATATTCGTTTTCTTAATACTTTTCGTAATACTTTTCTTTTAATTTAATTTACGGCACAATTTACTTGCCATAGCAACAGATGAATTAAACTAAAACATGTGTTTTTATATTTTTATTATATTTTTATATATATTTTTCAGTAGTATCTGGTACTTTGTCAGCTTTAAATGCATTCTTGGCCAAGTCGTAATGGCAAGTTTCTCATGAATGACGAAGTTATACTGCCTTCCCGTGTTATAAGCAAAAAATTTTCCTTATATAATATGCAAAAACACTGACTATATCACCTATGTTCATCACATTCAACGTAAATGTTAATTTTAACATGGCTGCTTGCTATGATATTAACAGAACATTAACGTTTAACATTATCTGTTAACGATATAACATTAAAAACAGCTTTTCACTTAATGTAAAAATGAAAAGGAATTAATTTTGATAAGTGCTTTAAGGGGTTAGGGGTAGTCATTTTTTTTTTGCATTTTCGTTAAGTATAATATCTTAAAAATAATCTCTGAAAATTTCAAGTTAATCCGATAATTCGTTTTTAAGTTATTCGACAAATAACAAAGAGAGGTCGGGCCTTTCAAAGCGCTCGGGAGCAGGTAGCTAGTATCTAGTGTGAAACTTTAAAAGCGTTTTTCTCAAAACTATGTTTTTTGAACTGGTGACAACTGTAACTCGAAAACCGCTCAGTTGATTTTAATGAAATTTATACAGCTTTTAGAATATATAATAAACTCGGGCCTTATTCAAATTTCTTTTTTTTTTTTTGAAAAATTTCGATTTTTTAAGACCAATTAACTGTTGATTTTTTCCCAAAAATCTAGACAAAAATTTCCTGAGGCCGCCATTTTGTTAATTTTTGAAAAAAAAAATCTTTGGTTCAGGCCCAGGATTTTTTATTTCTAAAACTAATTTTTTTATCCGATTGATTTCAGATGAATCTCCAAGGACTTATGATTGTCACCGCAAGGACCTTTTTTTGGAACTGGGTTAACACAGCCAGCTGTAACTTCGGAAATAATTTTGTTTTTTTTGAAATTTTCGTGACTTCAAGTCAAAACATTGTTTAATAATACCATATCACTACTTTTGTAAAATAAAATTATTTAATAGCAAAAAAAAATACTGAAATTTCTCATTTTTTCGTGCCTCTGACTACCCCTAACCCCTTAACGAAAGAAATTTTTCGTTTTACAAGAACTTTATCGTTTGTATTATTAAAAAAATAAAAATGTATTTTTTCAACCTAGATTTAAAAAAAAAATTAAAAGAATCGATTTTTTTGTATCTGCATTATATTGCATCAAAATATAACAAAATCCAAAACGAAAATCTATTTACTTTATACCATTAAAGAAACTATCACAAGAATTTACGCAAAATACTTAATGAGGATCTGGTAGGGAGGACATTGTCAGTAAGGTGATTAAGGTAAAATACCGTTAGAAGGAGTCTGAATTGCAAATTTTTTTCAAAAAATATGTCACTTAGTACATTTTTAAAAACTTTTATAAACATTATTTAGGCCCAAATTATATATCGTGAGGAGGTTAAAAGGAAAAATATGGGAGAACCCATATTATACCCTGACGATTTGTTAACACAATTTGCAATAATTCAGAATTCTGTTGGTAAATTGTCAATTGCACTATAAATTTGTCTAATGATTTTCGAAATGCAGGTGCAGAATAAGAAAAAAAATATATATAAACTAAGCCGCCACCCGTTCGGAGGATAGTTTTTTATGAGGAGCCTTTGTTTCAGGTCAGAAATACTCTCAGACATTTCCTGCCGAGAGAGATCGCAATTAGGAAATTTAACAACATTTTTATATAAATTATTTTTTTATAATTTTTGGACGTTGGTCAGGCCGGGACTCGAACTCTGACCTTCCAAAAATATTTTACCAAAGATCGAATCATCTGTTCACGAAATGTACGGTGTTAAAACGAACGTTACAAGCCAGTTGAAAATAAGTCAGCTCAGCGTTATTCTTTAGTTTTGTTTTCTCCAAATTTCCATTCTTTTTAAATTTAACTCATTTTGATTGAATTATTAATAATTGAGAAATTTTTATGAATATCATCCGATTTTCATTACAAAAATACTCTTCAATACTCTTCAATAAATTTTAATTTTTACTCTTCCCTCAGATAATTTTGAAATTGTTTTTTGTTTTATAAAAAATATTTTTTTGTGAAACAAAACACTTTAGTAAACTGCCAGACTGCATATATGCGCACCTTCTAGTGACTTTATCATTTTTATATGAAACAATTCATGAATATCGTTAACTCTTTTAGTTCGAGCTTTTAAAAGTTAATTTTATGTTTATAGTTAAAAAATTTTTAACTATTTTATTTATCCTTTTTAACGATTATGTATTTGTAATTGAAAAATCAAAAGTTGCGTAATTTTATTACTAATTATTTAAGCATTTACGAGCATGCGCAACCAGTCTAAATACCAAAAGCATAACTCGAAAGTTATAAAATTGAAAATAAATACCCCACCAGCATATAACAACACAGCGCACAGCACAACGCACAACACAGTGGAGCAGCGCTTAAGTTCCAACTACGAAAAACTGCAATAAAATGTGGCGAACGGGTCGAAAAGTTTTCTGTTTTTATGTGCTCGTATTTTTCCTGATTTTCCCCGCAACACGCCATTGATGTGCACCAGCACTTTACGCCCTCTTTGCTAAACAATAGTTTCGAAAACTACCTTTATTCTTAGGCACACTCACACAGGCACATCACTAAGCTTTACAACAACTTCAACACCATTCACTTGGCACCCTCCAACCAGCCATCGAGTGACTTCTTGCTGCGCTTTTGTGCATTCATTTGTAAATTTTATGCATTTATTTGTGTTGCAATCTGCGTTTAGCTATAATGATTCTATCACTCGTTGGCGAGTAGTTCGTGTGGCGAAGATAACTAAGTAAGCGTGTAGATAATAAAAGTTCCGTTGACGATAATAAGGGCGAGAGTAACCGAGCGGGCTGTATACGTGATACATGCACGTGTGGACTTTTATTACCTTACCGTAATCATGGGTTGTACTCGTAAGTAGAGAAACGTGGCTTTGGTATATTAGAGGAGATTGTATTTTTTATATATACGGGGTGGATGGGAAACCCCGTATTTTTCCCATAAGTATATCGTATATGCTGATAATTGAGCGGTTAGAAATAAATCATGAAGAGTTAAGGAATAAATTAGATAATTAATTAAAACCCTCTCATTTTTTATACAAAACTTACTATATTTCTTTAACGCAATACAAAAGGCCCGAGCTGGCACTCTTTCGAAATTGGAGCCTATCAGTGTGGCCTTAGACCTGGTAAATCCACCATTTACCATATAAGATGGACATATAGTTCAAAGCAGCATTCGACAGCACGAAAATTTTTACCTCCGCTAGTTGATATGACTGTAAAAGCCAATAGCTCCACCAGAATTGTAAGGACCACGCCCAGCCATAAGTTCTTTTGATTGTAGAAAGAAGCAAGGCTTATTGGCCCGTTTAAAAGCGAGTACGAGAACGAGAACGAGTTTAAGCAATACCAAAAGCTTCGTCAGGGTCGCTAAGAATCTTTCCGGGTCACCCTTACAGCTACTGTCCTACACCGATGATATTAACATTATTGGCCCTCAACAACCGCGCCGTGAGTTCTATTTTTCCAACTAGATGAGGAACTTGGCTCTCATGACACTGTTGACTGTCATTACTTTGAAGCCTTAGATAATTTTGTATATCTTGGAACCAGCATTAACACTACTAATAATGTCAACCTTGAAGTCCAACACAGAATCACTTCAATTGAAAAGTATAGTAAATTCCTCTCGCGACGAGCGAAAACCAAACTGTATAAGTTCCTCATTGTTCCTGTCGTGCTTTATGATGTGAAGGCATCTACGATAACAAGATCTGATAAGCCGGCGTTGGAAGTTTTCGGTAGAAAAATTTTGTTGAATATTTATAGTCTCGGAGGCCGATCGAACGATGCTGTACGAGGTACAGTAGGTAAACTGGCTAAGTCCCATTACCCGGCTGGATGAGTATACTCCCGCGTTGAAAGTTTTCTTTGCAGTACTCTCCTGTAAAAGTAAAGCAAGAGGAGTACTACGAATACCACCTGTTGGAAAGATTAGGTGGCTGTACTTGGTATTTATAATCGGCGCCAGTATAGTAGAAGAGGAAATATGTATATTATTTGTGATCGCAGCAACCAAGTGAAGCATCCAATAGGTTATATACTTTATGATCCTTATTTGCTACTTGTCTAAGATAGAACAAATTATCCTACTTAAGGAGCAGCATTTCTTGATAGCAATGATAAGGGTGAACCCGAAACAAGAAACAATGACGCCTGCGTGTGTTCTGCCAAATCTATGAGAAGGTGAATGCTAGAGTCTGTGTCAGTTATCCTTTAGTAAGTCCCCTGAAGAATGCGTATGGACTGGGAGATACAGATATCTTCCTTTAGGGAATTAAAGCCTTCAGTGTGGAATGAGGATAAGACGAAATGTCTTTCATTTTCATCAAGCTTTCGCGTCCTGGCATCTTCACTCTAGTCTTATCTTAGAAGCCGTTGAAATTTTCATCTATTGTCAGTTTAAAAATCTATTGCCAACTGAATTGACAAAGAGCTATTTAAGATATATAAAGTCATTATTCAGGGCATTAAGAAACAGCAGCTTATGATGACTGTATTGAAGAAACCACTCCAGCTTTAAATGTTTTCCATGCTGGTCTGGGTAGTGGAAGCAAGAGATGAGAAAGGCCTTCTCTGCTATACAATGGTCGGATGGACCACCAAGAAGAAACGACTGACACGCGCTGTTGTTGATTCCGCTGTTATCATGTAGCCATTGTCTACGAGAATTAAAAAGTGGAAAAAAGGCATTAAGCAGCAGTATTTTTTCATTTGCCCATAGCAATGTCTAGGAATTAATTCACATACGTGTAGATTTGATAAAATTAAAATATATTTTTTCCTTCAAACCGCGAAAATTAAATTTTTATAAATTATTATTATTTCTTGATAACAACAAAATATGCAAAATAGAAATAGAAATGTTATGTTTTTTTTTTTGAAAAATTGGCTCGCTGGTGGGAAAAGTGCATAGCAGGAAGTCACGTTTAGCGGAAAGGAAAATGTTTACAACCATATTGGCCCTACTACAACGGCCAGTAACTGTCATTAAAAATGCATTTGTCTACTAAGGTTTTTATTATTTTTGTTTGTCTTATTTTTTTTGTTTGGAAAATTATTTGAATAAAACTTACCTAAGCAGAAAAGTTGCTGATTATAAATTCATTTGCCTGTCAGTTGGTAGTGCTTTTCATCATTTGGTGGTAAGATAACTGCTGCCTGTGCTCTTTCATATTACCCCTACCCCCCTTGGCGCTCTACGCAACTTCACTGTACGTGCCGTGCCGACTCACTGTAATATTTTTCTTACTTTTACTCAAAATTTACTTGCATTTGTTGCACTAAGTTTTTGTTAATGCCAAAGTTTTGCATTTTAGAATTTTCCTTTAAGTCTATGTGGTTTATGTCCTTGTTGATGTGTAGTTACGTGTACATATATAGTATGTATATATGATGGTCTATTTGTTTTTTTTTTTTGTTTTTTTGATATATATGCATGTATATAGCGTCACGTGCGCTTGATGGCGTGTCTAAAATTCAGCCTACTTTTGTATCTCCCCTTGCACTTCGGCCTTTATCTAACTTCTTCGCACATACTTTGTTTAGTTATTTACTGCTCCTTGCTCTGTCCTCCGCTTGCGTACTCGCACTTTCTATGTAAACTTGTTTTGAATTGTCAACTTTTGCTGTGTCATTGTTGTGGCATTTATTTACAAGTTTTGAGTGTTGCCAAGCAATGGCAACTTTTCCACTTCACACAAGACATAATGAATACACTTGCAGAGAGATTATTAAGAGTTTCTTTTCGTTCTTTATTTTTTTTTTTTTTTCTTGAAGACGACTACTTGATTTATTATTATTTTTTGTATGTTGGTCGTAGCTGGTTTTGAGACCCAGTAAGAAATGCGTGGCAGAATTTATGCATTCAATTCTTAATTTTTTTTTCTGTATTTCTAAAATGTGAATTATTATTATTATTTATTTTGTAAGTGTTTCCTTATAAATGCACTACAAAAGGTTCTATTAAATTATGCATTTCCAAACACTTATTTGTTGAAAAAATATACCAAATTACAGACATAAAACTATGCGTCAAGATTGTTAAAATCTTACTAGTCAAAGCTGTGATAAAATATTACAATTTTTATTTCATTTTCCTGAAGCCTTCTTGGTATATTTATGCATTTCTACAAAACTAAACAATAATTCATTGTTCCGCCCCTTCATAATACCTGAAATTTTCTCACAGGGCATGTTCGCATACACTTGCAGGTGAAAATCTTCATCTACCTATAGTGGGCAATATGTTTTTGTTAAAAGGAATTTTTCTGAGTTATTCATAATTGTCGGACAAAACTTGTAATTTTGAGTTTCTTCTGCTTTTCTTGTTTGTGAATGGTAAAATGGAGATGGAGTAGTACAGTGGAAATGAGAAATTATACAGTAATTTAAATGTGCTTTGAGGTGTAAATATTTCACATAGTTGATGTGCTCCTCATTATAAAGTTATTACTGCTACTTTAAAGTTTAAAAGGGAATAAAAAATTCATATTATTTCTTTTTCTTACTTTTTTATTTACTCTGACTTTATTTGGAAATTGCTATAATTAATTTCTTCACATACGTTTAGACAAAAATTATTTACATTCGTATTATTAATATTATTTATCAGTAACATACTGTTGTTGTAGATCATATTTCCCCACGAGTGAGGCATGCCTAATTGACATGTAGTGTACCCAAGATATGTGGAGACGCATAGTATATGGTGGTTATATAAAGCTAACTCTTTGTAATGAGTTTCGAGGTGGAAAACGTAAGCGTTCCGAAAATTTTTTGTCTCAGTTTTGTGAACGCTGAATAGTTCATAAGGAAATACATGCAAGATTTCGCCTAATCTTCCATATAACTATGAGTTATACGTATGAGTTTGGCTTCATCGAAATTCCATGAAATCCAATTAGGCAATGACAGTCAGAAGTCCACTTATGTGTCAGAGTTTTGATTTTGGAATGAAGACAGCTTCTAGTGATTTTCACCAAGCTTCTTGTGCATGAAGGATCTTGAAACTGCGCATGTGTGGTTTTGCGTCTTGATGTTTTTCCAACAAATGGTGGTACCTACAGTTTATACTAAGCAGCCTCCGAACGGCTGCTGATTTTTTGATGAGGAGCTTTATTTCATGTCAGAATCACACTCGGAAGAGTTGACAATCCCTGTCGAGGCGGGAACGCAATTAGAAAATTTAGCTTAAATTTTTATTTAAGTTAACTTTCTTTAACTTTTTTGATGTTAGTATGACACCAGGATTTGAATCCGGGCCTTCCCAATGGCAGTACATAATGCTAACAACTCGGCTACCGCAGCCGCTGATTAGCTATCTGAATAAATGTGTCCTGTCTCAAATACTTTTGGAAGTTCTAGGTCTACTGAAATATTACAATGGTTTGAAAGTCTAAAGCCCACGCCAGTTAACGATTCTCAAAAGAAGACTCACATACCGATATTTCCATCAAGGTTCAACCTAACTGTTAAAAAAAACCTACCTTGAAAGTCACGACTCTTTTAGATGTTTCTGTAAAGATTTTAATGCTCATTCATTTTAATAATTGATTCCTCAGACTCTCTTTTATGTACCAAAAACTATTTGCTGAGAGCTACTGTTAGAACCAAGAGTAAGCGCGAATTTCCGCGAACAGTTTCTGGTTCAGGGCAATCCGTACTAACACGAATTTTCGTTCAACGGTCTTTTAGATTATCCTTCAGGCTCACTCCTAAGTCATTTAGGCGAGAACTAAGTCACGCGGGGTTTGTCGCCGAAAAAAAGCTTATCTCCTTCAAAGAGACTTATTGTGTAGATTATGGATTACTGAAGCTCTTAGGGATTACTTCAAAAATCTGTAGTGTGGCTGATTCTGACTCAATTCAATTTAAATATTTAAGAGTATTCAAAAAGAAGTTAGCTTATTTGTCTTCAAAGAACTATATCGAGTATTAAAAAAAAGCAATTATTAATAATTTTTATATTTTTAAGTTACATTTCAAACAAACCGAATGCTTGAAAATATATTTATATTGGGAGTAAAAACTATTGAATTCAGTCCGTTTCTTGTGTTCAAAAAAAGTGTTTTTTTTAATAAAAATAGGAAAAACGACATCAATTAAAGTATGCTCCGTCAGAAGCGGCTACTTCTTCCCCATCCCTCTGGTAATTTTCGAATACTCTCTCTAAAAAATTACAATTAGTACAATCTTTTGAAAATGAACCGAATTAGTTTTTACCCCCAATAATTTGGCCTCAATTTTTAAATCATTAAAACCGCAAATTTACGATTAAGGAAATCAATATCAAATCTGCATGAATGAAAATCGACCAAAATAGAAAAAAAATTTCTTTGGCAAGGCAAGTTAATCCTAAATGCTGATGACTAAATCAGCAAACAGAAAAAAGATTCAAAAAAGAAAACAACAACAGCGGCTATCACGATACCATATAACTGGCATTGCCACCAATGCTTAAGCTAAAGGCAATACCAATTGAGCCGTTAATATCTAAGTCTGTGGCATTAGTGTGGCCATGATACTTAAGCGAATATCCAAAAGTTGTAGCGGCAATAGTGTTAGTGCTGGTGCTTGTGGTGGTAAATAACAAACGGATGCCCAAAAGGCGCTTAATTACAAATCAATAAACTGACGCTGTAGCTGTAGCAGTTGCCGAGCAAAGCAGAGGTGTGGCAAAGCGATGGTAATTTAAGCGCCAAAACAGAAGGGTGTGCTAAAAGAGCTACATATATGTATATATGCAATCAACTCTTGGCAACAGATCGTTAGTGAGCTTTTATATACACAAACACACACATACACACTTATGCAACGATATAGATATTTGTATGTTCAAGTGAGCAATGTATTATATATACATAGGTGTGTTATATAACAGTAACCTTATCGCTAATTGCCATGGTGTGCAGCATAAAGCGTCAGTGAATAGTTTACACTAACGCTCGTTGCCAGCTGAACGGTAGTGATGGCGTAAAGTGTTCATATTTGTTTTTTTTTTTTTTTTTATTAGTTCTGATTCTTATGACGTTCTTTTTTCACTCTTAATCACTCAATTTTGTACTCACTAACACTTCATAAACACTTTCGCTGGCTTGTGTGCAACATTTTTTTATTTTCAGCTTTTTCCTTTGCAGTGTGTTTTATGCGCGGCACTTTTTCTTATCACCGCACACCAGGAAAAAGCTTTTTTTATTTTTAGTTTTCATTTTTAATAGAAAACTCATTTATTCTGGCAACTCGTTGAATACTACAATACTCTAACAGTTTTTCCTCAATTTATCGCGCCTGAATAGTACTTCAGAGAAGATTTGAAAATCCAGCGGTTTGCTTAATAAATCCTTTTATTGATTGATTCACAGCTTTTCTACATCAAACACACGTTTATTGGTATGGAAGATTGCCCGTTATTTTAGAATGGTGCCAGTTTTATTTAGTTTAGTAGGTGCGAAGCTTTTTTAACTATTCTATTCAATTCACAGAAATATCGATTTCACAACATGGAAAATTGAAATTTCGATATAAAATAAAATATCAGTACTTTGGTTGATACAAAATTATCCATATTTCGATATAATCACATATAAAACTATTGATTTAAGAACATTTTTGAAAATTTCGATATAAAATAAAATATTAATAGAGTGATATAGAGAGAAAATATTCGAAAATTCGATATATTTAGATATAACCTTATTTTTTCAACTAATATCAACACAAAATATTAAAATATTAATTTCTATTACCATAGGTGGCAACCCTGTTGAAAAATATTTTTCCATGTAACGCGTAATGGACTCTTCACAGTTAAAAAAATGTGGCGGGTGGCAATTTTTTTACGGCTTCTTAACTTACAACAAATAGAAAAATTAAGTAGTTGGCAATTTTAAACTGAATTGACTTCACCAATTTGGTATTCATATCTATATTTATTATATATTTTTTAAATTATAATTTTACTAGTTTATATATACATAGTACTCTTTGGTTTGTTCAGCCAACGGTTGTCTGCAACGGTATTAGATAATACGGATAGATATGGATATACGTGTATATATCAAGTGTAATAACCATGTTTATGAAATAACGCGACGTGCGATTAAGTAAGCTTAAGTTTGAAGCACGCCTGTTCAATGCTCATCTTTCATATTACAATAAATATGAAAGGTATGAGAAACACGATAAATGTGCAATTAAAGCCCTATTTGTTATGAGATGATCAAATTAAATCTACCACTACCAAATTTTGTATCAAAGTGTATATCTGAGAAACCCTTGGACAGGTTAGAATGAAATTAAAACTGATACTTTTCCATTGTCTGGTAAAAATACCAATTTAGTATAGACATAATCGGACAACAGCTTTGTCTTTGTCCCTCATAACAAACTTTTACTAACCAGCCATCGTTGGACTGAGGATCTAATACTTCAGAAATTATTTAGTGGACTCCAATCAAACTTGGTAGGTGTGCCGCTTTTAATGGAAACTAAAATCTTATCAAAAATAGCTGACAAAGAGCCACAACTGATCTACCTTCCAAATGACAAATCATATATTTTTTACTGATTTGCGAACTATAAGAACCACACGCGTCTTCTAGTTTATCAAAGGTTTTAGAAGAAACTGGTAATTTTTACTACCCTTTTGGGTCCCTTGTTAAAAGGTTTGAACAGTAAAGAAATTTTCAAAAGGTATCTATTATAACTGCGAGGAGCCCTCATTACCAGGACATCGATTTATCAACCCCACAGAAAAAATATCCATCCATCAACTTTCGATTTTTCGATTTTTGCACTACGCGAGTGTCACTCATATTTTTCTATTTTTATTTTCTGCTTTTCTTTATTTGTTGTTGTAATTTTTTTTTTATATTCTTAACCGCTATCCATGCTGCTAATAGCAGTGTAATTAATTAATGATCATCTCTGAAGACATATCGCTTACTTCGTCTATTATGAAGTAGTGTTGAATGAGTAGCGGTTGGAGATGGATGAGTAATAAATATCAAGTTGCAGTTTCGCACAAGCTCAACAATATATGTATGTATGTATGTGCTGGTGGAGAAGTGAAAGAGTGGTATGCATTGGTGACTAAGTGATGAATGGATGCGTCAGTGGAAAGTAGATGAGTGAATGTGTATGCCTTGTACATTATATATTTATACGTATACAAATTTGTATTCGTATAGATGTAAGTGCACACTTTTTGAGGTTAAGTGGTCTTATTGAATGCAATTAGGAAAATGCTCATTTACTCCCGGCGTCGACAATTAAGCGATTTTCTAATATGGGCAATTGATTTTTTGTTTTTTTTTTGCGGTGACTTTCTTCGACAATTTGTTGTTGTTGTCTTTTCCGTTTCAAGTAATTAACGATATCATATGAGATATTTTTATATGTATTTGTGAAAAGCTTCTCATTTGAAGGTAAAATTTGGCGTCTGAAGAGAACTGTGGCAAATGCTGATGCCAGAGGTTTATTCTTATAGCATTTCCCACTAATTTATTAAAGGACCACTATGGCATATTGTGTATGCGGATCTTATTAAATTCAATTACAGCCGTGTTTGTATTGGTGGCCATAGAAGTAGATTTGAAAATAGGTCATAGACCAAATAAAAGTCTGAAAACATTCAGAGTTCATAAATCTTTCAACTCTTTTTCTAGTCTTAAAAACATCATACGACAGTTTCGAGCTGCTCCACATTTAACTACGCTATGCAGGAGCTATATCTATATATCTGCATCTGCCTGTACACGCATATATTTATAACACCTACTAGTAAATATTAATAAAGTATCCAAAGTTTGTGGCCTACCAGATTTATGCAAATTTGTTTGACCGGCTTCTGGTAAGAAAACAACAAGCAAAGCAAGTTAGGAACTTAACTACCCTACCACAGGAAGCACTTATGGTGTGGAGAATGCAAGCGCTTAACACAAGTTACACAGTCAAGCATATAAACATATGTATGTATATATTGCTTATGCTTAAATACCTGAGTTCGGAACGCCACTCAGCTGACTTTGCCATGAAAGTGCTCCAAATCC
Organism: Ceratitis rosa; assembly: GCA_037013455.1. Classification (NCBI taxonomy): domain Eukaryota; kingdom Metazoa; phylum Arthropoda; class Insecta; order Diptera; family Tephritidae; genus Ceratitis; species Ceratitis rosa. Next base: position 10,140,206 of record JAWMAG010000039.1, read on the forward strand.
ATGTAGTGGTAAGCAGCGGCGGAGTATCTATGGTGGCTAATAACAAAGTCAACATTAGACAGTATCAGTCAGCCTGCCAAATCTATGTTACAGTGACTTAAGCAGCATCAAGCGATTCGCTTTGAGCTAGGCTTCTATGAACTAACCATCTGTTTGAATATTAATATTACTTTAGCTGCTGTTATTGTTGTTGCAGCTGTAAATCTCACATGTGATTACCTTTTGGGAATTGCCAGTGATTATTAGGGGGATAAAATGTACGTAGAACATACCATATACGAGTACACGCCTATATTAAGTGAACACAGCAAAGCGCTCATCCAGTTTCTCTCGATCACACATTCATTCATTTCACATTCACTTAATCACTCTTTGAATCGTGAATTTGCCAACACCAATTGGCCAAGTGCGATTAGATGCACTGAACTTGGCAGAAATTGATTTGCATAACGCACAAGAACACATACGAGTAAACACACATAAATACGTACTAGACACAGGCGTGTTTATGGCGCTTCTTGTGTTGTTGCGTGTCTGTATGTCGAGTAATACATACCTATTGAACCGCAAACAATGCAAATTTGCGGTGATGATAATATTTACCATTGCGCATACTAATCACCAACACACGCATACATCAAGCAACAATAGCGATACATGGCGTATGAGTAACATACAATTTGCTTAATGACTACACACACCCTTCAATAGTATCAAAAAAGAAATCATATATTATATAAACGTCTAGCCATGTCACGATAAATAAATAATTGCCAGCTAAAAAAATTGTGTATTATTGACTAAAAACTTATTAATATAGCAATGGCTTGTTTGACTTATGCGGCAAATATGTTACCATAAAATTTTATATTTCACTGAACAAGCAAAAATTGCATCTCAATAAATAAATAAATTTAAAATACAAATCATTACTAAAAGAAGAGAAATTAAAATAAAATAATATAAAATAAAATAAAATAATATAAAACAAAATAATATAAAATAAAATAAAATAAAATAAAATAAAATAAAATAAAATAAAATAAAATAAAATAAAATAAAATAAAATAAAATAAAATAAAATAAAATAAAATAAAATAAAATAAAATAAAATAAAATAAAATAAAATAAAATAAAATAAAATAAAATAAAATAAAATAAAATAAAATAAAATAAAATAAAATGAAATAAAATAATATAAAATAAAATAAAATAAAATAAAATAAAATAAAATAAAATAAAATAAAATAAAATAAAATAAAATAAAATAAAATAAAATAAAATAAAATAAAATAAAATAAAATAAAATAAAATAAAATAAAATAAAATAAAATAAAATAAAATAAAATAAAATAAAATAAAATAAAATAAAATAAAATAAAATAAAATAAAATAAAATAAAATAAATTAAAATAAAGTAGAAAAAAAAAATAAAATAATATATGTTAAAAAAAGAATAAAATAAAATAAAATAATATAATGTAAAATAAAATGTAATAAATGAAATAACATAATGTAAATTAAAATAAAATGAAAAAAATAAAAGAATGTAAAATAAAATAAAATAAAACAAATTAAAATAAAATATAACCAAATAAAATAAAATAAAATAAATTGTTTGTTTTTAGATTTTTCTTAAAAGCACAATTTCCTTGCACAAATTTATATATTGATTTTTGTATAAAAAATTTATTAGTCCAACTCATTTGGGTACGTGGGTGTATATGTGAAATAAAGCATTTAATTTATTGCGTTGAAATTAGACAAAAAGTTAAATGTCAGCCTGACTATTCGAGACAGTGTCTGTGTTAAATTTAGTAGAAATGCGCATATTTTATTGTTGGTTTCGCTTCGCTAAATTCTTGAATGATAATTTATATCGCGTCATATTTTATGTTATTTTCAAAAATAAAATATGAATGATACTATTAGTGAGTGAGCTAGATTCGATTGAGTGTTTCTAAAATATGTAAATTAAGCAAGGAATGTGTTGGCATAATTTTTATTTACGCAAAATATATAATTTTGATTTAATAAATCTGTGTAAGATTTTAGTGTTAAAGAGTAAAAGTCACTTAGAGCAAGATTACTAAAATGAAGAAGAAAATTAGATAACTAGTAATATTTTTAACATTTAATGCGTTTTTCATATTTGTTGCTTCAGTGCACTGTTGATGTATTTATATAAACATTTATATCCTTATGTACTCGTTCAAAGGCTTACGTTAATACACTTTCCAGCAATTGCTCAAATATTGGCCAATAATTTTCTTTTCTCATTTCAACCTTCGGTTTTAATTCTTATAAAGTTTTCACATGTTGGATTAAATGAATTTCACATTTTCATTAATCACTTTCAACTGTTGATGACAAATTGAGTTTGTTAAAATGGCGAGCATGTAGACATATGTTCTATGAATATATGTATGTACATACATACCTACATACCTGTACATATGGGCGCACTTAAAACACAGGCAATACCTATTTGCTTTAAATGTGAGTATGTATATGTGTGGGTGTGTTTGTATGTGCCACAAAAAGCAATCAAGAATATCGAACTCAACAGCAAAATTTAATTTGAGTGCTTTTAACTTGAAAAATTTTTTGTCTTTCACGTACTGCAAGCGTGAAATGGCGCAGTGGTTGAACTGCAGAGGATGAAGAAAGAATTTATGCAAATATGTATGTATCTATATATAATTTATATATATATATATATATATATATTACTCTTACACACAGAGTTTATTTATGTGCTGGCAGTAAATGTGTGCGTGTGGCTTTTTCCTGATTTCTTGTCATTTTCGCATCACATGGATGGTTGGCGGGGTAGGAAGGAGTACAAAACATTTATTACCTCTGACATAAGCCATTAAGTAATTTAATGGCAACACTTCACGCCATTACCGATAAGCGGTAATATGTTAAATAAATAAATAAATGTATATATATTCACATAAGCACATATTTAGTATAGGAAAATATTTAAATACCAAAGGAAAGTAGTCATGAGTATTATTTTGCATTATTTTCAGCTAAAGCAATTGGAAGTAAAATAAATAATATAGTTAAGTTGTTTACTTTTTCATTGTGTTGAAGCATGCTAAAAAAAGGTATTTGCAATTAACCAAATCCTCCTCTTCTGTCCTCAGCAGTTATGATGTTGATATCCACAAGATAAATGGAATTGTCCACTCGGATCTTTCGCCGCTGTTAACTGATAATCTTCTAAATAAATTATTCATAGAAGCCCCTATTGATATCGCCCGACACGACTGACTAGAATATCTTTTCAACAAAAATTCAAAGATAGTCGAATTCCTTATTAAAAAATTAAAAAATTGCTAACACTGAACATATTATTCATAAAAATTATTTACCTTTGTACACATTTATGAGTGTAAGTACGTTTATATTAACAAAAACATAAATCAGATATTAACACATTTTCACATAGTTACAGATCTGCAAGGAGAAGAACGTGATATTCAACATTTTCAAAACTTAGTTTGCCAGCTAAAAGTAAATGTCTGCAACGATTATATCAGATTTTTTGCTGTAATTGAATCAAAGTGCAACACAATTTATTGTATTAGCAGTGAGTTTATTAAAGCGGCTTAAAAAGTCGATTAAATTAAAAAATATAATAAATGCCAGTACAAAAATTTCAATGCTGCACACTTTACACTTTTTACTTTACTTAAAATAATTAAAATTTATTCAATTTAATATGTATTTATTAAGTTTGATTTTAAATAAGTTTATATTATTTATAATACTTTATTTTACTTTCTTTTTAATTCATTTCGCTAATTTTTTTTTATTTTATAATTTTATTAATTTTATTTGTTGTTTCTTTTATTTTAATTGATTAAATTTTTTTCTATTTTGTTTAATATAATTTTGTTTAGTTTTAATATAATTTATTTTATTTTATTTTATTTTATTTTATTTTATTTTATTTTATTTTATTTTATTTTATTTTATTTTATTTTATTTTATTTTATTTTATTTTATTTTATTTTATTTTATTTTATTTTATTTATTTTTTTTTATTTTATTTTATTTTATTTCATTTAATTTTATTTTATTTTATTTAATTTTATTTTATTTTATTTTATTTTATTTTGTTTTATTTTATTTTATTTTATTTCATTTTATTTTATTTTATTTTATTTCACTTAATTTTTTATATTTAGTTCTATTCATGTTTTTATTTTTATTTTTTCTATTGTCTTATCATATTTATTTTTTCTTATATTTTATATTATGTATTCTATTTTTTTTAATACCTTTAAGTTTTATTTTAATTTAGTTTAAATTAATTTTTGTTTTATTTATATTATGCTACATATTTTATTTTATTTTGTTTGGTTATATTTTTTTTATTAATTAAATTTTTTTAATCTATTTTATTTTATTTTATTTAATGTAATTTAGTTCACTTTAGTTTAATTCACTTTTATTTTATTTGAATTAATTAGGTTTATTTTAAACTGATTTTACTTTGTTTTATTTTATTTATTTTATTTTATTTAAGGTTATTATTTCTGTTTTATATTTATTTTAATTTTTTTTTACTTTATACGTGTACGTTATTATTTTATCGTATTTCATTTTATTTTTTATTTTGCTTTATCATATTTTGTTTAATTAAATTTTATTTTTTGAATATATTTTTTTCTATTCAGTTATTTAGTTATATGTACTTTTTATGCTTCTATTGAATTTTATTAACAATATTTCTTATATTCTATATTATATCTATTATTTTGTTTCATTATTTTTTTTCTTTTTTTTAATTTGGTTTGAATTAATTGTAGTTTTGTATATTTTATGTTATATATTTTAATTAGCTAAATTTTCAATTTTTATTTTAAATGATTTTATATTTTATTCCCTTTAATTTAATTTAATTTAATGTAATTTAGTTTATCATGTTATTTTATTTGAATTAAATTAGTTTAATTTCATTTCATTTCATTTTATTTTATCTAAATTTTTTTATTTTATATTATTAATTTTTTTTGTTGTTTTATTAAAGTTGTTTTATGTTTTTATGTTTTTTAAATTGTTTGTTTAAATGCTAGTTCATTTTTTGAAGAAATACATTTATTTAAATGCAATGGTAATAAATCACAATATTGAATATCCGTTAATATCCTGGAGTGTTTTTTTTTATATGTGCGTATCAAAATTCAATTACATAGATAAAATTTTATATTAACACAGCAGGTGAAAAACCGTACAACTTTTAGCTTTTTACATGGAAAAGGCTTAAATACGCCCTAACAGTATGTGGCATTAATTAAAATTACAACAAAACGCTTTCAATTGCTTACCTACATAAATACATGGAATTTAATTCATTTGAAACGCCATTGCCAATGTGCAAACTTCATGCTGTAGGCATATTGTGTAATGTTTTTAGCGTTAGCTGTGGTTGTCAAAGCTGGAGCGTGCGTCATGTCGTATAAGCGACTTTTAATTAGACGCAACAAAGAGAAAAGTTTTTTGTTCTATTTCAAAGCTTTTTTATGCAAGTTCCTTTTTGACATTTACTTTATTTTGCAAGTTTACTCAAACATTTTGTAAAAAATTTCTCGTGTTTTTTTTTTCTTAAATTATGTTTTTGTGCGTACAGTTGTGTTTCGCTTAATTTTCTTTCTGCTATTGTTTTCTTCAAATTTCTCTACTTTATCTTGACTCAATTTAATATAACGCATACAACGCGTAAGTTCAACAATTTTATCATTTATCACAATTGTTGTGTATGTCTTTGTTGACTTTTTTCTTACTTCACTTTGCAGTGAGTAAAATTAATTTTCTGCCTCACAAATCTACAAAAGTCCATTAAGACCTCTTGCGTGCGTACAATATTTGGTAAAAAGGACATTGTTGGTATTTTTTATATATATTTTTTTTTTTGACTTTTTAGTTGTTGTTGATATAGTTGCTGTTGTCCTCACAACAGCTGTTTTTCATGTTGAGTGCATCCGCTGACTTATGTTGTAATAAAATTGTGTACTTGGACAGGACTCATGTTTGAAATGAAATGCTCTCATGCTCATACTCGTACATACACTAAAACAACAACAATGTTTTTTTATATAATAATATTTTTGTTAATACCCGACAAATGGGCAACAAACACACTTACATGCATATGAATATATATATACTATATATATTATGTATATATAGCCAAACTACCAAAATAAGCGTGGAAATGCAACTGACTATGCGAAACATGGTTGCTGTTGGTGTTTTCGCTTGACACTTGACATTTAATTTACTGCGTCTTTATGCTATTTGTCTGTGACATTGTAGTACTATTTAATACTGTTTTCAGTTTTTTTTTTTGCCTCCATCATTGTCACTTTACTTTTTGGCGTTCTTAAGCTCTTGTTTATTATTAATATTTATTTATATATTTTTTTTTTTAGAAGGAAACCTGGCTTGCTCTAACTGCTGCTTTGTTGCTGAGGATTACTTTAGTCGCTAAATGTTGCTCACTCCATTGCCTGATGCTTGGCTATATGCCAATGTCATAAAGCTGCACAGCAGCGTGGGCACTCATGTACAAAAACACAAATGCTAATATAAAACAGGTTGGGCAAACGGACTAGAACCGACATTTATATAGATCTAAAGAAAAAATTAAGTAAAAATTAAACAAATTTATTAAGCTTTTATTTTTGGCAACATAAAAGTTTTCATAATTTTCTGTTTTATTAAATTGTATCCGCTAGAAAGAATAGAGTCTGGCAACACCACCGTCAGGATCAGGATCACAAGTCGAGTAGTTAACTGTTCGGCCATCTCTTGTGTTTGTGGCTTCTTGACGTCAAACCTTCGTTGTATTCTTTGCTGCATAGAGTGGAGTGGTCCGAGTCGATGTTGGGTCTTCGGAGTGCAGGCACGTCAACAACGCTGGAGGCATGTCTTCCATCTATCAACATGATCAATCTGGTGGTGAGGTTTGCGATCAGAAGACAGCGAGTAGCTTGATGAGCTTACTTGTACTCCGGCAAAGTCGATCAGCCTCAACTCATTTGGGGTTGTTTCTAGAGCCAACAAAAATCCAAATGGGTGAAAAACTCAAATATAATGAACAAAAAAAGTTATTAAGTTTAAGTTAACATTTTTGCTTTTCAATAAAAGTATGTTAAAAATTATATACAAGCTGAATTCTGAAAAAATTAATAATGTTAATGAACAAGCTTAGTAAGTTTTTACAACACAAGCTGTTTTTAAAAGTAACTTACATACGTTTTATATTTTTTGGTTAATTTTTTATAATTTTTGTTCTCTCTAATTTATTTTAATTTCACTTAAAATTTCGTATAAATAAAATCTTTAAATAAATCAAACCATTAAATATTTTCTTATGTGAAAAACTGTTCTTCGTGCAGCTTTCTTTATCTCTATGTATGCGCGACTACACAAATACTTTAAATATATCTTTGCTACAGCACATACATACCTACATTTATTATGCCATCAAATTATAAAAGCAAATATTTATTTTAAATGTAAAAAATAAAAAATAAAAAAAGTAAAAAGCAAAATAATGACACTAATACGTCTGTGCTATTGTTACCTGCAACTCTGCCACTGCTCTGCTACAGCAGTCAAGAGAAAACTGAGCAACTCAACACCAACTATATAAGTGAAAGGATTGAGCAACCATTGACTCGACCTGTGAGACATGGCAAGCAAGAAGAGCAACAACAGTGACGAGCGCCATGATGCATTGAGTGCGCCGAGCAGTGGGAATAACTAAAATGAAATGTATTGAAAATATCAGATGTATTGTTGCATAAATGCGTAGCACATTGTTGTTGTTGTTACTCGTCTTGCCACTGTTGCTGCTATTGCTATTGTTGCTATTGTTGCTATTGTTGGTGTTGTTGGTGTTGCCATAGCAACAGTTTTGCTTTAAAATGCAATCCATTTATATGGAACTTGAGTGTGTTTGCTCCCCTGTTTGCATTGACTTGATTGCATACAAACAATTTCCATTGAATTTATTAGTATTGAAAGGAAATAAAAGCTCTGCCATTGCATGTGCGTATCCCCAAAATGCATGAGTGTGGGTAAAATGCCAAAAACAATAACGATAAAATGCATATATGTACATACAATTGAAATTGATACTTCAACTTGCACACGAAAATGGTTGCATAAAATACAAGAAAACACTTTTGTATAATCATATGTGAGTGTGTGTAGGTATATTTATCACAAATATGCGAGCGTTAACTGAAGCATAAATATGTTCCGTAATGGTTGTAGCTTGTCTTATTGTTGCGTATTTCCTTGCTACTCTTCTATACGTAAGCTAAGCATATATAAGTATGTATAATGCGCCTCTTTATTTATATGTTTGTATTCATGTACTCGATGTTCTTAGGATGGAATCAATTTTTTATGCATACATAATGATGTTCTTGCTAAATAGTTATTGGGAAAAATCAGTTGGAAGAGCAGTATATTATTTAAAAAAAAAATTTCTACAGAAAACTCGAAAAACTCGGTTTTGATGAGTTTTTAATATTGCTGCAGTATTTTTAAAGTGTATTGGATCATTTGCTTTTTAAAAGAGAATCGTAAAATATTTTGGAAGCTTCCCTATTTTAAACCTGTTTGATGTATGTTGCGGTAATCTCTGTTGGGAGATTTATTCTTTATAATATATCCTTAAGGATGAATCAAGAATTTTTACTTTTTATCTGCTTGTAATTTTTTGATGGAGATAAAGTGCCGTCACAGCGATAAAAGTTGACTTGTTTGGCTTTAAGATTGCTTTTATTATTTTTTCTTTCGAAAAATGTTTAGTATGGTTTACTTTTCAAAACTTTGCCTCTTATTATAATACCGCATATTTTTAACACTTTTCCCCTTATTATAATACGTTTAGACCAAATTTTGTGAAATTAAAAAGAAAATATTTATTTTTTTTACATCTCAATTTTGATGATAAATTATTTCAAAAATTTCGACCTCATATTTTTTTGCATCTTGCTTCCCTTTCCCGCTCTCGGTATCTATCTCACCACCCATGTGTCTATAGCAAGGATGGCTAGAAGGCAGCCTGTTTTTTCTCCATTGCAGCTGAACATTTCTAATGTTGCAATTGTTTACATAGCAGTTTGAGTTAATAGGTTTGCAAGTCGAGTAGAGAAACTTTCGGCTGTCTATTGGAACTGCAACTTATCAAAGTCGAAGCTTCTTTGTGTGATGTGATGGGGTTCATTGATACACAGAGGAGTTCATCGATACACAGAGGCGGGTGCGTATCATCGTTGCAAAAATAAAGTAATCCAAATCGATGTGAGGAACTCGGAACGTAAGCATATCTCGAACACTGGAGACATCCTTCGTGCGTCTATGAGAACATAAACGGTATGGTTGTGAGTTCCTGGGTCTGGAAACAACCATATATTACATATATGTATCTAACTGGCGCTTTGTAACCACTAAAGCGATTTTCTGCCGAGTTCCTCCACCAATTTGTGGTTTTGAGTCTTGATGTTTTTTTCCAACAAATGGAAGGAGCTACAGTTTATACTAAGCTGGCTCCGAACGGCTGATAGTTTTTTTTTATGAGGAGCTTTTATTTCATGTCATAAATACAAACTCCGAGGCGCGACCACAATTACAAAATTTAGCTTAATTTTTCATTTAAATTAATTTCCTATAACTTTTGGATGTTGATCGAGTCAGGATTTGAGCCCGCGCCTTTGGAATGGCCGTACGAAATGCTTACCACTCGGCTACCGTGGCCAACGACACTTTATCACTTTTCTTCCTTCTCTTAAAATAAGTTTTTTACCAATTTTGGGCAGAGTGGTACTTTCTCTCTCTAGCTCTTTCACCATACAGTTGCCTGGAATGTCCCTATATTTCGGTACCCAGACCACGGCTGTGTTGCATCTAACTGAGGGCTTATTTAAAGTACTTATGGCTATCCGAGTATATACTGATTAACTGGCTTGTAACTAGAGCTTCCAGCAACCATTCTGTGGCTATTGTGATTGTAATAAGTTGTGCTTGGAAGACACTGCAGTAGTGTGGCAGCCTCAAATCAAAATTGGTTAAGAAGCGCTGGTGAGTGTGTCAACCCTTTCTTCAAGCTTAGTGCCATTCGTGAAGATGGTTAAGTCACCCTGACCTGAAGCATTTACATTTCCCCAGTCATTTATGTTCGGTATTCTTGTGGAGGAAAGATTGTCAAAACAGTAAGTGGAGATAGCGTAGTCTAATTCCGTTGGAATTTCCGCGGAAAGCAGTATCCGGGCGTGCTCTGTAGCGCGATACCTACAAACTTGATGGGAATAGCTGCCGACCGCTGACCTCTATCCAGTTTTTTTGAGTGCTGGCCACCACACTTTAGCCCCTTAGAATAGAATGGGTCTGAACACCACTCCAATGAACAATAAACGGTAAACGGTAAATTAGAGAGAGTTTAAAGATCGGCATCTATCATGATAACGGGAGCATTGCCACCAACTCCCTCGAAAGCACTACTAAACTCTTCTCAACTTCCTTCCTCTGGACCTATACAGGAAACTACAAGCGTGCTGCAACGTAATAAGATTGAATGCACATAAGAATATTATCTCTTACAGAAGTGCCGAAGGAGCTGGACTACACCACCTCCTGCATTTGCTTCGAAAATCTTTTCCCCACGAGAATCCGAAGCAGGGAGCAATAGCCATCTTCCCTGATAGCTCGAAACTTGATGGAGAAGTGGGTTGCGGAATTTATTCTACCATGCTGCAGTATTTTCCAGGCGGAATTCTTTGCTATCATGGAGACCGCAGAGTGGTTGCACACGGCAACAATACAATCGGTTACAATATACTCCGACAGTGAGGCTGCAATCAAATCTCTTCAATGTAATGTTACCACGTCAAAAAAGGCCATAAAATGTAGGAACTTTCTTAACAAACTCTCTAGTAAATACAGCACTGTAGTTATCTGGGTACATGGACACAGGGACATCCCAGGCAAATGCATGGCTAACGAACTAGCAAGAGAAGGAATCCTTCTACCCACGATAAAACATGCCCGCGATGCTAGTTTACCTCTATCCACGGCAAATTACATGCTTTAACTGACCTTCACCAGGGAAGCTGACTCAATATGTTTGAACTAGATCACGTGCAACCGAAGTTGGATGCGAAAAAATAAAAAAAACATCTTATACTTCTGGACCGGTTCTTCATAAGCATAACGACTGGCATAATAACTGGACATTGTTTAATGGGGCTTCACGGGAAAAGAAAGGGCTATCACTCTAACGATTTTTGCGGCAGCTGCAGGGAGGAAGAAGTGTAGGAGACCATAGAGCACTGCCTCTGCCCCTGTCTAGCCTTTACATCTGCGCGACACAAGTTCCTTGGAAAACACTTCTCCGACTGTCTTGCTGAGATAGCTTCAGCGAATATTGGAAATCTCTTTGCCTTTATAAGGCACACGAAATGGTTCGACCATCTGAAAAGATAATGGCAGTAGCTTCAGCGGTATCACTATGGGCCTATGGGTATAGGTGACCATCAACCGCATAAACTCAACTCAAGTCAAGCCTACCATATGACAAATACCGGTGAGTTTTGTTTCATAAAAAATCAATCTCCATATATTCACTATTTTTAAACAAATCTCTGCAATTTTCATTGCTCTAAAAGTATGTCGCCGTCACAATTTCTTGCAACATCCGCGTGTACATGCAACAGCGAGCAATGCACAATGGGCAACAAACAAGATGTGTAGGTATATGAATGCATGCCTCAACACTCTCATATAACACACATACATACATACATACATATATGCCACTCCATGTACATATGAAGCTAAACGGAGCGCAAATGAATGTGAATTCGCTATAGATGTTACTACGAGGGTTGCTATTTGTGCTTTGCTGTGATGAGTGTATAACAATACATAATTCTAATAAAAAATGTTCAGAAAGAAATTCTAAAAAAAAGGGAGCAAAGCACACGGAAGCAGATCAAGAAATGAAAACACAACTACTTTTCTCAAATCACAACATCGAAGTAGCGACCCTCTAATGTTTCGAACATGAGCACACGCACACATATATACTCGTCTGTATGGTATGTATGAGTGCATTGATACATGATGAATGCAGTGGCATAGAAATCTAAGAGTATTTCGCTGACTTGTTACAATGTAACATAAATATAGTACATACGTGTATGTAAAGAAAATAGAAGAAAACTAACTAGAAAATGTTGACGAGAATGCCGTGGAGAAAGATAATCAAAAAGAACTTTTTAGCAGCCGGGGTAAATAGAAATTTCAATTGATTTGTAACGATTATTCCAAATCTTCTGTTGTGGAAAGAATTAAATCAAGCAGAGAAAACACAACAACATAAAATATTTGTAAAAAATATAAAAAATTCTAGTTAATAAAATACATTTTTTGAAAATACGTATTTTCTTTTAGGCTATGATCCATAGAAAGCAAATTGTGAGCAATTCTTTAAGTTATGTATTTACAGAATGCGAATATTCAGCACACTCCAAATCTTTTAAAAGACCTGCTAAAAGAGGATCGAAACACACCACCTCTTCGTCGATTTTAAAGCTGCCTTCGACAGCTCGAAAAGGAGCTGCCCCTATGTCGCTGTGTGTGTGAATTTGGTATCCCCGCAAAACTCATACGACCACCATGTGTTGTTAATTGGAGTTAAGCAGCACCAAAAGATCCCACAAGATCGGGAAGAACCTCTCCTCGCCAATCGTTACCCAACGAGGTTTCAAATAGAGTGATTCTTTATCATGTGACTTCTTTAATTTATTACTAGCGGAAATAATGCGAGCTAAAGAGCTGAATAGAAAAGGTATAATCTGCAAAAAACCACGCTGTGGATGCTGCTTTCTCCAGACTGTATAAGAAAGCTAAGGATGTGGGTCTGGTAGTGAACGAAGGCAAGACAAATAATATTCTGTCATTAAACAAACAGTCATTCCGTTCACGACTCAGCTCCCACGTTACTGTTGACAGTCATAACTTCGACGTTGTAGATAATTTCGTCTATATAGGGACCAGCATTAACACCATTAACAATGTCAGCCTTGAAAACCAACGCAGAACAACTCTACTTCGGATCGAAAAGTAAAGTCCTCTCTCTCTGCAAACGAAGACCAAACTATACAATTCGCTTATCATTCCCGTACTGCTACATATATGGTGCGAAGGCATGAACGATGACAGCATCTGATGAGTCGTCTTTAGGAGCTTTCGAGGGCAGACTAGTGTCTTATTTTCCTCCGTACCAAGGTCTCTTGTTTTCGACCAACTACGCCTTCATCACCCTTAAGCTATATGTATTTCCGAATAACTCGGGTATTTGACATGAAGAAGCTTCACTCATAGATTTATCTTCCAATGAGGTTACTCGCTATGATGCACAAAATACAAAAGAACTCCTGAGTTGTCAACTTCCCAAGCTCTATTAAGTGTAGTGCAGGGTATATATGGATGATCACAAAAATCCGTAGCACTACCCTTGCGATTGTAAGACCTTCAACCAATCGAGATCTTACATCTTTCATGAAGCTATAAGCTTAGGGCTTACAAAGCTGTCAAGCGTGGTTCATATAATCGTGTAAAATGTTTGAAAGTGCATAGTTTGTCTTAGGTACGCCCGCTTGCGGTCAGGTGCTCAAGCGCCCAACCAACCAACCTGCCACCCATTTACTTGATGCAAATTTTTTGAAAGAATGGTTATCCATGGGATCATCAATAAAAAAAAAATATAAAAAAGAGATATGTAAAGTAGAATGAAAGAACCAGCAAAATTTTGTCATAAATTCTAACTCTTTTGCATATTTTAAAATGAGAAAAAGTAATCCCTTTTCAACACCTCCTCTCTTTCCACCGTGTGTTCTCTCAAGCCTTACACCTAAATTCACTTTGGAATACAATCCGTTGGGACAAAAGTTTTTTTTAATAATTTTTTTTTTTTTACATTTTTTGCAACTTTTTGTACATCCAACGCCATTGTTGCGGTCGTGTCACAGTGGCCTGTCCTCAGTTGCAGGCGGCAAGCAAGTGGCTAACAGAGAGTGCAGAGAGTGTGTGTGCGTGGGAGAACGTGGGTCAAGTGGAAGTGAAATATTTTATATGCTGTAACTGGTCGCAATTTTCGATTCAGCGGACATGCTCACTACACAACTACATTGAAGAATAAACACACACACGTACCACATGCTCACTGCAGTGCAGCGCTAAACGAAGCAAACCCATTTACTCGGACTAAGAGATCGCCTACCTTGGTTGTCAGCATTTTAACTGTAGTAACTGTAGTTCATTTGCCTGCTACATACATATGTATGTATATACCATATATACTCATATATATGTAGGTATATGGATTTTGATCGTTCGCTACAACAATGACCGAAAAAATATATATATTCCTCTTTTATTATCTTTCTTTTTTTTCTTTGTATGTTTATTGCACACAAAAAGCGCAAAAAAATAGCTATGAATAATGCATTTGGTATTCTTGCATTTTGCATAATTTATGTACATATCTATGGTATGTATGTACGTATGTAAAACACATACATATATGCACGAGTTGAATTGTAGCGTATGCAATTTTCTATCTGGCTTAGCTGGCTATTGTGGAGAACCTCAAGAGGAGCTGCGTTGCGCAGAGGTCAAGCTGTGGGTGGAGGATTGATTGAAAATATTGAAATACTATTCTGAAATTCTGTTTAAGGTTGTAATATAATCATTGTTGATTTCAAAATTATAATAGATGTTGCTAAATTCAAAATGTCATCACATACATATAGGTAAGTATAATAATTGAACAAGTTTTGCTAAAAAGAAATTTTTCGAAAATAAAATGTTATAAGTTTTCCACATAGGTATTTAGCCCCTTTCACCGCTGAAGAAATTTTCCCTCAAATGTTGCCCTCCATCGATGGAGCAATACCTTACAGCAGGGTTGCTTCAAATCCTTCAAATCACAGCATTCACAGGTGCCCCTTCTGCACCCCAGGAACTTTGAATAGCCACATTCAGACTTCCAGAATCAAACGGAGCACCCCACAGCATAACTACCAACTTTATCCTCTACCCACAGGGACTACACAGCACCCCTCATTATCAGATGCAATTTTTGATCTCGCTGGTGTCATTTTTGGACGTGCGCTGTTCTATGCAACACTCCCGAGTTTACCAATATGCGACATCTCATCCAGCGGATTATACAGCAAAAACATCCAAAACCCGCGCATCACTCCCTCACACTGCGTATTGCGAATGCCCCTCCAAGATACACCAGACTTTTACCATTCAACTGCGGCGTACTCTAGAGGATGATCGACAGGGTAGTCGACTTCATGAGCGGGAGCAACTAATTTTCCAATTATCTAGAGTCAATACATAATTTGAAGTAGGAAGTTTAAGTAGCCGTGGTAGGAATAGAGAGCCACACAATCGAAAATGTGTTGAAAAATTAGGTCCTCAGGCAGAAAAGAATGGGCGTGTGCAAAGCTAGCCAAATGAGGGACATAGTTCCGTCATTTATCGAAATGTTGAAACATCTCAAAAGGGCACAATCGTTAGAAAATATTTATCAATTTTAAAACCAACGAGGCATAAATTCTAGGCCACATATATATTTATAGTGCATTCAGTGACTAACCATACCCAATTTTACTTTAAAACTTATGTAAGTACATATGTAAATATGTATATGTATATACACGCATTTATATTAAACTGCTTTTCATTCATCATTAACCATGCATACAATATACCATCGCCCAATCTGTTCCACACGCTTTACGCATGCATCAACGAGGACACTTTCTCACATATATAAAATTAGGTAAAGTAAAAAGTTTGTTCGGTTTTTCTTTTGTTTGTTTTTTTTTTTTGCAAATGGTTCCAAACGGTTTTCTGGCTTATCTTTAGTTCCTCAGCAATTTAATAAGTGCTCACGTGACGGTCTGTTTCCACTATTTCCATGATTTTATTGCAATTTTCGACGGCAGGCCTCCCGACGCGTGGTGCACTTTTGACATCGATATTACCGGAACGGAACCTAGCAAATCACTTTTGTGCTACACATTGTTAGTTTACAGTATAGGGCCCATAAACTAAATTAATTTTTTCAGCCGCTTTGGCTGCTTTTTCGCCTTGATCGAAGAAAAATTGTAAAATATAGCGAATTTCCTCTCTGCTGGTGTCCATCTTTGACGAGCGCTCGCAACGTACTGAGTCAATCAAACTAAAAACTATCAAAGACAAACTTTTAGCGCGAATAAACACGTTTTCAGCGCCGTATAGTATAACATGTTGCGACACGTAACACTAGTACTATGAACAATAACTTCATCTCTTAGATAAAAACCGAACGAAATTTTTACTTGACCTAATATATATATATATATATATATCTACATACATAGGTATATGTACATGCCTGTATGCCATAATGTGGGCGTATGTTTCTGTGCATTTATTGTGATATTGCAAGGTCGCGTATACGCAGTGTTTCCCCATACAAAGAGAGAGAAAAATTTACTGTGAAAGCCAGCATAAGCGTCGTGACCATGCAGAGCATATATACATATGTATATATTTACACATTATGTATAATTAAACTTCAGAAAGTAAATTTATTATGCATACATATGTGTGTATATGTGCATACGTATGAAACTACAAGTATATATATATGTATATATATAATTAGCCCGCATATACTTTGGAAATGCATTTAATGCTTCAAATGACACTTTGGTTGGACATTGCGACAGCCGCGTAATTACTAACTGCACAAACATCAATGCATACACACACACACACACACACACACACACACACGTACACTTACATAGGAAAATTATTTGATTGCACTCTCATTTACTGCCTGTATGCACTCTCTTTATTATATGCACACACAATCTCTCTGCTGGTAGGTTAAGTATGCGTAGCCCGCATTTAAATTAACATAATAAAGTGAATTTGACTTAAAACCAACAACCGTTATTTGTGAACAATCTAAACAGGTAAAATAAAAACTCTCATAAAATAATAATAAAAGTAAAACACCATTTTAAAAGCAGCCAGGCATGAAGGTAAACGTAAAGAGGATTGGGAGAGCGAGAATAAAGCATAGAAAAAAAGCGTGTAAAAATAGAATTTAAAGAAATTAACTGAGGAACTGTGGTGAGCCAAATTTGAAAAATACATATTCACTTTAAAAATAATATAAATTAAAATAATAAATTAGAGAAAATTAATTTAAATAAAATAAAAATTAAGTTAAATTTCCTATATGCGGTCGCCCCCCCGGCAGGGTATGTAAAGCACTTCGAGTGTATTTATGACACGATATAAAGGCTTCTCATAAGAAATCATCAGCCTATTAAGGAAAATTCCCTTAACGTTATCTTTTTTTTGTGCAGTACCCTGGTATCAAGCAAGATCTGAGTGGGTCTGCCCTCAAACTGGCTTACAATCTCGGCTTGAAAGGTCATAAGTTTGAAGCTAGTGTTGTTATAGAAAAAGTCTACTTACCTCATTACTGTATGATATCTTCGCAATAGCTAACGTCATTATTGTTACAACCATTCCAACGTTTTTTGATATTATTTCATTTAAAATTTATTAATGTTCATTGAACATGAAGTGAGTGTAAACTATTTCCATTCTTTGTGAAGTGATTACTCTCTACGAGTATGCAAATCACATTCTCCAAGGCACTGCCGAAAGTGTGCGCTATAAGCATAGCTCTTCAGTTGCATGAACGGGCGCAATTTTCAGTTTTTACACCTTACCTTACAAGCTTGGCTATATATTCGACGCTTTCGGCGTTGGTAATTGAATTTAACTGCAAGTGCGAAGATAACTTTTGAGAGTTTGGTATGCTGACGCCTTTGACTGTGCGCACCATACCTTAAGTTGGCTTACCAAAGCGCATGCCTTGTAAGAAATTTGTACTTAATTTTTTTAAAGTGATTTTCAAAAATATAAATCATAGATTTTCCGCATTGTTGCGAGTTGCTTTTGCGAAAGAAGTAAAAAAAATATTTTTTCATTTGAAAAAAAATATCAATTCAATTTAAAGTGATTTACTTGAATAAAAAATATATAAACAAATATGTATGTATACTTGCACTTAATTTACTGAAAATCTTTTCTTAAATCATTACTTTTTTCATCATAAAATATTTACCTGTTGAAATTTCTTCACTAACTTTATTCTTTCTTTTTCTTAAACACCTCAAAGTATGCAATGGCGTGCAGTTAATGCAATTTTATCACTTACCATTTTGTTGCATGCTTCAAGACATTCCCCTTTAAGTAGTTTTTAGTGCACATAATGCTGCAGTGTGTGATAAAGGCTTCATTAACGGTCAATACGTTTCACCGTTGATGCGGAAAAGTACACATAAAGCTGTGGCAAAGTAGTGTGAAATTTTGATTCATTACTGATGAAAAGTACTTTATGCTTTTAACAAACCTTTATTACTTTATTAAAAATAATTATTAAAATTAATTGGAAATATATTTTTGATTTTCTGAAACTGAAGGCAGCCTAATAAGCGCAATGAAATTGTTATATTGATCATATAAGTTAAAGAGACTTACTTGTAGTTAGTTTTTCTCGCTGATTTGTATGAATTTCAACCTATATCTCAAGTCTCTTCGTTCCATCGTCGACTTCAAACAAAAAATGTAATAACCGAAAAAATGTTTGGCGAGTGATTCAGTCCCCGAGCTCTGGCAACTGGAAAAAAGAATGACGTGACCAAAGATGCCTTTTATGAGAGCCTAGAGTGTACGATTTTCTATTCGAAAAAGGGAAACACATTTGTAGACAGAAGAAACGACAGTTTGAATAACGGACCAACCTGGATATTACTCGAAATTTCTACAAAGAAAAACGGTGACTTACAGAAGCTTTCGAGACCGTGTTCTTGTTAAATCCATAGTTAGTCTAGGGACACATATCGAATACCATGTGAAAAAACGAAATGTTTGAATCTTTTTATTCGAAGGTATCACATTGACTGACTCTTTTTGATATGAGTTCTTCGACTTATTACTGAAGAAAATCATGAGAACTCACCATAGAAGATATAGTATTTTAGGGCATACAACTGCTGGCTTATTTCGATTACTGGATAAGAAATCAATTATTTAAAATTCTGCGTTATTTGCTCCATACTAACTCCTGTGGATTTCAATTTCAATTTACTCCACCAGCGGCACTCAACGGCTTTGAGCAGCGTCAAAGTGCATTTAAAGCGCAATAAATTAATAAAAAAAAAATTTATTACAACCATTATCAATAGATGTTTACGTTTTACAGCAATGCATGATGATTGTCGTGTACGCCAGCTGGAAAGCGGGCGCGCAACATGTGTAATTGCATTTGGTGGTGATGGTGTATGTGTATGGGAATTTGTGCAACATTTTATATTTTTCACTTAGGTAAACGATTTGTAGCGGTCGCGTGGCTATATATATATCCTTAATTTTTTTTTATCCCTAAGCGTACGTGAATTTTACAAAGTAATATACGAGTATCGTACATACATACACGTACATACAATTGTCAATTGCACTGCACTTAACGTCAATTGACTGGCTGAATGACTGTCTGGGGAGTGTGATTTTTAAGTATGGCAGATTGATTGTGCGTTGTCATAAAGGTGAAAGGAATAACGAGACGTGCGATCGTTGAGTGGCATAATAAAAATTTATTTTTATTAACCAGTTCATTGCCCTTCCCTTTCATCTACTTTGTGCATAAATGTAACATGCTGGCGTATATACATATATATGAATTTATTTATTTAAACCATGAAAAGCCATTGAGGGAGAGAAAGAATGTAAAAATTTATATTTGTGGCTGCATGAATGTTTAATGTACTTTAAAAAAGCACATACTCACTCAATCTCTACATTCATCCATACATCCATGTATACAATACATAAAAAAAAATGCGAAACGAGGGTCAATGACATATACCACGGAAATGTTGAAAGTATATTTTATGTTATTCTTATTATTTTCAAGTCTAATATTTCTACATAAATACAAATGTACATATTCCGTCTACTCGTTTGTAGAAATTTTTTATATAAATTTTGTACAAAACAAATCAAAATGATGCTTATAAAAACACTTGAATTTTAAATTGACGCACACTATAAACATTTGTGTATGTGTATTTGCATACTTTACTTAAATACGCGTACTCACAACAACATAAATGCAAATTTTAAGTTGGCTTCATTAAGTAAAGCGTGGTCGTATTTAAATTAATTTTATTTAATATTTTTATTTGATGTTGTCGTGTGTTAATCTATTTTTTTATTAATTTATTTTGGTTTATTTAATTTCTTTTATTTATATTGATTTATTTTAAACTATTTTTTTTTGCATTTTCTTATTTCATTTCATTTTCCTTGTTCAATTTTATTTTATTTTATTTAAATATTTTAATTTATTTTACTTTATATTATTTTATTTTATTTTATTTTATTTTATTTTATTTTATTTTATTTTATTTTATTTTATTTTATTTTATTTTATTTTATTTTATTTTATTTTATTGCATTTTAGTTTATTTTATTTTATTTTATTTTCTATTTTATTTTATTTTATTTTATTTTATTTTATTTTATTTTATTTTATTTTATTTTATTTTATTTTATTTTATTTTATTTTATTTTATTTTATTTTATTTTATTTTATTTTATTTTATTTTGTTTTATTTTATTTTATTTTATTTTATTTTACTTTGTTTCATTTTATTTCATTTTATTTTATTTTATTTTATTTTATTTTATTTTATTTTATTTTACATTTATTCTCTATTTTAGTTTATTTTATTTTATCTTATATAATTTTATTTTGTTTAATTTTTTTTCTGTTTATTTTATTTTATTTCCCTTTATTTTATTTTTCAATTTTTTAAATGCATGCCTTTTTTTCGTTTCGATTACGAAACGCAAGTTTCCGTTCTGAGAAACCTCTCAACTTTTTATTTATTAAATTGTAATTGCTTAAGTTCCTTTTATTTGTTCTTCATCAAATGTGATTTTAGAAAATTGTACTTGTCTAATAATTTAAAAACTATAATATTTGACATTAATAGTAATTATTTAGTTTTATTGCTCAAGGTTAACAACAAGAACACGCTTAGTTTCAGCTACAAAATTCCTGCAAATTTGTTTATATTTCCGAACTTGTGATACAACTTTTTCATTTGTGTTTTTATTTTGTTTTTGATAGAATTTTTTTGCAACAAACAGTGTAACAAACAAAGTTGTGTTGTAAACAAAAATGTGCAGAAATTAGTAAAAGTTAAGTATCGCATGTATGTAGGTATATTTGTCAATAAAGTTGTTCCTGTAAGAATTCATACAGTCATAATTCAACTTTGACAGTTTTCCAAAAAATTTTTTTGCATTAACCTTTTTTATTTTTGCTTTTTTTTTTTTGAGTACATTTTTTTTAGATCTCAGCACTTATGCTCTCGTAATTTTGAACAAAAAAACATTTAAATATTTTGTGTATAACAAATTCAACACAGGCAAGGAAGAAAAAGTTGCTCATACGCCATGTTGACTAGTCGACAGCTAGGGGTACCAACAACAGCAGCAGAACATACAAATATTAATATAAAAAACTTTATCGGCTATGAAATAAATATATGTGTAACATACATATGTAAAGGCATAAATTATATTTTCTGACAAAGTTGAAAAGAAAAAAAAAAACGAAATCAGTAATGTTTTGTTGGGAACTTAGCACGATATGCGTTGCTTTTATATATTTCAACTTATTTGCCATTTTTCTGTGTCCAAATGCCATACATGTATACAGCTTTTTGACTTTTAACAAAGATTTGCTTGCGTAAAAAAACGGAAAAAAGAAGAAAATAACACATAATAGGCAATAAAAAAGGGATCAGATTGTGAATTTGTTAAGGTGGAAAATTTTCTAAGAAACTAAACAGCAGCTGGCGCAATATAGACGGCCACCATTGTCACAAACAGCGGGGCGCTAAGGCTAACGACGATACAATTATGATTGTTGTGTTGTATTTTTGACCAAAATATGCTCATATTTTATACGCTATGAAATTCACATGCTGACTTTGTACACATTCTCGACCAGCCTTTGTATTCGGGCGCTTAAGCAAATAAATATTTTTTATTGTATATTATTTGTGAGAATTCGTTCTCGCCAACTGTCAAGCGGAGTTGAAAGAAAATCGTAAAAATAGGAAAAAATAAAAATAAATAAATAATAAAAGATAACCAAAATCTTCCACAAAACGCAGTTTTTCGCTTAAACCTGTTAAAAACGGAAAGATTAATTGTTTCCAGTGCTAAAAAAAAACTCATACCCGCCCGGTGTGCTGCTGACGCTTGGTATTTGCCATTGTATTAATGCACATCTATTTTTTAGGGGCGCAAATGCTTTGTTACAATAAACATTTGACCTTTCGGTTTACCCACCGATGTCCATTTGAGTATATTTATATACAAACTTACATATTAATTTTAACAAAAAAAAAACTCGAATTTATGATTTACGCTCAGGTGAAAGCTTAAAAAAGGAACTGATACGAGGTTACTTCTAAAACCTTTTTGTATTGTTTGTATTTTGGTAGAAAAAGTCGGTTACCTGGTATCATGCGCAAAATAAAAATTAGGGAAAAAAATTCTATATATAAAAACGATGAAAATTAAATTTTTTCATTATTTTTGTAATTTAACTGAGATTTTTTAACATCAAATTCATGCATACATACATACTTCTGCTCAAATATAAACGAGACTTTATCCATAACTCGACAAGGACAAGACATATGGCCATACTTTTTTTTGGCTTAGGTTGCCAGGACTGTTATATGTTTACATGTCCAATAGTTTTTTTTACGGCACTATAAACAAGTCAACCTCGAGTGTGTTTTTCGAATTTTACTATGGAAATTAAGATGTTTGTTTGAAATTTAGTTATTCCAATGGAATAAGTGCGACGGACGCAATGAAAATGTTGCAGAAGGCATTTGGGGAGTCTTGCCTATCACGTGCACGTATTTTTGATTGGTATAAGTCGTTCAAGGACGGCCGTACATCGCTGGAGAACTTGCCCCATGATCGTCGTCCAGCAACATCAATAAACGAAGAAAACGTCGAAATAGTAAAGAAAATTGTGTTGGAAAATCGTCGTGTGACTGAAAGAGAGATAGCTAGTGAGCTCAACATACCAAATGGATCCGCTCATTATTCACGATTCACGATGTTTTGGGCATGAGACGTGTGTCTGCTCGACTTGTTCCAAAATTGTTGAATTTTCTTCAAAAAAAGGAACGCAAAACTGTCGCCAAGGAAATGCTCACAATGAGTGATACGGACATCCAGCACATCATAACTGGTGACGAGACTTGGGTCTATGAATACGACGTTGAAACAGCCCAGCAATCATCTGAATGGCACCTTCCAAATTAGCCGAGATCCAAAAAACCACGTCAAATCTATGATAGCCAAGGTGTTGTGCACTCGGAATTCCTTCCAGAAGGTCAATCCGTTAATGCTGAATATTATTTATCCGTTTTAAAGCGTTGGCGTGAGAATATTCGTCTCAAAAGGAAGGATATGTGGGACAACAAGTCATGGTTTCTACATCATGATAATGCGTCAGCTCATACGTCTCGTCTTGTACGCGATTATTTGACCAAAAATATCGTAAATATTGTTCCGCAAGCACCGTATTCACCCGACATGGCACCGTGTGACTTTTTTCTTTTCCCTAAACTCAAATTGCCGCTTCGTGGAAAGCATTTTCAGTCGATTGAAGTCATAAAAGAGAACTCGAAGAAGGAACTGAAAGCCATACCTAAAGCGGCCTACCAGAAGTGTTATGAAGATTGGAAAAAAAATGGCATATGTGTATCGCCTCTAATGGTGACTATTTTGAAGGGGATAAAATAAATATTGCAGAATAATTAACCGTTTTTGTTTAATTGAGCCAGTCTCGTTTATATTTGAGCAGAAGGTAAATCAGTAACTAGTCTTCCTGTTGATCTAAGCAAGCCACCTATGTACTGAATTTCAAGTAATTCGAATTATAAGTGCACCAGAGACTGAATTATTCGAAAAAAGAAAAATATTTGTGGTTCGATTTACTTGATCTGAACGGTGCGTCTGACTTGCTACGAGGCATTCTAGGCCGCTTTCTTCTTAAGAAGTATCTAGCTACGAGTTAAGGGGCATAATTCTTTACTGTGCGAGCACTTTCTGCTGATATGTTACCGAAGTAAGCACCCCAAAAGACACTTTTTTAGAAGCCTAACCTCTACCGACGCACATCAGAGAGTATTCGACTTAAAAGATTATATTGGCGTTCTCGGAGTCAAACCACCACCTATTGCAGGCGAAAAGCTGTAGCTACCTTGAGGGTTTCGCGTAGTACCGGTACAACTTAGGTCTGCAGGTTAAGCTCTCACTTATCCAGAACCGACACCGACATATCTAACGTATCTCCTGCATGCAAAGAGTCCACGCACGTCACCAAACACCTGTTTGGTTTTTCTACATCTAGTCCGAACCCGTCGAAAAATATCGTTTCCTGTACCTCTACCTTCGATAACTAAGACAAACTAGCCTGTTCTCAAGCTGGGTTGGCGAACCGCTGCAACAATAACAACTATGCATCATTGATAAGATCAGCTTAGTGGGACTTTCATCAGCGGTCTCTGAACTTGAATCTATTTGTAAGCCACCGAGCTTCTTCAGGAAACTCTGTACAGCTCTTCATTCTCATACATTTTAGTCTCTCTCTTTGTCTATTTGTCTCCCATTTCAGCTCTTGGTACTTTTCACGCACATGTTGTGATTGATGACCACCACGTAAGGTATAAGGACGATATACTTTCTTTACACTACAGTTTGACAATCCTCACTATGCTAACTATTTTTCTGACATTGTCGAAAAACCAATTGTTTCGTGTAGCAGCACTACGTAGGCAATGCTTGCAATGCTGATAAACAGTTGCCCTATCATCGATTTGTTAATGCGTGCCCACAGAAAGCTGGAGTTCCAGCTGAGTAGAAACCCAGCTGGTTGTGTACTACGCTGAGGCGAGCTCGATATTCTTCTGGCCTTGGAACGTATGCATATCTAGAATACCGAAGATGATCGATGTAATTGGGAATTTTCGATCCGGCAACAGCCATCTAGCTTGAGTCTCTCTCCAACACCACAGCAGCACCCTTTTATCTGGTCACAGTTGTAAAAGGCACGAGGACTGAAGGGTGCATATAAAAAATCGTGATCCTTAATTTGCTGAGAAAGTCATCACAGGGGGAGGGTTTTCGACCAAGCGTACACACGCTTCCTCATTTCAGCTTTCCTCCAAACGGATGTTTTTTGGCTCCCGAGAGTATGCTAAGACCGGAGGTAGTTAGCCGAAATGTACTTGGGTTCTCCCAGGTTAATGGCAATCAAAAAGTATCTCCATTTATGTGGACCTGTACACTTAGGTACGTCCTACATACAAATAGAAGGGCAAAGTTGATAGAGTCTGGGATCTGTAAAATGAAGTATAGAAGAATCAGTCGAAAATTCCACTTTCTGGAATTGGATGAGGCGAAAGAATACTAGTCCATCGCGTTGAAATTAATTGTATATAGTATATAAATTCAGTTTTTCCTGTATGCCTTTTATATTTTTTTAGGATACTTCTTCGATTACTTTTATGTTTTTGCACATGTCTCGCTGTCTACTATCTTGGCAGCTTTCGTTATGTTTACCACATCCTCTGTAGGCTTGATGTATTCAAAATGTAAAGAGATATAAATAGATTTATGACTACACGTATGTAACCACGTTGTTGCCGAGAGTGATTATTTACTTTTATATTACAAGAAAATAAAACCGCAATTTGTATTGTATATGTGTGGATATATGTATGTATATGTATTGTAACTCGACTGCACAACCACAAAATTCTTCATTTGTAAAAACACAATGCTCCATATCCATATATTCATAATATATAAGAACATACATACACATAAACAATGCAAAAACACAAATGAAATGAGTTCTTCTATTAAAACGGCTGAACATTACACACTCTGCGGTTGTAGTGGTGATTAAGAGAAAAATTCAATATTATTGCATTTTCTACATACAGACCCCGTTTAATGGATGGTTTTTAGCCTACTTTTCTTGTTGGTTTTGCTGTTTCGTTTCATTTTCCCTGTATTTTTTGCATTTTTTTCCTCCTTTTTTTATAAATGCATATCGATTACTGCTTTGACTGGCCAATGAGTGGCTCTTGTTGTTGACTGTAAAAAGTTTTTGCCTCTTTTTTTTTTTTTTGTTCCTTTCCCCTCTTAGTTCTGTTTATTCTTTTCACTCGTTTTGCTCTCCATTGGCAAAAGTGCAGTTACTGCTAGGTCGGCTCTGCCAGACTGTAGTGCATAATGCCATTGTACCGTTCGCCGTCATTGGTGGCTTTGATTGCATTGATTTGACCTAATTGAAGGTAGCAATAAGAGGGAAGCAAAAACTCAAAAAAAAAAAAAAAACGAACGACAGAGCTTATGTAATTAAATATTAGTGAGCTAAATTGTTGGATAGAAATAGAAAAAAATCGCAAAAATAAAGTTTAAATTGAAGGTTGAATCTCACATAGGCTGGCAAAAGAATTGCGGCGGGAGTCAACTGCAGCTAAATGGAATAATAAAGAATAAAAAATAGATTTAAGAATTTCACTTCAAACAGCTAACCAATAATATTACCTTAAGGAACAAAGTTATGACTGTCTTGTAACCCTAATCAAAAATAATTATTGTGAAAGTTGAAAGTAATAACCACTGATGTGATGAAGATTGTTGAAATGCTTATATCACAACATGAACCCTTTAGAAGACTTTCAGGGAGTTCAAACGTAAGGCAAGATGCAATTATAGCCAAAAGACAGAACCGAAAATAAAAAAAAAATAGCCTGAGCTGCTAATCGACATATGTAATGCTCAAAAATTCCAAAAAAAAACTATATCTACCTAGAGAAGATTGCAAGATCGAGGCATAATCATAAACGAATGGATTAACAGAAGTTCAGTAAGTTGACCAGAAAAAACGAAAAAAAATTGTGTTTATTCGTAATCTCTCTCCTTTTTATCTTCTCTACATAATCGCCATTAATTTCAATGCATTTCTTAAGTCTCTGGACCCACTTCTGAAAACAGTCTTCGCAATCTTGTTTTTTAAGCTTACTAAGTTCAGCATTGACAGCATAAATTATCTCCTCGTTGCTATTAAAGACCTTTCCTTTTAAATTTTTTTTTTTCATTTTATGAAATAACCAAAGACCACAAGGTGCTATATCAGCTGGACATATTTCTTCGAACACAGAGATCCCAATAAAATTACTCTTTATTTCAGCAGTGTGGTATGGCGCGTTGTCACGATGTAAGAAGTAGCGCCGCAAATCTTCTTTCTTCCTATTTCCCAACAAATTTTTGAAAACTTTTGGTAAGTATTTTTCGGTATACCAATTTACAGTTACCGTCTGACCCTTTTCCAGTGGAATAGCAGCTACGATTTTAGATCGGGTGTAGAAAACTGACATCATTACTTTTGACGCTGATTTTTGTTGCTTAGATTTTACGGGTGGGTTTGCTCCTGTTAGGCTACATAGAACTGCTGTTTGGTTTCTGGATTGTACTTATAGAACCAAGATTCGTCACAGCAACTAAAGTTGCTAGACTGACCATTTTCGATTTTTTTTAGCAAAAATTGAGCAAAATGCACTCGAGCCTCTTTTTGGGTCTCATTTAAAATTTGTGGTACCCATCGAGCAGATTTCTTCGTGTATCCCAGCTGATTACTTAATTCGCGATACCATCATGGCATTCAAGCACATTTCTTAGCAATGATTTCTGGTGCCAATCGTAGGTCTTAGTCAGTTTTGGACTTCACTAGAGCTGCATTGGCGTCACCAGTGGAAGATTTTGATCGACCAGCTCGGAGTTCGTCCTCTACGGAAAAATGTCCGGTCTGGAATCTTTGGAACCATATGCAATTTAGCATTTACTGAATATTTCCATTAGCTGTAACTTACGTCGAAACCCGAAGAGAATCACATGTCCAATTTTTGTTTGCGTTCGTTGTGGAATTACGTCTGGCGTATCCTCAGCTATTTTGCGTTATCTCGTCTGCATTTTAGCCGATCGTTCTAGATTTTAAAGGAAGACTAATAAAGTAATTGCAAATGATTTGGTATTTTTAGATTTAACAAAAACAAATTGAAAGTCACCAACTGACCGAACTTTTATTAATCCCCTCCTAGAAAGCAGATTTGGTGACAAATGCCCTTAGAGCTGTGCTGAGCTTATGGATCGAACAGTTCTCTATGTTAAAAAAAAGCACAGAAGTTTGCTTATCAGAATATTTAATCAATGATCGTGGAAGGATTGTACTCTCATCCTATGTAAAAGATAAGTAACAAAATGGCAGTTGGCGACTATTTTCCGGCTGAGCTATTCTAATAAGGGAATATAGAGAATATTTACCTAATATGCTTTGACGCCCCTCAGTGTGCTCTACAGAAACCGTAAAAATGTAAGTCTAACAGTCTGTAGTGTTTATTGACTGAAGTTTTCTAACTATAGCATGAAAAATTTAAAACTTTATTACAGTACACTCTCGAAGAAGTGACCGCCATCGACCACCGAGATCTTGTGATTTA
Organism: Ceratitis rosa; assembly: GCA_037013455.1. Lineage (NCBI taxonomy): Eukaryota > Metazoa > Arthropoda > Insecta > Diptera > Tephritidae > Ceratitis > Ceratitis rosa. The sequence goes on from JAWMAG010000039.1 coordinate 10,169,005, forward strand.
ACACCATGCAAATTCTTGCTTTGGGGCCTTGTGAAATAAAAGGTCTGCGCAAACAGACTGACATCGTTTCGATACCTCAAAGATGAAATTTATGAAACTTTAGAGGGCATACAGCAGCCCCTTTACGTTTTGGTGATGAGAAATTTCATAAAAAAATACAGGCCTGCAGACGTAGCCGTGACGGTCATTTGGCTGATATTGTTTTTCGTTATTAATAGCGTATTATTTCGAAATAAATATATGATCTTTATTTCAAAAAATGTTATTTTTCTTATTGCAAACCCTTGTATTGTATGATATTGATATTATTGTTGACGTTAGCTTTGCATTGAAGCAAAATCCCTAAAACCATTAAATTAGCACTCTCCTATAACTCTCTCTCGTCCTTGCCTCGTCTATATTGTCGCTTGGACGGCGCCGTTGTCAACCCTAATTCAAATATGTATTATAGTTTAGGAATGTGCAAGAAAAATGTTATAAAACAATAATTAATCATGATCATCTTTAGTGGCACAGTTAGGCTAGGCTATGTGTATACATATGTCATGGAGAATGCAGAGGAAAGCCTACATAAGTCCCTCAGTCATGGGCAAGTCAAGTAGTTGGCTTTCACTATCAGGCATTGTCTCAGTCTATCTCTCTCTCTCTCTGCCTATTTATACTTATATTTATGTGGATGCATATGTACATACAAAAATTGGAAAGTGATACGTTGTTCGCCGTTCACATAATGGTTGTTTGTAATAGCTTAAAACAATGAAGGTTTAGTCAGTTGTGGAAAACAAAGAAGAAATCACATAACTGCTGGATTTCCTATATCAGCGTAAAGGTAAAGGCAATACATTTCTCAAAATCTGTCTCGTCGCTGAGAATGTCCATACTTTCGTGTGTATTTCGGATATGACAAAATCTTATTTAAGTGACCTAAGAGAAGGTTTACAATTCGATACGTATATTTTTACCATATAACCCTTTACAGAGTAGTCGATCCAAATATTGGTCCCATGGTCCCACAGAAGGCTGGAAAAAAATTTTAGCCAAAGAGGAGGAAAGTTGGGGTGATACTTTTTCCGCGCGTAGCATGTTATCATGTTTCCCGATTTTGATAATACCTACCTCTCTTTCTGTTTAAAAATAAAAAGTTCGACTTGTCGTATGAGCAACATTTAAACATTTTTCCCGCCTGTTGACTAAATATGGCTCATACGACATGACGTTCTGATTTGAGATTTTAGGTCATGAATCCGTTAAAACAAACATCTAAGTTTAGTACTGGTATTATTACTGAAAACTATCGAATTCGGAAGTCTATAACATATAGCTCCCACAAAACAGCTTGTCCAGAAATGAGCTTTTAATCAGAATGATTTTGCAATATCTCGAAATTCATTTTTGTCTAAATTACATTCACCTTGCAAATGCTATATGAACAGCAGACAACTGTAGTGTTAAGAACTTACACCACCAAATTTTCTACTAGGCATTTAAACATATAAAAATGTATGTACAACGTGTTCAACCATGTACAAAAATAAACATATATCATTAATTTATTAATAAATCGCCATATGTACGTGTAGGTGTTGTGTGATATAATAAAATCAGAATAAAAGTTGGGTAGCGCGGCTATAAAAATAAAAAAGGTGACAATTTCTAAGATGAGGCGAAGAAATCCCTCCAGGCGGGCGTGGATATGATATATTTGTATGTATACAGGAATATATTATTGCGAATAATGGCTTTTAATTACTTTAATATTTTACAACAAAAAATCTCTGCTAGAAATAAGCGACATTAACATTTTGTTTGTATGTATTTATGTATATAAGTATGTGCAACTGGGAAATGGATTTGAAATTTAATATTAAGAAGAAATACGACAATGATCTCTGTGTAACATAAATCAAAGAAGAAGTCAGGCTATAATTTGTTAGATGATTAAGCAGATATTATATATATATATATATATATTTCATTTATATAAGTACAATTTGGTTACTCTTATACGAGTTGCTTTCAAAAAATAGAAAGAATTTTCATTCTTCAAAACAAAATATTTATTTACCCGTCTACATTGCTGTTGTGCCAGTGCTTCTTGTAATATTCAAAGCACTTATAAAGCTCAACATTTTAAATATCCTTAGTTTTCTTAACTATGTGCTTTTAAATTACTTTTTAATTAAGTGATGGCTATTTGTGTGTGTTTCTCTGTGTTTATGGAAATAGCAAAATATCACACAAAGTCTTATCTGGTGAAAGTGGAGCCAGGAGAATAGTTGCAGTATTATTTTTGAGCAAAAATTCACGAACAAAGAAATAAGTGCGAGCTGATTTTCCAGAGATCTGTGCGTTTTCTGTTTGTTTATTCGCGCTCTGCCTGTTTGTTTGCTATAAACTCAAGAAGCACTGAACATATTTCTATGCGGTTTTCAACCATATGTAGACTGAGTATTGAGAAAGGCTTATGTGATGCATTTGTTAAACTTTGTGTACAGTTTGCTTTTTATAAATTTTTTATAAGTCAACACTTAATCGACTACTTTATCAGCTCTAAGGACTTGATTTAAATTCTGAGATAGTGTGCAAAAACAGATTGGAAAAAACCATCGCTAAACTCATATAAAGAACTGTTAAGAAGGGGGCGTTATAAACTTGGATGTTTATTGAATATTGACAAGATAGCAGGGCAGACCAAGATTAAAAAATATGGCCTTAGAGAGCACCTCTTGTTAATATGCACAGGATTATATGTTATTTTTTTAGAAGTAGTAATATTTGCCCATTTCGAACTAGTTATGTGACTAGCATATTTTTAATAGAATTCTAAAAATTTGCTGGTCAATAACGTTGTATTGACCTGCAGTCGCGTGCCATTGTTATAGTAAAAATAAATAAAATAATTAGCTGACGAATTTGGCTTTCTCGACACACTATTTCACTATTGGGTGTTTACAATATATTGCTCTCTGTTGTTTTTCATTATACTGCTAACTCATTTATTCCGATTTTGTACAGGGTAACGCACGAGTTACTCAAATTTCTACGTATCCCAAGTATATTGTTTATAGCTTTGTGCGTGTGTGTCTGTGCTTTGGCGCGTGTATAACGTTTCAATTGCATGTTAAATGAACTCAAATGCTACACTAATGAAGATAATGTTTCGACTTTTCTAAGGCGTCAGACATATAAGTAACTGTTGGTGAGTTAATTATACGAGAGTAAAGGAAATGTCGGCAAATGGAGAAGGTAAACGTTTTTTTTTTCTTAATTATCATTATTTCGGAAATACTGCATACGAACGTTGCCTTTAATCCAAAACAATTGCTGCATTTAAGTACTAATTTCATATTTAAGTAGTAAAGACTGGAAAATCAAATCTGCAGTCAATTTTATTTCGTAACTTTAAATACAAAAAAATTCAAAATGATGGTATCTTCAGCATAACTGTCGGAAAATTCAGCCTTCTCAACGAAATATCCCAAAATGAGTTAAAACCGATCAACTTTACACAAAAGCTATTAGGTATAAGAGAACTGTGAGACGGTAATTCAAGTTGAAAACCTAACTGTTGATTTTCGAGATGGTCACAAAACCAGTTGGTATAATGAGGATTGGGACTTAGAGAAAGTTTCTTGTGGGACCTAGGGAGGTGGTTTAGTGAGTGATGCCTAGAGTGTACTACTACAATTGATCACATCTTCACCATGCGCCCAATATTAAAAGGCGCTGCTCAGAAAAAGATCCAGACACACCACTTTTTGTCACTTGATAGCCGTCAGAACGATGCATCGTACCAGATAAGCGATATCATTGACATAATTCAGCTAATATAGAAAATGCGACTACGATAACTAGGTCATGTCGTTTATAAAGTAACTATTCGTTGCAGTAACCGCTGGGGGAAGCAGGTAACGTGGAAGACCTCCGCTCTGTTAAATAGGTCAAGTAGAGGAAGATTGGTTTTCGATTGGTGTACTCACATAAAACCAGAAGAAAATTCGGTTAATTTGGCTACAAACGCTTCAGCGGTGCCTACGTCAAATAAGAGGAAGAAAAACAGAAAATACTACATATATAAGCACTCCTACTATTATCGTTTGTAAGAACTTTAAGCTTCTTCCGCTCATTTCTTATGTGGTTATGATTAATTAAATTGTTATTACCGCAGCTGTGCATGATTAAATATTTTTAATATGTTTCTTTTATTTTTGGTCAGTAATGGGTGATTATTAATAGTGCCTGCGCAACTTTGAACGAAAAAGATTAATTTTTTTTTCATATCTAATTTATGTGATTTTGAATTTGTAACTCCTCCTCACTGTTTGTTTTCTCAAATGAGAGATATTAATGATGTTTTGCTATTTTTCTTATATCTAAAGATATTAAGATAACTATTTATTATATTTATTTCATTAATAATCATCACATCAACACTGATTTCCACGTTAGGGTTGTAATGATTTAATATTTATTTAATATTACGTACACTTCTATTTTTTCTGCACGATAATTGAGATTTAAACTTTTTTTAAGCCTTTTTCTTAAAAATTTCTACAGTTTGAAAGTGTTAACAAATTTTTCTTTTTAATCTTAAAACTTTATATATTTGTTGAATTTTCTCTTTAAAAGTTTAAAATTTTTTTTTTTAGATTAAATTTATATTTTCGTGTAATATTTAATTTCTTGTCACACAAAAGCATATTTTCATCATCCATGAACTGCATTATAACCAGCCGCATAGCAAAAAACATACACGTGGTGTCCCTACACTCACATAAATACATATTAATAAGGTAGATAAACATAAAAGAAACACTCCAGGCATTAGCGACCACAAATGAAGATACGCGTGAAAGTATGCAAACAAAGTTCAAAGACAGGTAGAAGATAGGAAATTGTCAAATATGCGAACCTGAATACATGCGAACATACACACGTTTCAAGGTATGTTTAAACAAGGTAGAACAAGAAGGAAAATTTAGATAATGTATGTACATATATATGTACATATATGGAAGAGTTTGTACGACTTGTGATTATGCAAGTATGAGAGATTCATATATGTATCTATATACATATGCACACTATACACAAATACATTGTTGTTGTTGTTGTTGTTGTTGTTGTTATTATTATCTTTGTTAGTTTCAATGTTGTTTCCCTTTACTTCAACTGTTTGTACATGCGAATACATTGTGGCTAAACTGATGAATTTCCATGCTTAGGATTTTGGTTACTCATACGACGTGGCGTACAGTAGGAAATAGAAAAGCATTATACGTATATGTATTACGTATTCTCGTACTTAAGGTAAAGTACATAAATGTATAAAGGAGCCTGCTTATCACTCTTGTCATGTAGTGTCTATCTGCTTATTTAGTGAGGCGTCAGTGCGTATGTGCTTGTGTTTGTATACATATTTATATGTACCTATGTTACAAGCAGATGGTTGGGTGCCATTGGTTAAGTCGTCTGATAGTAGTAAATCTATAAGCTTGTAACATTTGAAACATTCATAAAGTTAGTGTGTGTAATTAAGAAAGGAAATCTGGAGAAGTCAAATAATTATCAGTTTATTAAGTGTCTTTAAATAAGTCATTCAAAGTAAATATCAAGATTTTGTTCGAACATTTTCGTCCAGCTCGAGCATTTGAGCAAAAACAATCATTTTTTTCACAGAACTTTCTTTTTTATAATTTTAAAAAATTTTTGGCAAAATGAAAAATTAATTGAAATACTAAAGAGATTTTGACATACAAATTTGGAAATTGAAAATTGTCAAATAACTATGTGAGCAGTTGAACAACGAACGCGGTTATTTAGAGCTCTATTAAATAGCTTTAATTTAATTAATAACAAAAAATGGCGGCACACAAATTTGCTTGAAAATAATCAGCTTTAGTTAAGTTACATCACTCCCAACCCTTTGAAAGATAAAAATATGAAGATTAGATTAATAACAAAAATTAACGTTAACGTTGTTCTCATTGCCCCTGATATACCCACTAAATAGGCACGTTACCCCTGTTCCAAATACTGCTTTTCTTCTTTAGCATTGCCTTCCATACCAGTGTTCTGTATATTAATATGGGTCTCATAGCTGTGTATTTATGCTATTGTATATAATTTGATGCCTAGACAACCATATATGTATATGATGCGCTTGAGATTACACAGTTATACATATACGCACACATACATTTACATAATTTGTACGAAACATTCATTCTCTTATTTTGACCTTACTGATTGCTCATTTTCTCATTGCGCAAAAACGCTCGTTTATGGTATATGCACTCTGCACTGTTGGTTGTTAATCATACGACACGGTGCACCCAATAACGTAGAATGCACTTAAATCGCATTAATACATTAATTAAATCAATCAAAAAAAAATTTAATTATTATAAAAGTGCATCAATTCCATTACACTACATATCGATGGACTGTTATTTATGTAATTAGTGAAAATCGGCGGAAAATTAATTTATTTAATTTATATAACAAAAATAAGCACTTTAACGAGTAAAATGCATTGATGGTATTAATTAATTTGCCGATACGCCTGTTCACAATGTAATGAGTTCAATATTTATTAAGTTAATTCTTGATACTGACATTTTTTATTGCAAGATATTTACAGTTAATCGAATAAAAACGAACAGTTTATTAAAAAGAAAAATGTGAAAATTTTATGAAAACATTGCAACTTTTTTTATATTTAACAATGTGAACACCAACCACAACCAATATTTACCTTGAAAGCTCAGCACTCTTTTTTCATACACTTTATCTAAAAGCATGTAATTTTCTGTGTCAAAGCAGTGGAAAACATTTCAACTTTCTTTTGCCAATTCTGGAAACTAATGAGACAAAGGCAAGCAAGAAAAAATCTTTAAAGCAAAGAAATAATGTTGTTTTTGAGGAATACCAGTAAAAAGCACCAAGAAAATGCAATACCAACAAATAATACAGTATTACTACCATAGCTGCTGATGCATGGTTCGTTTTTCACGCACACACATATGCATATAAGAGTATATGTGCATATTTAATCAAAACAAGTTGCTGGCAAAAGCAAAGGTTGCCTTCGTGTGATGCATTAATGCTTGTCATTAACGGTAAGATATATATGTGTACCACTTTGTTTTGTTTTTTTTTTTTGGCTTTGCTTTGCCGGTAATTTTTTGCACTTTCCTCTTTGCGTAGATTCTTTGCTTGGTACATAATTGAATGTTTCATATATTGTATGTACGAATAAGTGAAAATGAGTGAGTGTTTGTAAATAAACAAATATCTCATTTAAACCTGCAAACTTAAAGCAGGTGGTAGGAGAAGTGATATTTTTATAATAAAAAAAAATAAATCAAAATGTGAGATCGAATTTTTGAGAGACCATCAGCACAAATTGTTGAAAATTATTTAAAAATAAATTTTATCTTTTTTACTTCCGACCACTCTGATTCTGATCAGCTCCTTGGAGGCATTCCATCGTCCATATCATGAGAACTATTTTCATAAAAACCCCCTAGTGCTGGTTATATTATATAAATATGTCTGGAAAAAATTCATCAGCACAAAATTTTGGTTTTTTGGTTTGGGGAATAATGCTCGTACTGAAGAAACTCTCATTAATGCCATACCTATATAAAAGTATGTATATCAGTTTTTATTAGTAACGTATATTCTTCTGCTTAAGCACCTGAAGCCTAGTCTCCAGGCCCGTCTGTCTGCCTGTTTACGATGAACTCAAAAACTGATCTGCAGATTTGAATGCTGTTTTCCCCAACATATAGAGTACCTCTTAAGTATGTTTTGCGTAAATAATTTGTGAAGTCTTGTCTACATTTTTCATATATATTAGGACAACTTTGTATACATTTGTCCGATTTAAGTCAAATATGCGCCGTTTTGTTCGTAAACTTGTTGCCAACGAGATGCTAACTTCATTATATCCCTCTCGTTGAAAGCTGCGTTCCTATTGGTAAAAAACTCGGAGAGCCAATTTTCACAGGCTTCTCTTGAGGCGAACTTTTCACCATTAAGCGCGTTCGCCATGGAGTGGAAAAGTTGGTAACTTTTTGGTGCCAGGTCCGGACTATAAGGTGGATGCATTGAGACCTCCCATCCGAGCTCCTGGAGCCTCTGGTGCATCAGTAAAAACGGGTGTGGCCTGGCGTTGTCCTGATGGAACACAATACGGCCTCTTTTGATCAAAGATAGCCTCTTCTGGATGAGGGCTGCCTTCAAGCGGTCCAGTTGTTAGCAGTAGCGGGCCATAAGGGAGCAGCTCGTAGTAAATGATTCCTTGCCTATCCCACCAAACACACAGCAAAACCTTGATGACCGTCATTCCTGGCTTGGCCACAGTTTTCACCGGCTCATCGCGTTTCGACCACGACCGATTTCGCATGATCCACTTTTCATCGCCAGTCACCAAACGCTTCGTATACAAAACTCATAATTTCTTACTTTTACACGCACACTTTTGTGGTAGCAAGGAAAGCAAGGACAGAGAGGAGATCAAGAAGAGCTGTGTAATTATTTAGCTGAATTAGGGTTTTTATACCTTACATGAGCACGAAATGGAATATAAACTTTGGTCCGAAGTTTTTAGGTTCCAGTAGTAGAACAAATAAACCCATCACATCAGAATGACAATCTAAACTGTCACTGAGCTTTTAAGAGGTTTCAACCAATTTTGGTGTGCAAATGTATTTTTATATTGAATTCATCATCTCTTGAAAATAAGTTCTGTCCGATATTAAAGACACCAAATGAAGCCAACATCTTCTGAACCTAAATTTTCCAACGTGCGGCAGTTATTTATCTTCCTCTGTCACACTGCCGAGAACTGCGTTGGAATTTTTCCCCGGTTTTTTTTAAATTGTATTATTTCCAAAACTCACATGCTCGGAGAGGCATTGACGATCTTCAGTCTCAAATTCAATCAAAATAACATAGAGGCAGCTCCTTTTTTTGTTGTCGTATGCAGCAACCAATCGATGAAAAGCAACTTGGTATCGATCTTTTTCCCAAGAGTTTTTTTCTCTTTTTGGTGCATGACGAATATTTGGACAGTTTTACAGTTTTTAGATTCAAAGTCACACGGATAAGGCCCAATCAGTTTGTTGACGATGGGCATTAATTTCTCACTCATTAAGCTCGTTAGGGCCCCAGAAACCGTAGTAAGTAGACTTGTCCTACGATTGTTGGCACAGATTATGGAGTACACCTTTGCTAATGATCTCCGTAGACTTTGCATATGGGTCAATATATCAGCACTTTTCTTGTTCTCAACTGTACACACTTTCGTCTCTAATCACTTTGAATGTCACCACATCTTTTCATACAAATTTTGCTGCATTTCCCTTGTTCCTCAAATTCATCTATTTCGTCTACAAATGCTTCTAACTTCCTTCCTCTCATTTGTTTTTCATTTGACTTTATATCTTGGGTATTTAACCTTCAAGACAGCCGATGATGATGTTGTTGTTTCATACATGTTACTAGTTATTTTTACCGCATGACTTTGCACTTTGCTTTCCATGTCAATACCGCTAAGTTTGCTTACCGCTTAACAGGGCAGAACAGCGAATGCGCTTACACATACCTGTGCGTTTTCGCAATATAAAATTTCTAAATAGTTTTCAGTTTATTTATTTTCTGACATACGTGTTGTATATGTACAGAAGAAAAGCAAAGAAAAATTCAGAAATTTACAGTACCATGTTTTGCTTAAGGATGTACCAACAGAAGTGTATTTGTCTTTACATTTTTCTTATTCCTATTATTCTATTTGTCTGGCCGTCAGCCAGTGCAGCGTCACGGATTTAAACAAGAATACTAAAAATAGGTTGCTGTAATAAAATGTAATGGCAGACTACTATAACTACTATTTACTACAACGAGTACTACTACGACTACTATTATAAGTAATAAAAAAATAATAATAATAAATGTAACAGTTGTTATGCCGCACGAGTCCTTCTTCATATTTTTTGTTTTAGTTCTTTCTTTTCTGTTAGTTTTCTCGCTACTTACACATTTCAATGCCTGCGGTTATTTTCATGAGGGAATTGTTCTATGGCGAAGAGTTTCTGTTGAGTTTTTCTGTGTTTTTTTTTCTTTTTGTTATTGCACTTCTTGAATTAGTCAAATGTTGCTCGAAGCATTTTCACTTTAATTAGCACAAAATTAAAAACACACATGTTACATAAACATTTTTGTATATTTTTGAATAAACCAAAGTTAGTTGTTATTTACTGGCAGGCCTTGAACTAAATCGTAACGAAACAAACATGTGTTTTTCCATAAAAATAAAAAATAAAATAAAATAAATTAAAATAAAATAAAATAAAATAAAATAAAATAAAATGAAATAAAATAAAATAAAATAAAATAAAATAAAATAAAATAAAATGAAATAAAATAAAATAAAATAAAATAAAATAAAATAAAATAAAATAAAATAAAATAAAATAAAATAAAATAAAATAAAATAAAATAAAATAAAATAAAATAAAATAAAATAAAATAAAATAAAATAAAATAAAATAAAATAAAATAAAATAAAATAAAATAAAATAAAATAAAATAAAATAAAATAAAATAAAATAAAATAAAATAAAATAAAATTAAATAAAATAAAATAAAATAAAATAAAATAAAATAAAATAAAATAAAATAAAATAAAATAAAAGAAAATAAAATAAAATAAAATAAAATAAAATAAAATAAAATAAAATAAAATAAAATAAAATAAAATAAAATAAAATAAAATAAAATAAAATAAAATAAAATGAAAAAAAAGAAAATAAAATAAATTAAAATAAAATAAAATAAAATAAAATAAAATAAAATAAAATAAAATAAAATAAAATAAAATAAAATAAAATAAAATAAAATAAAATAAAATAAAATAAAATAAAATAAAATAAAATGAAATGAAAAAAAAGAAAATAAAATAAAATAAAATAAATTAAAATAAAATAAAATAAAATAAAATAAAATAAAATAAAATAAAATAAAATAAAATAAAATAAAATAAAATAAAATAAAATAAAATAAAATAAAATAAAATAAAATAAAATAAAATAAAATAAAATAAAATAAAATAAAATAAAATAAAATAAAATAAAATAAAAGAAAAAAAAATAAAATAAAGTCAAATAAAATAAAATAAACTAAAATAAAATAAACTAAAATAAACTAAAATAAAATAAAATAAAAAAAATAAAATAAAGCCAAATATAGCCAAATAAAATAAAGTAAAATAAAATAACATACAATTTATAACATAAAAAAACATGAAATAAGGCGACTAAAATACCCTAAACGATCAGTATGAAAAGTTGCAGAAAAGGGGAAATCCGTGAAAATTCTATGGGAAGCTGAAAAGGAGGAGCAAATTGTGTACATGTTGAAATGAATTTGAAGGTAAATAAAGCAAATAACTTAAAATGTAACATTCAGCAATGCAAAATTTCGTAGTAAATGTTGTAGTTTGCTTGGCTTTAATTTTTTTAGTTTTTACTTTAATTTCCATCTTTCTAGTCTTTCTAAGTAGCATTCATACCGTTTGCTTTACGGTAATGCGAAAAAAAGAATATTGCAAGAAGTGATGCAAATGTGTTACAAGTGTTGCATGCAAATGATACATTCCAAATTAATGGCTTGTGCTGCATTTAGCAGTTTCTGAAGTCACGAGCGAAAATGGAATTAAGGTGTTAAGTTGGTGGTAACATAACAATTATATCTTTTTTAAAAAGGATTTCACAGAACATAAAAATAAAAAAAAAAACACGAAACGCGATTTCAGAGAAGATCATGTGTAATGACAGCAAAGGAAACACCAAAATCTTGTTTACACAGTCACGTAAGGACAACAGGATAGTTGCTGGCCTAATGAGGGACCAAAAAATACTGGCATCCCATGCTCCAATGCAGAATGTGTATTATCAGCAATGACATATGTAGGGAATAAAGGGAGAAAGGCATGAATTAGACGTCCGTACAGCTTGTCTGATTCGGTTCAGCTTTAACCAACTCATTCGTAATATTTTGGAGCATCGTGGTCGTAGTTCAAAAGACTAGGGGATGCCTTAAAGTTAAATATAAAGGTTCTCTTGTCTACTTAATATCGCAATAAAGCGAACCTCCATCTGGCAGTATAAAGGACCAACCCACCCTAGCGGTTGTTTTACAAGAAAGTGCAACACTAAAATATTTTTAATATTAAATTTGAATATTTATTTACTTCAAAGTAATAAGAAAAGTCATTAACACAAACGTACCTGCCACATCATTATTAGAAACGAAGTTTCCACTCAATTCAATTTTAGGTCGCAAACCACCACCATCGGAACTTCCCAAAAAAAAAATATATTATATAAAAAAGAAAAATTAAAAAAAACACAAACAAACAAACAAACGACAGCTTGGCTTTTGCAGAAAATGAACGCTTACTTGCGGCTTACATTAGCTAAAGCAGCACAACCGTCCGCCAAAGAAAATAGCGCAAGAAACCCACTTTGCACCAACTGTCACCATAATGTGGCATTTAACACCGTTATACTGCTACAAATGTGCTGATTAAATTTCGCCGAGTGCAAAGATGAAAAGGAAAAAGCAAACGAGCAAATGAATTTGAAACTACCAAAACACAACTACAAATGCAATGCAAAGTAATTTCGCATAAAAATTGCCACACACACTTTGTGAAAATGTTTTAGGCAACAAGAACAAAAAACAATGCAACAACAATAGCAATAGCAAGAAAATGTGATAAACAGGATAAAAGCTCTAAAGAGTGTTGAGCATAATATATGCATGGTACTGTAGCACATATGTACATATGTAAATATGTATATATGCTTGTCACACAATGCAAAAGTTGGCACACACAAATTGTTATGAGATTGCAGATTATGCTGCTGCTGCTGCTGCTGCTGCTAGTATTTCCGTCGCTTTGTACTCTGTTATTGTTTCTACTTTGTGCAAATGCATACAACAAATGCAACACAACAAGCAAATCGCATTGCGAATGAAATAGAAATCGCTACATAAGCTCTTAAGCTCCAACCGACTCGCCACTCTCTGTTGGTTGGTTAGCTGTTGTGCGGCCGTGTTGCTGTATGGCTGTGTTGCTGTGTTGTTGTACATATTGCCGCGCAGACTGGCTCAACCGCTGCCTAAAGCTGGATCACTTTACCTTTTCCGCTGCTTTCACACTTGCCATAAAACATTGCAACAGCACTTGCAACCAAATAAGGTAATGTTTGTGCCATAGAAGTTGACTGTAATGAAATTTACTTTGATTCTAATGGATGCACGCGCAAAAGGGGGTGTGTGAGGGGGTTGTATGTGTTCACACATCCTTTGCCGTAATAGGAAGTTTACCCTAAAGGTAAATGCATATGCGTATTTGCATATCTATGTTTGGAAGTGCATAGAATAGAGTCTGGTTTTTGTTCGTTTGTATGGGTGCGTAAAGTTTCGGCACAAATGGAATAAGAGTATTTTAAATGCGTGGAAATAGTTAACATTTATACATACGTGTACCTATGCATATGAGATCTGAATGTATAGGTTATCCATTTTGTGGTTTCAAAAGTGCTCGACTGTATTCTGAAATATGTTAAACTTAACTGTCAACCAACTAACTGTCAACTGTGGCCGCGTTTCGTGCTTTAAGAGGAGATTATGGCGCACATAAACGGCCAGAGCATCATCTTTTTCTCCTTCCACCTCAAATACATTAAATGAAAATGTAGCCAAAGACCCAAATGTGTCTATTTCTGGACGTTCTCAAGAGCTGAGACTTTTTTATAGTATATTATGACATATTTTGCACATGGACTTACTCCTACATACATCCATACGAGTATAAAGTCCAGCACACCCAATAACTGAAGCCATCTAACCATTCACAACGCCGTACTTGCGTCGATTGGGTGCTTGAACAACAATGCAGTAGACAGCGATTTCCCGAACCAAATTTTTTTCAGCGCCACATAAATAAGCAAATATGTCTCATTAGGGGCTCCGAGAATCCTCAAAAATTTGAAGACAGGTCAGTCCCTACAAAAAACTTACTCTCTGGCGCACTCTTTGGTCTGGAGGTGTGATTGGACCTTAATTCATCGAAAACGAAAACGATGAGACTGTCACTGCCTGGAATTATCGAAAACGTGTTTCAACATCTAGGTGCCACATGCCATACAACACGTGTGAATACCTGTTTATTGCGAGAGAAGTTTCCCAGCCTCGTAATCTCTCATCTTGGCGATCTTAATTCGCCACCGAGATCGTGTGATGTGACACCGTTGGACATTTTCTTATGGGGCTACGTGAAAGACCCTGTTTATGCCGATAAACTTTTAACTCTGGAACACTTGAAAAATAACATTCGTCAAGTTATGGCTGAGGCACCGTCCAATATATGTCGAAAAGTGATCGAAAATGATCTCAAACGAATCGAAGTTTGCGAAAATTCTCGTTGTTGTAAAGAATGAATTTCATATTGGATGTATGCATTCGTGCGGTTTTCTAAGAGATGGCTCTACTAGTATTATTTTATATTAAAATAGAAAAAGTATTTTGAATGTATTTATTTTCGTTTATTTGCGAAACCGCATAATGAGTTACCTTGCACATACTATACAGTCCAGTTAGCTTGATTAGTGGCAGCATTTTTATGAATTAAAATTCTAATTCTGATTAAGTAAGCCATTAAGCTTAGCAACAATAAAATACCCCAAGCCTGAAATGTCGGATATATTTAAAAAGCAAATATAAAAATATGTGCATATTAATCCAGTTAACGGTACTTTATGGCCGTAAAACAAATGCTTTTCCAATTTTATGCTTCATTTTTTGGTTCACTGTGACAAAAACACTTTTTTAATTTTTTTAGAATTGTCAATATGTTGTGTTTTCCATTTTTATAATGTAGGGACTCTTTGAAAAGTTCTTTGCCTTTACCTGACACATACTATTGAAAGTAGAGCCTCCTTTGTTGGTGCGCAAGTTGCTCACCCATCAGCAGCAGGAACTCCCGTCTTCTAAAAGCGTTTGGTGGATACCTTGCCGACTGGAAACTATCTTGTTATTCTTCTTTTCTTGCGGTGACATCGCTTACCCGATTGTAATCCTTATAATCTTATTTTTCCAATACCCAGTGAAGTCAGGTTGACCCGAATTTTATCAAACCAAGGGCTGTCACTTTTTTGCTGACTTAACCCCGCTTAGGTTAACAGATAAAACAACCACGTTGTCGATTCCGATTTCATCAAGCTAAATAAATAAGCGGAACGAATAGTGAACGAAGACATGACAAAATATCTCTTTTCATCAAACAAACAGACATCGCACTCCGATCCAGACTCCCAAGTCACTGTGGACCATCATATTTTCGAAATTGTAGATAATTTCGTCTATCTTGGAACCAGCATTATCACCAATACCGACGATAATCCTCTACAAGTAGAGTAAGAAATCTCATCAGTTCAACCTGGCGTATGAGTGACATTTAATGGAACGCATATAAATTAACGGAAATGTGATAGATGGAAAAATGTACCAGACAAAAACAATTTACGAAAACATCGAAAAATAAAACCTTTGAAATTAAATGAAAACGCCACACAAGGAATTCGTATGCAGAAGAGGGAAAAATAGGAAAAACTAAATGAAAGAAATTCGCAAAAGCAATTTCTATACTTTGCTATTACAAAGTTTGTTTGTTTTTCTAAGCGTTCTCGACACACTCTGCTGCAAGAAATTCCACTTGAGCAAACAAATTGCATTTCGAAATTGCACGCCAAGTGACAAAAGTTGTTGACGACCATAGAGAGAGAGTGAGAGAGAGCGAGAGGAAGAGCACAGAGCATGACAATAAGGAGTGTGTCTGCGATTATTCATACAAATATACATAGGTATATATTTCTATGTGTATGTGAACGAATAAGCAATGTAGCATAAAAGTTGTTTAAACAAACGAGCTGCGACGGAAATAGCAATACAAATAGCAATTCAAGCTACTATCAAGTGTCTGCGTCAAAGCCAAACGGTGCTGTTCTTCATCCAGATATTTGCGCACAGCAGTAGAAAGAGTACTGGCAGCCACCGCCCAACAGTGTACTCAACGTCATTTGACTTTGCTACATTAACTTTGATTTATTTCATGTTTGGTATACCCTCTCTGCGTCTTCGCCTCTCCCTCCCTCTCTCCCTCTCTCTCACTCTCTCTCTCTCGTTCTTTATGTTGGCAAAGATTCGCAAATCCCTTTTACTCTCGGGCATATTTACATTACCGCTATTACAGCTCCCGATTGCTCACAATTTTGGCATTACTATGAATAAATATTCTGCCGCTGTTTATTTGCATTACTCGGCATTGCTGTTCGACTACAAAGCTCACTGCAACAGTAAACTATTTGAGCTGTTTGCCAGTTCACTTTTTACTTTATATTATATTTTATAGATATGCGTTAATCCTCTCACCACGAACAGCAAATATTTTGAGTTGCATTATTAAGTTGGTTTATTTTGAATGCTTTTTTAATTAATTTATTCAAGAACTTTTTCCTTTATCTATTTATTTATTTATTTATTATTATTAACATAATTATTTATGTACTTATTTGTTTATTTATTTAATATTGTTTATTTATTTATCTATTTATCTATTTTTTATCTATTTATTCTATATATTTTTTATTTATTAATAAATTTATTTATATTTATATATGTATATACCTCTTTATTCATTTATTTGTTTATCTATTTATTTATTTATTTATGTATTTATTAAATTAATATTTATTTCATCTTTATCAATTTATCTATTTTTTTTTTAATTTTCTCCATGTATTCATAAATTATGTAGGTGTATATACATAATTTAGTTATAAATTTGTTTTATAATATAATTTAACTTTTTTATTCATTAATTTAATTCGTTAACAAAGTAGTTAATTGTGTTTATTTATTAGTTTAATTTTCTATCAATTCTTTTTTAAATAATTTTTCTTAATTTAAGAATTTATATAAATCCAAAGCTGGTGCCCACCAATAGCAAATTCTGATTTCCGTATGGTGGCATTGTTAGGGATCATCATACATTAAACAACAACAAAGATACCAATTAAATGTCCTCTTTCATATATTATGGATAGTCAGGGAAGAAATTCCGAAAAACCCACCTTGATAACCGTGAAAAAAATCACTCTATATTCCTTAGACATTCTGTAAAGAAAAGTGATATGTCCCTTCTTACAAAAATTCTAGTATATCGAATCTTGCGGTTATTAAATCCAGAAAGCATATGCTCTATATATTGTATACCAATTTTATGGAATCCGTTTGTCACGAATATGATGCAAGTCAGTGGGAAGGGGAAAAGGGACAAAGAAAAAGTGGGTCGAAATCGTAACTTGCTCCAGTGTAGCTGGCGTTTGTCAAATAAAAAGGTTTACCATACCTATGCTTGCATCATTTTTAGTTTAAAAAAAACTTAAATTTTAAGAAAGATGTGTTTAATTTTAAAAAATATAGAAAATATCTTCTTGTAATAAAACTATTACTATAAGAACTTTACTTAACAAGGATATAATTATTACAATATTATGTAAAAAATGTACACAAAATTTTACTAATTATATACACAAACCTTCGCCTGACATAATTTTAGATGACTGGAGAAACCAAATGAAAATCCGAATAGCTGTTTTTGTATTTATCGCACACAGACAGACAGACATTCAGATCCAACGGAGGACTTATAAAGGGTGGTTAAATTTTCAAGGGCCGATGTTGATTTTGAATAAAACACAAACTATTTAGGAAATTATTGAACTTTTATTTTATTATGATATATTGGTATTACTCAATTAGGTATGTAACAAAATATCGGCCAAAAGAGCGCCGCGACCTCGGCGGCACACCTCCATACGATGGTCCAAATTTTCGATGACGCTGAGGCATAATGGAGTTTCTATGCCGTTAATGTGCCGAATTATCTCATCCTTTAGCTCTTGAATTGTTGCTGGCTTATCGACGTACACCTTTTCTTTCAAATAACCCCAGAGAAAAAAGTCCAACGGTGTCAAATCACATGATCTTGGGGGCCAATTGACATCGCCATTACGTGAGATAACACGGCCATTGAATTTGTTGCGCAAAAGAGCCATTGTTTCGTTAGCTGTGTGGCAAGTGGCACCGTCCTGCTGAAACCACATATCGTCCACATCCAAATCTTCCAATTGTGGCCATAAAAAATTCGTTATCATCTCACGATAGCGAACACCATTCACAGTAACTGCCTGACCGGCCTCATTTTGGAAAAAATACGGCCCGATGATGCCGCCAGCCCGTAAACCGCACCAAACAGTCACTCTTTGTGGGTGCATTGGTTTTTCGACAATCACTCTTGGATTCTCATTCGCCCAAATGCGGCAATTCTGTTTATTGACGAATCCACTGAGGTGAAAATGTGAATCATCACTGAAGATGATTTTCTTCGAAAATTTTCATAATAAGTCTGGATAACTTTAACACGTTGTTGGATTGTGTATCTCTCCATGGCTCAAATTGAGTAAGTCTGAAATAGAGAAATGTCAAATTAAATTCGGAAAAAACTTGGCGTTTAGGTGTGGTTCACATTCAACATCGGCCCTTACAATTTAATCACCCTTTATGTGTTATATAGAGTTTACAAAATTGTATCGAAATATGCATGTTAATTAGTTAGTTCGTTCAGATAACGCTAATTTTTTACACTGTTTGCTTAATTCCCCGCCACTAGTACTTCAGATAAATAAACAAATTGTACAAGCCTTAAATGAAGTAATTAAAACATGCTTAGATGCTGTTCAGTAAGCTCAATGAGCTGCAACTTTAGAAGTAAATCAAAAACTGATTTCATACTAGTTCAAAGTATGCCGAAAAAGAACAGTTCTGAGGTAAAATTAAAGGGTTAAAGAATGAAGAATGGTTATGGCTAAGCCTTTGCTTATATGTTAACATAAAATGGTAAAAATTCCGAATTTTTTCTTGTATTGGACTAGAGACTACAATCTGAGAAACAAACAAACAAAATAAGATAGCTGTTATTTTTAGCAACTTTTTTTTGTAATTGTTGAAAGTTTGGTATCTTTTGGACCAGTGTGATTTTAATCAAGATACTTTGAAAGTAAACTACTACTCTCTCTCTCTGTCTCACTCTCCATGAAGAATTTGAAAAATTTATGAAGTGAAGTTTTACTTTTATTTTAAATAATATTTTGCAATAGCATTATATTTGCGAGATATCAATTTACAAAATTCTATTTAGCTTTATCTGCATTACACTATAGAATGTTCGAACATATGTATGTACCTATAGATTTACTTTCTCATATTTATTAGAAATGCAAGAATCAAAACTTCTGTGGCTTTCTACCAGTTTTGGGTAAATAAAATATTTAAGATTTCACAAGAGCTGTCACTAGTAGAGTGTAATAGCACCAATGATTGGTACACGATACTAAAAGCATGCAGCATACTTACATACACGTGTATATATAAACATAAGTGTACAAATACAGATGTAGATTTACTCAAAAGTGACATTCTAGTGGTTGCCGTTTTCAATGTAATGTGCTCAGGTGCCTGTTGGAAATTTGTTATAGTTTTATACGCGACACAAGCAGACATACGTGCAAGTATGCTTCGGAAACTAGAGTGTGTTGTTAGATTTTTTATAATTAATTTCATTTTTTTTCAATACTACTATTATTTTACTAGCTTTTTTATTATTTTGTACCGCAACTTTTGTTTATATTTATTTGTTCTTTTAATTAATTTTTATTTTATAATATTATTATTATTGTATTTTTTGTTTATTTTATGCTATCGTTTTATTATTTTTTTCACTTTAGTATTTTTTTGTTTATTTAGTTACTTTTTTCAGTAATTATAGTTTATAATTAATTTTAATTCTTTTTAAATACTATTATTATTTTACTAGCCTTTTTATTACTTTGTACCTTAACTTTTGTTTATATTTATTTGTTCTTTTAAATATTTTTTATTCTATAATATTATTTTTCTTGTATTTTTATTTTATTTTATATTATCGTTTTTTTGTTGTTATTATTTTTTTTTAGTTATTTTTTGTTTATTTAGTTACTTTTTTCAGAAATTATATTTTATAACTAATTTTAATTTTTTTAAATACTATTATTATTTATTTTTTGTCCTAAGTTTTTTTAGTGAGCGAAAGGCCTGGCTTCTTTATATCATCTGACTTCTTATGGCATGAATCGAGCCAACAGATAATGACTTAACAGGCGAGTGATCGACCGTCAGCCATGTAATCCGTTGTTGTATTATTCAATTCATTATTAACCAATTTATTATTATTTATTTATTTTTATTTTTTTATATCTTGAATAAATGCTATTATTATATATTTTAATTTATTTTAATTTCTAATTTTTTTTTATGATTACTTTTGATATTTTTATTGGTATTTTTAAATTATTTGCTGTAATTGTTGCTTTTATTAAAGTATTTATATATATTTTTCATATAAATATATATATATATTTCTTGCCTTTTGATCGTTATTACTTATTTTTGTGGACTTTATTTAATAATAATTTTTTTTAATATTATTTCCTTAATATTATAATTGTTTTCTACTTCAAGTTATTTATTTGGTCATTTAATAATTTTGTTATTTTTTTTTTGTTTAATTTTACTCTGCTTAATTTTAATTTCTTTATTTTCATTTCTTTATTACTTCCATCAATTTATTTTTGCTATTATTTTGTATTTTTGGAAACTCTTTTATTTAGTTATACATTTAATTGTTTCATCTTTTTTTCTTTGGTTATTATAATTTTTTTTAAATTTCCACTTAAACGTTTTTAAATTTTAATACTTTTAACTTAAATTAACTTGTTTTAAATATTTTTAAACTTTTATTTTAGTTTGTTAAATTTTAGTATTACTGTTATTTTTACCATTATTTTTTGTTCTTTTCATTGCTTTTAATACATTTTTAATAATTTTTTATTTTTAAATTCTTTGGTAGTTATAATAAAAGTTGTGATTATTAATTTTTTTTATTTTATTATTTACTAAGCCCCATAATTTTATTAATATTGTAATATTTTTACTATTTTCTTCTTTAAGTTTTTATTTTTATATTTTTTTTTAAATATTTATTGTTATTACCCTAATTTAATTTTTATATTATTTCTCTTATTAATGTTATTTTTATTTACCTTATATTAGATATTCATAAATATGTTTTCATTTTTTTATTGCTATAATTATTACCTTTTTTATGAATACTACATTTTGATATTTTTATTACTATTATTATTATTTTTTTTTTGTTTTAATTCTTTCTCATATTTCAACCGGTTCAAAAAATCTTGGCCAAATACCAGGAAATTTTTTGTATTACATTATCATTTCTTTTTCAAATATCGGCAAAAATTTGTTTTTTTTTTAAGCAATTCCAGCGCGATCTAAGGAATATATATTTTTTCTGATTTTATATTTCTAAACACAGCAACAAAATTCTTTGCTAGTGTTATCAAAATCCGATCATACAGAGTGATAATTAAATAAATATAATGTTGGTTGCGCTATCAACCGTCTTTAAGTAAAGATTTAGAAATTTAAAATCAAATATTCTTTTATTTTAACAAAATTCTCCGGACTCCCCTAATTTGTATCGTATGTGTCCGTATGTGTTTGTATCTATTTGTATAAAATTTTGAAGGCATGCAATTTTTGCTTTTAGCCGAATTTTTGTATTACCACTGATTTTTCATGGTCTTTTACAAAAGCATATAAAGTTTTGAAGACCAGCTTCATTTTTACTTTGCAATATCAACCGCAGCCAAGAAGCCACGAATCACACATAAACATACACACACTTACCATACACGTACACGTACATAAACAAAGTTCTAAACAACTAAGTTGATGTTTGGCTGAATATGAAGAGACAAGGGAATTGGAAGTGGCAGTGGCAAAGTCCAAAGGAACTTTTTACACATTAAATGCTTTCATTTCGAGAAAAGTCTCTAAAGTAAATATATATGTGTATGCATGTACATGCTCTAATGAATCTTGCTCTAAATTTCTACGTACACATGTATAAGGCAAGAGTTATGCCAGTGTTTGTGTGTGTGTGTGTGTGCGCGCGTGTATAGTGCTTTGCATAAGAGGCAACATATAATATTTGAGTTTGTGCTGCTACTGTTGCCGTTGTTGTTGGCACTATACTGTTTAGCTGTCACTTTTTTGCCAAAGTTTCATACAAAGATTTTACGTGTCAGCATAGCATAGTTTTTAACGTAAACTTTTTATGTTTATTTGCGCTCGGCTCTCTAACTGCCATTGTTGTTGTTGCTGCTGCTTAAGTGCTTTATATTGTACATACATATATGGTATGTACACACGCATCGTATATGTGCGGTAGTGTCGTTATTTCCTTGTAGTTGTATCAGTTCGGGGCTTTGCCACGCCACTATTCATTCTCGCTCCAATTCTTGGAGTTGCCCTCGTGGTGCAACAGTGCATTTGCGTAATTTAAAGAATTTTTATTTAAATTTTCTATTATACGCTCTTTGCGGATTTCTATGTTAAAATGCATATACCATACACCCTGCGTGTGTAAACTTAAAAGCTTTTGTGGCGCCACTATTGCCGTTAGATACAAGCATAGCATTTGGAATTGCCTTTTTTTTGTTTTTTTTTTTTTTTGCTATGGTTGTGAGAAAAATGTTGCACAATTTTGAAATAGTTTTCAAACTGTTGCGGTTAATGTCAAAAATTGTTATCAACTTTTAATATTTCATTTTAAAAATATGCATGTATTTATGTACATACAGAAGAAATAGTGTGGTTTATATGACTCATACAAAGTGTGCAGGGGGGAAGACGCTTTGAGAATAAGGAAAAATTATTATTATTATTTTTTTTTGTTTGCCAAATAAAATTCAGTTCGTAATTTCTTTTCAAATATGGCAGCTGCCTTGTTTTTTTTTTTAACATCAATTACTGCTGTATTTTAAGGAAAAAATAGATTTCACAAATTAAGATTTTTTAAACCAATTTTATTGGGGTAAAAATTAGCTCGGTTTATTCTCAAAATATGGTTATGAAAGTTTATGGTGAATCTCCATCGACGTATCATCAATGCATATGTTGTTCGTGTGCTGCTAGCAAGCTCCTCCGCCTGTAATAATGCAGAAGATTAAAGCGTTTGCTGCTATTTAATTCAGCAAAGTAGATACCGGCGTCCACTTCGTAAGATATTTTTGATTCATGTATATGAGCTGTGAGATCCACATGTGAACCGTACGTTTATGTGTCTTCAGCTCAAACCTTCTTTGACAGTTAAAGCGATGAGGAATGTATCCTTGCAGCTATGCCTGAATATGCTGGAAATTATTCTTAATCCTTCTCTCTCGCAGTAAAGGTTGTTGCGTTGCTTTATACCGAAATCTTCATGAACATTAGGTTGAGTAGACTTTCGAGCGCAACCCCTTGTAGTAGTTTTTTTCTTAGAACCTCTCAGTCACAGCTTTGCTGACAGTACGCTCCCCTGAGAAGTCCCTCTAACGTCGAGATGAGCACGTCTGACTTAATTTCACTCCACAATTAGTACATACACGGTGTGTCCCAAAAATAACCGAACTTTATATTTAAATCATACAACATACAGCGCCATCTATTGAAAATTTGCAGCATTAAAATGATACATTCATCCTCTTTCAAACGCACCTGACTTCATGTAAGTCGGATGACAGATGTAAAAGTGACAGCCATTTCAATAAAACCAAAAGTGTGCTAGTGGTTCCAAAAAAAAAAAGAGCAAATATAAAATTTTGTGTCAAACTTGAAAAAAAATTGAAATTGTAGTTTAAAAAATTAAAAAAAAAATTGAAAAAAATGAAGCAGCCGTAACCGAGGTACTGAAGAACATTTCTATAAATGACATAAAAAAATCTATGCATGCGCTGGTTGATCGTTCCAAACGTTGTGTTAAGTCAAATGGAACCTATTTTGAATAAATAATAATTTTCAAAGATAATGTAATGTGTATTTTACTATTTTATATCTAAAAAGTTCGGTTATTTTTGGGATACACCGTGTATTTTCTCTTTAGTTCAGTAAAAAATGGAAGGTCTGTTATGTGGGAAGTATGTATATTACTGGATCTATATCAGCCATTTTTTGCTTCAACTTTTGTCTCCATTAAAGTTAGCATACCTAATACCAAAAGATTTGAAAGTCTTTTATTTCATTTATTTTTTGTGTCGCCAATGAATTTTCGCCTACTCACAGTATGCAATGCATAAAAAAATACTGCACCAACATTTCTATACGTGCATGTGTACATACATATATTCTCTTAGTAAGCGCTTGCATTTATTTAGCTCTGAAAATTGGGTGTGGCGAAATTTACGGCTTGATAAATTTTACATTTAAACCTCCCTAAGCGACTATGCTGACAGGAGCATGTACTGATGACGAAATATGTATATAACATACATATATGAATACGAGTATATGTATGATATGTATAATATTTCTGCGTCGGAGTATGCTACTTCGCACCTTTAACAACTCTTGCGTTGCAGCTTATTAAAATTATTTTGACTTGAGTACGTATGGCATGCATGTATGTATGTATGGTGTGTATGGGCTTACAAGAAAAATGGCACAACCTTTACTTTCCGGTCTTTGGTAAATTGAAAATCCACCAAATTGCTCGATGAGTGTTATTATACTTTGAAAGTATTTGACGCTGGAAAATAAAATTTAAAATTTTTAACGTCACGTGCAAATCACCAACAAGCTTAAGTGTATACCTATATCTATGTACAATATATTGTATGATATACTTATTACTGAAATGTTTTTCTTTTGCATATGCTTATACTAATATGTTACATTGTAAACCTGTATTCAATTTTGACGTTTTCTATCTCTCTCTCTCTCTCTTTCTTTCTCTGCTTTTTCCATAGGGGTGGACCTGGCCTAAGATGGGGAGCGTGCTATTCACAGCTGTGTTCATAGCGTTACATTTTGCCACCGGCGGCCTGGCCAACCCAGATGCAAAACGTTTATACGACGATCTTTTAAGTAATTACAATCGCTTAATACGGCCTGTAGGCAATAATTCCGATCGTTTAACGGTCAAAATGGGTCTACGATTATCGCAGTTGATTGATGTGGTAAGTGATAAATATTTTACAGACAACACAAACCTGATGTCCTAAAAGTAAATTCGACTAATTTTGTTTAATAATATTTTATTGCATTCAAAATATTTATTTTATTACGTTTTATTTAACGTATTCCTTTTTATTTGATTTTATATTGTTTTATTATATATTATTTCATGTGAATTTTTGTAATTATTATATTATTTTATTTAGTTTATCATTTATTTAATTTATACTTTTTTCCATTTAATTTTATTGTTTTCTTTTATTTTATTTAATTTTTTGTTATTTTATTTTATTTTGTTTTATTTTATTTCACTTTATTTTATATTATATTATTTTATTTTATTTTATTTTATTTTATTTTATTTTATTTTATTTTATTATATTTTATTTTATTTTATTTTTTTTTTTATTTTATTTTATTTTATTTTATTTTATTTTATTTTATTTTATTTTATTTTATTTTATTTTATTTTATTTTATTTTATTTTATTTTATTTTATTTTATTTTATTTTGTTTTATTTTATTTTATTTTATTTTATTTTATTTTATTTTATTTTATTTTATTTTATTTTATTTCATTTTATTTTATTTTATTTTATTTTATTTTATTTTATTTTATTTTATTTTATTTTATTTTATTTTATTTTATTTGGTTATATTTTATTTTAATTTATTTTATTTTATTTTATTTTATTTTATTTTATTTTATTTTATTTGGTTATATTTTATTTTATTTTATTTTATTTTATTTTATTTTATTTTATTTTATTTTATTTTATTTTATTTTATTTTATTTTATTTTATTTTATTTTATTTTATTTTATTTTATTTTATTTTATTTTCTTTTATTTTAATTTATTTTATTTTATTTTATTTTATTTTATTTTATTTTATTTTATTTTATTTTATTTTATTTTATTTTCTTTTATTTTAATTTATTTTATTTTATTTTATTTTATTTTATTTTATTTTATTTCATGTTATTTTCATTTATTTTATTTTATTTTATTTTATTTTATTTTATTTTATTTTATTTTATTTTATTTTATTTTATTTTATTTCATTTTATTTTATGTTATTTTATTTTATTTTATATTATTTTATTGTATTTTATTTTATTTCATTTTATTTTATTTTATTTTATTTTATTTTGTTTTATTTTATTTTATTTTATTTTATTTTATTTTATTTTATTTTATTTTATTTTATTTTATTTTATTTTATTTTATTTTATTTTATTTTATTTTATTTTATTTTATTTTATTTTATTTTATTTTATTTTATTTTATTTTAGTTTAAATTATTATATTTTATTTTGTTTTATGTTACTTTATTTAAGTTTTTTTATTTTATTTCCTTTTTATCTTAACT
This sequence comes from Ceratitis rosa, assembly GCA_037013455.1. Taxonomy (NCBI): domain Eukaryota; kingdom Metazoa; phylum Arthropoda; class Insecta; order Diptera; family Tephritidae; genus Ceratitis; species Ceratitis rosa. Next base: position 10,195,624 of record JAWMAG010000039.1, read on the forward strand.
TATTTCATTTCATTTTCTTTGTTTTATTTTAGTCAATATATTATTTTCCAAACCAGCACTCCTTTGGCACTTTGTTTATTAAATTTTAGGTACAAATCGAAGAATGCGCAATAACTTAAGGTTTCTTACCGCATAAATAATTGTGCACTGGACTTGACTCGTTTTCGTATTTGTCCGTTTTGCTTCAATAGTAGTTTGTACGAGAAATCAATGAAATATCTGTATGGTATATCAAATATTTAGTGTCACAGTTGATTGAATGCTCGCACAGCATTGCTGAACTGTATTCAGTTTCAGTTCACTGCAGTTGAATGCATTTTGTGGGTGACGAATTTTTCAACTTGTACATAAATCTCATACTAGCAGCACATGTACGCATATACCTACGAGTATGTACATATGCGTATTGAATATGGTGCAAAGAATACGATTTGTGATCAGCTCGTTCCTTGCCAACTCTATTATCGGTCATTTTCTGTCGGCAACTATAATTTTAGCAACCATTATTGCATCTTTCAACAGCAATCGTTGGATTGTCAACATTTCTCTCTGTCTCGGCTGTATCGTCAATTGACTTTTGCCGCCTGCGGAATTGATTGCTCAACTTGAGCTTCTCACCAACTATCCAGCTACCACTCCCGTTGCAGTTTCATCCTTATTACGCCTTACAATTCTCAAAGAGTTGCTATTTTAGTTTGAAACGTTTTATTTTTTCCTTTTATTTCACCTACTATTCGCAGTGGTCAGCAACAGCACAACTATTGCATTTTGTGCTTTCTCATTTTACTGTCAGCTGAATTCCATCAATTGTGGGAGTGTTTTTGCCCAACGTTGATGGAAATTGTATCTGTGTGAGCTTAAAATGACGCTGAGCGATTAGTATGACTTCTATTCGGTTGCTTCTGCTCGATTGGATCGAAATTTCCAATTCTGTTATTCGGACATCCATTTCTTGTGATTGATTTTTGTGCAATTTCCAAACGAAGTCCTTCTAAAACCCATTTTACTCAGATGTATGTAGTTATAGAATGTATGAGAGTGTTTAAAATTTTATGCAAATATTCAGAAAAGGACATATCAGCAAAGTTTTTATGGTTATCGGAAAACAAACGAAATGAAAAGATATACAAAATAATATAAAAAGTTAAGAGATAAAATATTGGAAATAATAAAACTAATTATATTAAAACATGAAATAAAAATATATTAAAAAATAAAAAAAAATAAAAATGAAACCAAGGAAATTAAAATAATAAGAAAAAAAATTATTTAAATAAAATAAAAATAAAATAAATTTATTTAAAATAAACAAATATAATTTAAAATTAAATAAAGAAAACAAAACTAAAATCGTTTAATTAAAATTAAATAAAACAGCGATATACAAAGCAATTTAAATTAAAAAATAAAATGAGACCCTGATAAAAATATTAAAAAAAAAAAACAAATTCAAATAAAAGATAATAAAATTAAAAAGAAGCTAAAGTAAAATAATATTAAAAGTAAATTGATATAAAATAAAATTAGCGTAAGTTCAATAAAATAAAATTAACTCGGCTACAGCGGCCGCCCTAAATATAAATAAAATAAAATTAAATTAAATATAAATAAAATTCTATAAAATTAATTAAAATAAAATCAACTAAAATAGAATTAAATTTAAAACAAAAACAAAACTGCATTAAATCAAAATAAAATGAAATGAAATGAAATGAAATGAAACAAAATTAAATTAAATTAAATTAAGGTAAATTAAATTAAATAACATAAAATAAAGTTAACCAAAATAATATAAAATAAAATAAGTTAAATTAAATTAAATTAAATAAAATGAAACACAATAGATAAAATAAAATAAATTAAAATAAATAAAATAAAATGACGTAAAATAAAATAGTGTACATTAAAATAAAACTGAAAAAGTAAGATGAAATAAAATAAAGTTAATTAAAATAAAATAAAATAAAATAAAAAAATTAAATTCAAATAACGTAAAATAAAATAAAAGAAATCATAAAGTTTCGATGTTGGATGTTGGTTTTCAAGTGCTTAAAGGTTTATTAGCATAAACATTGCCTTTCGCATAGCGCCACATAAAAAGTTTAACGGTGTCAAGTCGCACGGTCTAGGTGGCACCATCTTGTTGAATCCACAATCGAAGTATGTACGGCGCTATGAATTTTTAGCTGGCTTTAATTCTTAGGTGAGCTGGATCTTACATACAATATAAGTAGCTGTGTTTTCAAGAGCAAAAACGCCATAAAGTGCTATAGGAAAGCCACCGCTCTTGAGAACATCGAGAAATAGACACATTCGGGTCTTCGGCTACAGTTTCACACTACACTACCGATATTTAAGGTGGAACGAGCAATTGTTTTGTCATATCTCATATCTAATTTACACAAAAGTTTAGTTTTAAGAAAATCCCTACTTTAATGTTGCACATAAATTCACTTTTATATTTATCGAGCAATCTTACACACACCATAAGACGAGCCACTAAACGTTCTTAAATACCATCAGAAACAGAAGATTCTAATCCTTAAAAAATTTACTACCAGCCGACTAATAAATTAAATGCCCTTTGGGTAATCAGAAAATCCTTTCGTACCCACTTTCGCTGCAGTCAGAGTGCAATTTGGTAGTATAAATTACTATTAGTACAAAGAAGAGAAGAGAGCAAGATAGAAGGAAGCGAAAGCGAAAAAGAAAAAAAGAAACATACATGACATTATCACCTACCGCTAATGTCTTGGCGTACCAGAAAACATACATAATAAAACAGTTTCTTGGTTGAGCGGTAGAAGATTTCTTCCCAAAAAAAAAAACAAAGAAAAAAATAGCAAAAATACTTAAAGCACACATACATACGTTTCTATTCCTATAATTGCTTGTATCAAAGGAATTAGTGAACATTTTGTGTATATCAAATATGTTTTATATATATATATATATATTTTTTTTTAATTTTTTTTGTAAGTATATTTGATTTGTATGCTTGCCAAAATGGCCCCATATATCCTGCTTCTTTCGTAACTTTGCGGTTTACGACTTTCACACGTTGGTTATTTCCGCTTTGGCATGCAACCGCAATCAGTTTGATATAGACGTTAACATACCTACAAACACTCATATGTGCTTGGAATATGCTTACATTCAAAGTTATACATATATATATATATACATATATATCTATATATATATATGTATGTGTGTGTATTATATATGTATGTAGTTAAAGCACAAAAAGTGGCAACACACTTACGGCGACTACAAAAAAAACCAGACACAAACTGCCATAGTCGAGTTGAAATAATAATAATAACAAAAAAAAAAAAACACATAAACTCCACTGCAACAATAACAAACATAATAGCAAAATCATGATATAACAACAACTGTATAGATATACATATCTGGCTGGTGAGAATTTATGGCCACAAATGGCATTTACCGCCTTAACGTGTAGTTGAAGTTTCCTTTTAATTTAAAATTTTAATTGGCCATTTCCTTTTTAGTCTAGCAAGCCATCTCTGCCTTTCAAGCTGACGCAGAGAGAGACAAGTGGAGCGGCTACAAAGCATAAGAACACAAACACACACACACACACACACACACACACAGGGAACACGTTCGCCGTGCACTTAGGTACATAGTAAATATGGTAGCTAACAACTTGTATTTGTGAGGTAGACATTCCTTATGCACCCAGACACACACACACACACACACACACACCCATCGGCAATGTATTTATCTTAAGGCATGCTTGTGACTTTACTTTGATTTAGCACTGCTTTCAGTCACCAGCCAACAGACACATAGCAATAAACACCTCAACAACCATTTTTTTTTATGCCATGCCTACTATTCGTCTTAGTTAGATATACAAATACGTGTATGTATGTATGTTTGTATATACAATACTTGTGCCTATTTACAAGTGGAAGCTGACAGTCAACATTCACATTTGAGTGCGTTACTACGAATACTAGTACTTTATGCAGATAAAAGGAAAATTAATGCTGAAAAAAGGCACATTCAGTAAAGAAAAGCACCGCTGGCAGCATAACTGTCACTGCATTTTTCTACTTCAAAGACATTTTTTTTTCGCTTCTTCGTTCTTTATTATTCGCTATGTCTTATTATCATATTCCATAATGGCTGCAATTTTTTCAATTCTTCAGAAAGACTTCATTTGCTGTGTAAAAAAAATTGCTTCAATTTTATATTTCACAAAAATTTAAGTTTCCCTTTGCAACATCTTTAATACGTTTGGGGCATAGAGTACTTCAAGTACGGGGTGTTATTTGATATTCAAAGCATTTAAAAAAAACGATCGGATGTTTATTTCAATGTAAAAAAGAAGATCTGCCATTAATAATAGAAAACATTGTCAACCAAATTTAAGAAAATTTTCCATCACCAAACCGCAAAGTAGCTGCTGTATCCCCTCAAAACCTTGACAAATTCTAACTTTGTGGTCTTGAGTCACCGTTAGCTTGTTGGCGTAAACCTTTTATATTACGTGGTCCCAAAGGAAGAAGTCACAAGGTGTTAAATCACAAGTTTTCGGTGGCCAATTGCGATCACCTTTTCGAGTGATAATATGGTCCGGAATTTTTTCCGCTAACAGATCGATGGTTTCGTTGCTTGTGTGGCACGTAGCGCCGTCTTGTTGAAAGTAAACGCTGCTCAGATTAATACTATCCAGTTCCGGGCATAAAAACTCCTTAATAATCTCTCGATAGCGCAATCCATTCATTTTTGTGTAAGATCCAATGACCCCGCCGAACTATTGTATAAACTGCAACAAACAGTTACGCGTTGAAAATGGAGAGGCTTTTCAACATTAAATCTTGGGTTTTTCGAGCCACAGTTGTGACAGTTTTACATATTGATCATCATTCAATATTATTTTTCGATGAAATTCTGTATCATTTTCATGCATTTCAAGTAGTCCATTAGCAAAGACCTAACATTTTTGATGATCGACCACCTTGAGTTCTTGTGTTAACTGAAAGAACCAAGTCTTTATATGGTGTAATGACGTTTGTTCAATACCAAAGAACGACGAGGAAAGCACAAATCTGGCTTTTCTTCAATACTTTGGGTTACAGCTGCTGCAATATGCTCAGTCAATAACTTATTCCAATAGCTCTTAGTAGTTTTTACTCGTCAAATGTCAAACAATTATGTCACGAATTCCAACTTATCTCTCAGCCAACTGGAGACTTTTCACGAAATGTTTAAGTTTACGCTTGAAGAAAAGTATAAAATTTCGAATGCTTACTTACTTGGTTAGTCTTCAAACGCAACTGTACGGAAATCACACACGGTATATTGTTGCTCGACAACTCCATACTGTACTCATTAAATAAATATTTCGCGCACTTCTTTGCGTTACTCTCTTGCATAAAGACCCCAGTCCAGAGACGAACTATGAATTGCAAGTATGAAGTTATCATTACAGTCATAGAAATGAAAATGTATTGGGTCGATAACGGGACGAAAGAAGGGAACCATATGACCGGAACTACGAGTATCAATTGAAATTCATAAAAATTTATTTAAGCGTCTTTGTTTTTAATTTTAAAATTAAAATTACTCGTAACTCACCCGTTATAAATATATATATTTTTAATAACGAAAATGTGTAAGTACATTTTTTTAAATAATTTGTTTGTTAATTTATTTGAATTTACTCATTTTTATTTTAATATTTCATACTATTAAAAATGATTTCTGACATGTTTTTTTTTCAAACCTTGCTTAGGACCCTCTTTATTAATTTATAGACATGACTTACCATACATTTAAGTGTCTCAGGTCCTAGTTAATAGTCCTTTTAATTATATTTATTACTATATATACCCATAAACATACATACATATACTCTAACGGAGCTTGCCACTAGAAGAGCGAAGAAGTTTATAGATTTACCGGCACATTCAGATTGCGCACTGCCTTTTTAACTACGCTTTTGCCAACCATTAATGAATTTGTCTTTATCACTCCCCTGTGTGCATTCTATGGCCAACGTTAACTAAGCCATTTTCAGTAATCTTTTCATTTTTATTAAACGTAAATGACACGAACAACCAATATCAACCAACACACACAGCAGCATCACTAACCAGTGAACCAAATATAAATCGATCAAACTATAAATTTAATTTACCGTCGCAACCACGGCGCGTACATTGCCTTCACCTCATTTCGGTCATATACGACGCGTACTTGCATCCCTTAAGGCTGGTTAAAACGGTATAACCACCAGCCCCCTGTTTTTTTTTTTTTTTGCTCGTACTGATAATTAAATTTTTTCGCATCTACACTACTCACGCTTCGCAACCAATTTTACTCCAACCTAGTTAATTGATTTGGGGGAAAACTCTGGCTTCTAGCGGCTTATTGCCGCTGCTGTGGAATTCCCTTTGGTAGGTATTTTTATGCGATATTTGCGCATCATTTTCTAATAATCGCATAATTTGTCTTGTCTCGTCTGCTTCACTCTGTCCTTATTGTGGATAATGCGCTATTCGCTAATGCTTCAGCGTCATTAAATTAATTGATTGATTGCAAGGAAAGAGATAATGACATATTTACTTATGATTTTCTAATACATATATACATATATACGGCAATAAGATAAGGGGATAAGCATAATGCTTAACTCTTAGTCGTCGGAAAATGTGAATCATACCAAAACCGCAAAAAACGTATAGAAGTGCTTCAATTAATTATTCATTTTCTGCTTTTAATTGCCATTTTGAAATATCTTTATTGAAAGAGAAAGAAAGAAGGAGAGAAAAACTCAGTAAAGTGTGCAATGATTTTTTATAATAATTCCATTGCATTAATCCTTATGGATATTAAATTAATTGCCAACATTCTCTAATCCATCATTGGTATTTTTCCTGGAACTACTTGTAAATGTAAACCCATTGCTAACCCAGTAATACAAACATACAAGTATACACTTCCAGTACAGTATTATTGCACTACAGAGCGCTCATTGCTTTATACCCAAAGCCGAGTGATCATCACTGTGTACTGTCATGCAGGAGATCACAGGTTTAATTACTGACCAGAGCAACATACAAAATTTAAGAAAATTATTTTTAAATTAATTTTCTTTTTGCGGTTGCCTCTCAACAGTGAATATCCACCCCTCAGAGCATATTTCTGAAATGCAATAAAAAAGCTCCTCCTCCCTTCTCAAGACGCACATAACAAATTGGAGGAGAAGCTCGACCGGAATCCCTTCAGCGTCAATTGAATGTGTAGTAGAGTGTTTCGGCGATTCAGTTCAGATGTGTTATCTATTTTATCATAACTTCTAAATTGTTATGTTAAATTCTCTCCACATATGCGCCTAGAAAACAATTAAACATGGTTTTTTCGAATAGATCTATCCCCGATCCATTTTCGGGAAAAGCAAAGTTTTCCAGGTACCTTGGCAAAAAGTCAAATTTTAAGCAAATGGAACCAAGCCCTAGGTGTGTTAGTTGAAATTTGCCGGTTTCTTCGATAAAGAAAACACTTAATTTTCAGAGGAATCTCAAAATTTTTTTATTCAAAGTATTGCCCATTGGTTTCTACACATTTCGCCCATCTCTCAGGCAAATTATGGATACCATTCCAAAAAAACTTTTTCTCTTTCGAGGCAAACCATTCGACGAGCCATTTTTCGACTTCTTCAAAATTAGCGAAGCACTGCTTTGCAAGGGAGTGTCCCATCGATGCGAAAAGGTGATAGTCGGACGGGGCGAGGTCTGGAGAGTACGGCGGGTGCGATAATATTTCCCAATTAAGTGTTTTTAATGTGTCTTTCACCAGTTTAGCGATGTGGGACGGCGCATTGTCATGTCGCAAGATAACTTTGCTATGTCTTCGGGCCCATTCCGACCGTTTTTCGAGCAACAAAATGATTCAAATTGATCATTTGTTGTCGGTAGCGATTCGTGTTCACCGTTGCACCAGGTTTTAACAACTCGTAGTACACTACACCACACTGGTCCCACCAAACACAGAGCATTGTCTTACGACCAAAGCGATTTGGCCTTGCAGTCGATGGGCCAGCTTCACCAGGGGAAAGCCATGATTTTTTTCACTTCGGGTTCTCAAAATAAATTCATTTTTCGTCCCCCCTGACAATTCGATGCAGAAAAGATTTCATTTCGAATCGTTGAAGCAGCATTTAACAAACGGTTTTTTCGATTTTCCATTGGTCTAACGTTCAGCTGATGTGGCACCCATTTTCCATACTTCTGGATCTTTCCCATGGCTTTTAAACGTTGGCAAATTGCTCCTCGAGTCACATGTAGTGTTTCTGCCAATTTTTGTTGCGATTGGGTTGGATCAACATCCAATAATGCCTGCAATTCCTCGTCTTCGAACTTTTTCGCTGCACCAGGATTTTCTTTGTCTGTCAAATCGAAATCTCCACTTTTAAATTGACGAAACCATGTCTCACATATTCTAATCACTGGAGCATGTTCACCATAAGTTTCTACCAGCTTCAGCTGTTTTTTTCTTTTGATGAAATAAGAAAAGCAACGAAAGCCGCAAATGCGATTTACTTGGAACGAAACTCGACTCGACATATTGACTTGCGTATTTTTGTAGGTTAATGTCAATAGAAAAAAATTACATACATGTCAAATCGTAGAAATTTATACATATTGCTAGCGACATCTACTAGTAAAACCGGCAAACTTCAATTAACACCCCTGGTAAATACCAAAAACTTCACTAGCGACTTCTCTAATGTGTTTTATTGTACTTTCTTAACTAGTTCTTTCCATCTCTTCCATGTTTTCAGCCGTTTTTAATTCACATATCTAGTCTGCTTGTCATCCTCAATATTTTCTCCGTTCTCTTCAAAATGCTTATTGCACTTTCTCCGCTCTTATACTCTTGCTTTACTCAAGGCATACTCGCCAGCGACCTTTTTGTTAACATCACACATACTTTGCTACAAATATATTCAAGCAAAAATTTAAACATTTTTAAACAAGCATAAATCTTTAACAATATTGATAACTTCAATTTAACAAATACATTTTTTTTAATATTTAGTTAAATAAAATTATTAGTAGTTAAGCTAAAGAACATGACTCGTCATTCTGAGTCATATTGAAGTAAGGAACCAAATTTACTATATTTTTTTTTCTTTTCTTTTGGAAAGTACCTAGATATATATATAATAATCTAAATAATTTTGAAGCTAAACTTGAAGCCAATATAAAAATGAACACTAACATCCATACATATGAACTTAGAAACGTCTACCCAAACATACTTTACTCACGATATAAATAATATACTCTTCAACAGAATTCGAAACTCGGAAACTTTTAAGGGGAATGCCGTCTACTCAAACATTTGCGAAATGCTTACGAGTATATGTAACTAATTCATAATAGTATGTAATAGCATATATGTTTATGTATATAGAAATATATGTATGTATGCACTTTTGAAGGAATTTAAGCTTTAACCACACACATTCAATGCTATGATTATTTTTTATTAATTTTCATTTATTTTTCTTCTGTTTTTTTTTTGTTTTTTTTTTTTTTTTTTTTTGATACCCTTATCCGCACTTGACTTCCGCATTCCTTGTGTCTCTTTTTGGTTTTACTTAACGACTCTTGCACTTAAGTTTGACTATCAAATTTCTTCAAGAAAGAAACTTTTATCATAATTTTCAATTTCAACAAATCTCTACAATTTCGTTCATGTGTCTTTACTGCTGTTTGCGCCGGGTATCGTATTTTGCTTTTGAGAGCAGTTGTATCGCTTTCCAAAGTGTTTGACGGAAAGATTGCATAAAAAGATGCAAAGAAAAAGAAATAGAAAAATCTCTTATTCTACATAGCAGTAGACATTACTATAAGAATAACTTCCTTTAAGTGCATATATTTTGTATATAAATATTTAAGTACGTAAAATTAAGGGTAATGGAAAGGAGATGTATTTGCGCAGACTACAAGACTTTAGTAAAATGACGAATAAGTTCATATTTCGTCTGGAAGAAGAAGAGTACATATGAGTTAATTTCCCAGTGATCCGAAATATATATGCCTTTAACTTCAAGTCGCAGCCGCGGGTTAAAATTAAACCAACATTTAATAATCTTAATCTCGATACCTTACTTCAGTCTGGTGAGAGAGGATATCGAGAGAAATGCCTTAAAAAGGCTTACTTAACTTTGAATTGGAGGTTCTTGAAAAATTTTGGAATGGACTTTTTTCAGATATCTACGCTCTGAAAATTTTTTATGTTCCCTTCTGAAGAACAAGTCACGACTATATCTCCCCCATCTGGTGACCAAAATATTATTGATATATAATCTCCATAGAATGAGCCTTGGTTTAAATCGAGATATCTGCTTTTGGGTATTAAAGTTCTGAGTACTAGACTCTACTTCCTCGCTTTCACTTTTGTGTGAAAATTTGTAAATAGAGCCCAGGTAAGATTACACTTGATTACCTGTAGGCGAAATCTTCGGCTTGTTACCCATTCCAATAGAACCTTAGCGAAATTAAATAGCATTATGAATCCTGCTTCGCTCTTACACTTGTGGAACAGTTCATTAAATATACATATATTTTAGTAAGAATTTGTGTTCTCTTGACTTTTAAAAATACAAAAGCTGTTTTCATATCGGCGGCGTCTTAAAACTATAGATTAAAGTTTTTACTGCAAAAAAAATTTATTAATATGACTATATATTTTTGGACTACTTGTTAAGTTAAGAAAACTTTTCAAATCAAATAAAGCAATGTTATATAAGTAATAGCATTAATTGAACTTCTCAATATCACTTAGTTATCCAACGCAATCTCAACATTACCACAACATCTTAACATTTTTTGCTAACTTTGGCATTTTTTTGTTTTGTTTTTCTATTTACAGAATTTGAAAAATCAAATCATGACGACCAACGTATGGGTGGAGCAGGTAAGTAAAGCCATTAAAGTTGATCTTTAAGTCTTTTTGAGTTGCTTCAGTTCAAGTTAAGTTTGTGTTTTGTTTTTTTTTTTTACGTACGACTATGTATGTTTGTAAAATAGAAACACTTGAGATTTCAAATAGGGGATTTTTCTTGAAGAAAAGACTAAATTTTATACACATATTTAAAAATAATAGCTTTTAGATGGAGCTTTCTTAATGTTCGTTTAATGTCAAATATACACCGTTTTGCTTGATAATGCTTTTATGCCTTTGTCATAAAAACCCTTGTCTCCTTTGGCAAAAAATTGGGACAATCAATTTTCACAGGCTTCTGTTGAGGCCAATGCTTCAACCAATCAAATCATTCGCTATAGACAGGAACAGATGGTAATCCTTATAGTGTGAGCCATGGACTATACCTAAGGTGGATGCATAAGAGCTTTGTTGTTCGAATGAAGCACAACTCCCCTCCTGCTGGTCAATACTGGGCACTTTGGGGGGCTTGCTCCCTTCAGACTGTCCAATTTAAGAGTTTTGCCGCAGAGGACCAGCTCATATTAGATATTTCCTTGTCAACCCCACCAAACATACAACAAAACCTTTCTGGCCGTCAATCCTGGCTTGCAGAGCATTTATGAGGGCTCCCTTCCATTTCAGTTGCTGTAAGTGATCCATTCTGATAACAAAGTCACCGTCCGTTTCAGAAATGGGTCGATTTTGATACCATTCAGCAGCGATTCGTAGATGGAAATTAGGTCCATGAGGTTTTTTCTCTTTAGCTCATATGCATGAGAAGCTGGAACGTGCCGCAAAAAAATGTTTATGGCAACTGGCATAAACTTCTTCCAAGAAAAGCTCAAGCAGGAAAGAAATGAATTCAAATGATTAACCCGAAGATCCCACACCCAAACCTTAAATCGAAAAATATTTAATTGTTGTAGGTACAACCAGCAAAATTTTCTTCGATTCCAGAGCGTTGTGCATCGTGAGTTTATGTCACGATCAATAAAAAAAACAAAAAACGTTTCGTTATTTTTTTAATACATTTCATACATATTTTTCATGAAAAATTGTTAAGCCTTTATACGCACCTTCTAACTTATTGAATACCGACTAACAAATGTTATGTCGGCGATCCACAGCGATTTTAGTTGAATTGCCCACCAAACAGTCCCTTTGGCTCTCCACTCACTTAACCATATTCAGTTTGCTGGTCGATGAAAATCGCTACTAAAACACCAATTTCACTTGCAGGACACGTATTTATATGTACATATGTATGTACAGCAACTGTTGTGGCCATTAAATGCATTTCACGAAATTGTTTTGCAATAAGGCATTGGTCAGCTCGCTATCAAGTAAACAGCGCATACAGCATGTGGCGTTGCAATTTATTATGTTGCCAGTTTATATTCAACAGCGGTAGCGATTTGGTAGCGATTGTTTTGTGTAGTATTCGGTGGTTTATTGGAAAAGATATATGTACCATATTTAGTATTTGTTATATGCACCACGTTGTCCGGAACACTCCCAGCCTGCACTATCCACTCTCTTCGATTCCCTGTTGAAATTCATTAGGTCATTCACCTTGATACTACCTACAGCAGAACAGTCGCATAGAAAATCACTGAGCATTTCTGCTTATACATTGTTGCTACAGCGTGCCTGCCTTTTTTTTTTATTTAGATATAAGTACTCTTATTGCCGTTGATGTAAAATTTTCGGGTAAATAAATTTTAAGTTTTCAATTTCTTCAACTCCCTAGATGTAGGCAATAAAAATATTAAATTATAAAACCAATGCGCAACTAAGTGGTTAATAAAATCCTTCATTAATATGCGCAGTCATCAAAATTGGCTCAGTTGGTGATTTCTATCCTGTCTAATGTTGCATTAATGTACAAAGCCCATAGAATGGCAGCTGAAAATTAGAGTTTTTGCCTAGGTAAATATGTAAATACTAAAAGTTTCGGGCATATTTTTAGGCGCATTAACAACACTACTACCATACATACTTCCAGATGCAAATTTCTAAAAGCAAAATGTATAGAAATAGCATTTGGAAATTTAGAAAGGATTGACAGAAATGTATTCAACGCCATGAAAGCCTGTCAAATCGAATGGAAGCGTGTGTGTGCCCAGACTTTCGCCTGAAAGGAAACACAGTTTGAAAGTCAATGAATTGTGTGGCCAATTCCGCTATGTACAGCAGCTGTTGCTGTTTATTTACGCTACACTTCCATACAATGGGTGTTTGGTTTTCTGTAGGTAAATATGTAAAATATATTTATAACGAAATTGACTTCCGCATTACTTGTAGACTTTTTACTTACACTTACTACTATACTGAAAGTTTTAGAACCAAATTCTGAGTTCTGCTTACAGAAGGTTTCAAGACAGCAGCATACTCTTGTAGACACAGAGAGATGATATAGTGATACGTCTGCAACCTGCTGATTTGGCAGTGAGAATGGAAGCGAACCCGGTTCTCCAATCGACTACAATGGAACAGATAGTTCATTGTTCGACTAAGAAGAAGTTTGAATAGCAATCGCCTCCTTGAAAACAACAAAGCCGTGGACGAAGACGTACTTTGCCCAACCCACGAACGATTTATAGTCCTTTGCCCATTGGCAACGGCGAATACCGCAGACGATGGAACGATGAGCTGTACTACCTATACCATGGTATTGACATAGTTCAGCGAATGAAGAGACAGCGGCTACGCTGGCTAAGTCATGTCATCCGAATGGATGAAAGCATTCCAGCTTTGAAAATATTCGATGTAGTACCCGCCGGTGGAAGCAGAGGTAGGGGAGACCTCCTCTCCGTTGGAAGAATCAGGTGGAAAGCGACCTGGTCTCACTTGATATTTCTAACTGGCTCCAAATAGCGAAAAAAAAAGAGAGAATGGTATGCTAAAATTGATTCCACTATAACCGCGTAAGCAGTGTCAACCCCCAATAAAGAAAAAAGAAGAAGGAGCCTCCTGAATATTATGGTACATACAAGGCCCTGTCGCTCCTATTGTACGGAAAACTAAAGCCTACCCTCAAAAAACTGATTGGATCTTATCAGATATTCACCATGTACCAAATCTTGAAAAAGACCCGTAAAAATAGGATCTCATCAATTTAAAGCTGCCTTTGAGAGCACAAAAAAAACCTGTCTATACACCACAATATCTGAACATAGTATCTCTGGCTATGTAAACTGCTTTAAACAACACTCGTAGCTTCCTCAGAAATGCAAAGAACCGCTCTAAACCGTTCGATAGCAAACCAGGTTTTAGACAATTAATAATTTATTACTGGAGAAAGTAGTACTAGCTGCAAAGCTGAATAAATAGAGAAGCTACAATCTTTTTTAGAACTGTTTTTGAAGAAATATGGACCGATGATTACACTGCCCCACAAACCACACCAAACTGTTATTTTTGCTGGATAAAATGGCGCTCTTCAGGTGGCCATTTTTGCTTATTTATGATACATACCCATTGAGCCCGAAATGGGTTTCATTGCTAAACAAAATTTGGCTCGTGTAACGTCGGATCTCCTTGGAACTTTTCAAGTGCCCATGTCGCTTTAAAAGGTCGATCCGCTTCAGTTCTTGCACAAGCTACATTTGGCATGCTTCTAATTTAAGAACTTTACATAAAATCCGCCAAGATGGTTCCATACGTTAGACCGAGTTGCTGCGAACGGCGACGAATCGCCTCTTCAAGGTCTTCGTGTATACTCTTAGCTACAGCCGCTATACCTACAGTGGCGGACTAAAGTCTACATACGATCCATTTTTTGGGAATTCAACCCGTCCTATAGCTTTCACAGAAAAAATAATGATGCAGTTTTGTTTTAAATTCAAGTATATAACAAAAACTAAAATTTCTCATTTATTCAACATTAACTTTCAAAGTTATTAACAAAAAATGGAAAAAAGGCACTGACAAAAGTGAACATACGATATTTTGCTTAGCTATTCTAGGTAATCATATTAATTGTAATAACTAAGTTAATATTTTGTTGGGCCACCATGCGCATCGATCACCGCTTGCAAGCGTCTAACATTGAAAAAAACCAAATTTTCCAGCTCTTCTCCTGTAATGTTTTGCCACTCTTCTTGAAGTTTCTCTCTGAGCTTTGATGCATTACTTATAGGGTGTTTTCGAATTTTCCGCTCCAATATTTTCCATACGTGCTATGTAATATTCAATTCCGGGCTTTGTGGTGATGAGTGCAACTGCCGCGGAGCATAATACAGCAGCCAATCCTTTACAATTTGCGCTGTGTGCTTAGGATCATTATCCTGTAGAAAGATCCAGCTCGAGCCAAGGCACAGTTTGTCCACAGATAGCTTCAAATTATTTTCCAATATGGTCTTATACTCGAAGCGATCCATATTTCCTTCAATAAAGACCAATTTACCCACTCCAGACGCTGCAACTGCTCTCCAATCCATGACACTCTCACCACCATGCTTTAAGGTCGAAATAAGGTGCCTGGGATCCATGGCAGTAATGGGTTTTCTCCAAACTTTTGCTCTGCCATCGCATCCAAATATGTTATATTTTGACTCATCCGTAAATAGCATGCTTTTCCAGAACTCATGATCCTTCTTTAGATGCTTTTTAGCGAAATCCAACCGATGTGCGCGGTTTTTCTCGCTTATGAGAGGCTTCTTGCGAGGAGTTCTGCTGTAGAATCCTTCGTTGTTAAGAGTTCTTGTTATTGTGCGTAAGTGCATAACAATTTGGGATCATTCAGCTAGCTTCTGGGCCAAATTGGTAGCATGTACCTTGGAATTTTGGCTTACTTTATTACGGATGAAAGAGATGTCCCTATGGGTAAGCTTCTTTGGACGGCTACTTCGCGGCTTACTCTCGAACGAGCCCGATTCTGCAAAGTTTTTATAAATTGTTTGCACCGTCGCTTTTCTTAAATTTAACAATTTAGCTATTTCGCCGAACGTTTTCTTATCATTTCTGTGTTTTATAACCAATTTTCGCACAGCCACCGGGATTTCCGTTCCTGACGACATTTTCGCGATTGTATTTCTTTTTTCAAATGATGAAAAACAATTAAGATAAAGCCAAATACCAAGAAAAGTATAGAAAGAAAAAAAAACGGTACTTGACCGCTGAAAACAATAGCTGAAGTAATAAACGAAACAAATTAATGAAACGTATGTTCACTTTTGTCAACGGCTTTTTTGAGTTTTTTGTTAATAATATTGAAAGTTAATGTTGAACAAATATGAAATTTTCGGTTTTGTCTTACAATTAAATTCAAAGCAAGACTACATCAACACTTTTCCTGTAAAAACTATGGGACGGTAGGGATTCCAAAAAAAGGGGTCGTATGTAGACTTTAGTCCGCCACTGTATGTGTTTCACTGATTGCTGAACGTGGTATATTCGGCCGAATATTATCCAATAATGAATGCTGGGTCTCAAGATGGGTGATGGTCAATTATGTTGACCAAAAGTTGAGCGAAGCGCTAGAAACACATTCTTTACAGAACGTGAACTTTCGTGATAAAGCTGAAAGATTTAGAAACGTTGTGCCATGATGATATGCCAAACAATACTGAACTAAAATAACATGAAGCTCTTCTTGGTTGGATAAATATCAACCGAGTATCAAATTTTCGGTTCCACCCGTACTTCGTCAACCCCGCTTGCTTTATTTTTTGAATAGGAATATTCTGGTCTATTTAGTTTTACAAAATTCACTTAATTAGTTTTAATTTAGAAACAATTATAATTAATTTATTTTACTCTAAGCAACACGAATTTTAATTTCATGTGAAATCATAATGTGCGCACAATATCAGCGGATATAAAAATCATTATACATTTGTATACCTATGTTATTACGTGATGCAATTATGCTGTAATTAGTTTAAAATATAAAAAAAAAAAAACAAAAACAAAAAAAATGCGATGGCAACATTTTTTGCATTTCACCTTTTCGACAATAATTTATGTTGTCTGTATTTACACGTGTATAAGTTAACATCTAACATGAAAATATAGGTATGTGTGTGGTAGGCATACAATGCACACTAAGCAAGCGTTAGCTTTTATTCATTTACATACAATGCACATACGCACGTGAATGTGTGTGTGTGTGTGTGTGTGTGAGAATGTCTGGCAAATGTTTTTCTCATTATGTATCTGTCATCGATAATCATATTAGCGGTTTTGGGTTTTTTGTCCTTGTTTTTGTTGTTTGCTTTTGTTATTGTTTGTATGTACCATAGCTGGTTGCCTGTCTAATAATTTCTTTATTAATGTTTTTTCATTTTGTTTTTTGTTTTTTTTTGGTGTGCTGCAGGAATGGAATGACTACAAATTGAAATGGAACCCAGATGACTATGGCGGTGTGGATACCTTACACGTGCCATCCGAACACATTTGGCTGCCGGATATTGTGCTCTATAATAAGTAAGTAGAAGCGGAAAATTAATTACACATACTTTGTAAATTTGGCAATACATATATGCATATTTCGTGAGCGGAAAATATATATTTTTAAGCATATTTTCCTACAATTTATACTTATATTAATAATGCTGCCGGTATTGACAATTAGATGACATTTCGACATATTTTTACATCTCTTAATAACAGAGTGGAGTACTTTCACTTCAATTTTCATACTTGCTCCACCATAAACATCGCAGATTATGTGATTTTAATTCCTGCGTAGTACACAGTGCAAATTGATATCAATTCAAGGGCACAATTTTTCCATTATATTCCTTTAAAATTATTGCTTTGCTTCATTACTCTTTAAATGCCATTAAGACATACCTACATTTAAGCTGCTTCAAGACCATTAAATACTTAAACTACTGCATACGTCAGAGTTCCCTAAGAAATTTGATAATAAACTTTGTTAAATTTACTCAACACAAACTCATTGAGAGCCCGATTTTATTGTTGTTCGAAAAAAATCGAAATTAGGAAAATAAAATGCATGCAAGTTTAGCTGTAACCCCTGCAGGAAAATAAAACAGTGAACACGCAACTAGTGCCTAAGCAGTTTTTGGAAGACAAATTAATTGTATACCAGCTTAATGTTCATAATAATGAAACCTGATGAACAAAAGGGAAAGAAAATACCAGCTCCTTAATTTTATTCCGTCACAGTTTCTCCTAAAACTGTTGATAATTCTATAACAAATTTCCTAAAAGGCATAATATACAATTATCGTAATTTCTCCCGCCTAGTAAAGGCAATTTCGCGCAATATTAAGCAAAGTTAGAGAATTTTGGAAAACTATATTTTGGAAAGAGAAAAAATTCTTTGAGCAGACATTAAGATAAGCACATAATCACAGGCGGTAGGACAATAATCATTAATTTATATTCTACATAACAACCACAAGCGCAACACAGTAGTAAAAGAGAAGAAATCAAATCAGCAAACAAAAAAAGCAGACATAAAATGATAATGAATAAATATATGTATGTATGTATAAAAATATAAGAAAAATTACAACAAACATTTTAAAATAAAATAAGATACAAAAGAGCAGAAAAATATATAAAAATAAAATAAAATAAATAAATAAAAAAATAAATTAAAACGAAAGAAAAATGTAAAAAAAAAAAACGGAAATGTTTTTTTTTTTTTTGTTCACAGGGCACCTTTGGGTCGTAGAAATGATGTGTAATGGGTTTTAAAGTGAAAAAAATATTTCAAATAGCTGAACTTTTTAGTTTGCTGCCGCCACTCAGAGCCTGCGTTGAGTACAATGAAAACTTTAAAAGCGTTTTTCTCAAAATCACGCTTTTCAAACTGGGAGGACAGATTATTCGGACCCTATTGCATCGATTTATTTGAAATTTTGTTGGTAGCTTCACAAATACATTTTTTTTTTCTTTGAAAGTCTGTAGCCGTTTTTCGATTAAATGTACACTTTTTTTTTAATAATTTAGTGCATATTTTTTAGTCAAAAATCCAACTTTTTAATAAAAGGTGTGCCGCTTTCACAAAAATTAGTTAAAAAATAAGTTCGTACATATTTCCAAAGACCATAATTTGTAGATCATAAAACCCTTTGCTTTTCTGTTCTAAGTCTCATCCTTTAGAAGAAATCGTCTTTCAAAAAAAAATGGATTAAATAATGGACTTTATCATCGCCATTTATAATATAACAAAATAATAATTAAGGAATATTTTTTTATACTTAAATATATGTATCTTCAGTGTAATGGTTAAATAGAAATTCGATTCCTTTTCCCATATTCCTGCAATAAATTTTATAAAATGAGTATAGAGTGGTTTTACCCCTTAAATAAAATTCAATTAAATTCAATAAAACTAAATTCAAAAATATTTAATCCAATAAATTAATATGAAATAAAACAAAATAAAAAAATGAAATAATATAAAATTCAATGAAATTGAAAAAAAATAAAATAAAATTAAATTAAATGACACTAAATTTATTCAAACAAATCCTCTAATGGTATGTACCACTTGTGGATCATCAAAAAACTTTCTTCTAAGAAACCACGCTGACCAAGTTTAACGTCATTGTCGATCGCATCACTTTGCATACAGGACGGCTTAAGGACTTTTCCTACTTTGTGTAGATATTTCATAAAATGGTAACATCTGTGTAGTATAAGAAGCCACCTCGGAATTTTTCCTGCTGCACCACTCTTTAAAATTTTTGATTATCCCTGTCGTTCTTCTGCCCTTACTGTTTCTCTTCTTCTTTCAATATAATTGTACAAAGTACCCTATATTGTGGGATAGTCATTTTTTGACGTACTGACATATATAGTGGCAGAAAATATACTCCATCTCTTGAGCGATGAAGCACATTTCACATTGAATGGCGCGGTTGAGTAAACGGAAATCCTTTTCATATATTCGAGAAGCCTCGCCGTATTTTTTCGAGAGCAAGGCTGGCAACATTAGGTTACGATAATTGGTGCACACTATGTACAGAGCGATGCTGAGTGACTTAGTGTTTTCGGAAATGACTGAAAATGATATGGCACACAGCACACAGCACACAGCACAATGTTCGACCGTCGTATCATATCGAAAAACAACGATTTCGATTGGCCGCCGATTTGACAACGACGGACTTCTTTTTGGTGAGAATATTTGAAGAGCAAAGTTTACATCGAGAAGCCGCCGGTCATAGTCCCGCTCAAAGCCAATATTCGCCGGAATATTCATTATTTATCACTGGATAATGTGATGTAAAATGCACGAAAAAGGACATATATTTTTTATGGGTTATCTCGAAAAGTTTGAAAGAATTTTTTTTTATAAAATTATAATATGAAATAATGAAGTTGCTATTCTTATTTTTTCAGGCATGAACACCAACACACATAATATGTAAACGTTGAAGTCGCTTTAACAAATATATATTTGTGAGCAGCTAAGCATAAGTAAAATATAAAAAATTCGGTGCAAAATATCTAGTAACATTAATTTCATTGAAAAAGCAAAATATCTAGCTTCGCGTATCCTCACTTCTGCCTGCTCATTTGTATGCCCTTCTCCACGCTTTGTGTGTTTGTAACAAGCAAATAATAAAGTCAGTAAAATTTTACACAGAGAACAATCAACAAACGTTGACCAACAGGATCACAGCTCTTTTGCCACACCCACTTTTCGCAATTTGCAACTTCTTTACACATTTATACATACATACTCATATACACATACACATATTTACATCAAAGTATTTCCATATATATATATATATATTTGTGCGTAAATCTCTGCGCGTGCACTTTCTGCTAGGCGTGGTCGCTGCTACACTTTAGGATTTAATATGATAATTGAGGGATTTTTGCCGCAATGCTTTTATGCCATAGAAAGGACATTTCGAGAATGACATACCCTTCCCAAATTCAAATTTTATTTTAGTTTTTTTATCTACGCTGGATGTTTTTTTTTTCGAAACGCTCTCGATTTGCATATTACTTAGTCTCGGGCATTGGAGAGCTTTACTCGTGAAGAGGAAACCTCAACTGTTTTTAGTTGTTGTTATTGTTGTTGTTTTAGATTCCTTTTTTTTGTTTTTTGTTTTTTGTATACATAAACCTGCTGATCCCTCAACTCAATGCCACAGCATTCACTTGATGTTGACGTTGTTCTTCGTCTTCTTCTTCTCCACCCTCTACTTCTGCTGCTTCGTTGGTGTGCGTTTAATTGAATTTGGCGAAGCATTAAATATACTTTATGCTTTTAAAATTTGCAAATAAAATGCGAGTAGAAAATTGGCTGTTTGGGCGTCGTTTGTGGGTGTAGTGGGTAAGTAAAGTGGATGTAATAACTAGAATTTTTAACCAATGATAAAGTGATTTTATATGCAGTTATAGTAAATAATGGTTATAGTATATTAATAGCGGTATTTTATAAAAATTACAAATTTTTCTTAAGCATAAAAAACAAACAAAAAAATGCGCTGAAAAAAATTTTGGTTTAAAACGAAAGTGGAAATAAAGAAAATTCGTCTAGCTTTCGCGTATTTTTTACAAAGTGAGCATTTATGGTACATGGAGGTGTTGACATTATACACCACGGAGCATTTACAATTAGAAAAATTAACTAAAAATTAATAAATCAATTATTTCTACAACTTTTTTTCTTTAATTTTGTCTATTCTTCAAATACAAAACCTCCTAACCATATCAAGACTTTGTAAGCTACTCTGCAATTCGGATAGCTAGAAAAAAATTATAAAATTTGGTGTGGCCGTGTCGGTATTAATTATTATATATACAGCCCTATTCTACCATAAAACAAAATTGCCTGGTAAATTTTTCACTCACTCGGCTCAAAACTTAAAGGCCAGAAAACACGACAGGAGGTAGCCCTAATGCAGAGTGTAAATTGTCCCCTCCCGAGGGGATGAAAGAGTCGGTGAAATTGTTACTGGCGAGGAAGTTTCAATTGCAGTATGTAATTTTTAGAATAATTCGTTGCCCTTCTTCCATATTTACTTTAGCAGCCAATAGATATAGTACCACAATAGACGATTTCGAAAGAGAAAAAAATCCTGCTCCCAAAAATTCATTCTCCCTGTGCATTTAGAGTTGGCGTATTTTTTCTTAGGGGATTTCTAAATCCGCAATGGAGAATTTCCGCAAGAACATACAGAATTGTGTTGATCTACAAAAATATTTCATCAGTTAAAGTTTTAGAATTTTTAGCCAACTTCTTTTCGTAAAGTCATGGTTTGCTTAAGACGCAAACGAAACGTGTAACAATCATTTTCTTACGGGTTTTCCAAGGTTTGGTGAATATCTGATCTGTGTTGGTTCCAAAACATCCGAATTAAGGGGTTATATACATTCTGCTCAAATATAAACGAGACTGGCTCAATAAAATAAAAACGGTTAATTATTCTTCAATATTTATTTTATCCCCTTCAAAATAGTCACCATTAGAGGCGATACACATAGGTATGCCACCTTTTTTTTCCAATCTTCATAACACTTCTGGTAGGCCGCTTTAGGTATGGCTTTCAGTTCCTTCTTCGAATTCTCTTTTATGACTTCAATCGACTGAAAATGCTTTCCACGAAGCGGCAATTTGAGTTTAGGGAAAAGAAAAAAGTCACACGGTGCCATGTCGGGTAAATACGGTGCTTGCGGAACTATATTTACGTTGTTTTTGGTCAAATAATCGCGTACAAGACGAGGCGTATGAGCAACAATTTTGGAACAAGTCGAGCAGACACACGTCTCATGCCCAAAACATCGTGAAGAATGCTATGAGCGGATCCATTTGATATGATGAGCTCACTAGCTATCTCTCTTTCAGTCACACGACGATTTTCCAACACAATTTTCTTTACTTTTTCGACGTTTTCTTCGTTTATTGACGTTGCTGGACGACGATCATGGGGCAAGTTCTCCAGCGATGTACGGCCGTCCTTGAACGACTTATACCAATCAAAAATACGTGCACGTGATAGGCAAGACTCCCCATATGCCTTCTGCAACATTTTCATTGCGTCCGTCGCACTTATTCCATTGGAATAACAAAATTTCAAACAAACTCTTTGCTCAACATTAATTTCCATAGTAAAATTCGAAAAACACACTCGAGGTTGACTTGTTTATAGTGCCGTAAAAAAAAAAACTATGTGACAGATCGCGCTCAAATTTGACATGTAAACATATCTATATAACCCCTTAACACAGATACAGTGCGGGAATTTAGACCGATCAACTTCACTCTTTGACATATTATGTTGAAAGACCTTAAAGGCGATGTTGTTGACACTCGCCCCCTTTGCGTAGATTCAACTGAGCATAAATACTTAAATTCCAATCAACAGAGCCTAGATTTTCTTCGTAACAATTTCTGAAAAGCTTAACCAATAGAACTTGGGCTCTCCCCTCATTACTGTCTTTGACACTGTGGGGCTATGCGAAAGACCGTGTTTTTTGCAGATGAACCTTTAACTTCTGAGCACTTTGAAAAACATTATTCGTCAAGTTATCGCTGAGCTACCGCCCGATATGTGTCAAAAAGTGAACGAAAATTACCTCAAAGAGATCGAAGTTGGCAAAAATTCACGATCATTTGCGTGATGTAGTATTTCAAATAAAATCCCATAAATGTAAAGGTTCAAGCTTTGTAATAAAAAAAGAATTTCATGAAAAAAATTATTTTAAATCAATTTTATTTACGTTCATTTCCGAAACTACAAATTGGATAAGCCTCTAAATCATTAATGCTCGTAAAGAACAACCAAATACACAGTTGCAAAAATGTTTTAAATATTTTACAAACATACATACGTAGGTATTTATGTAAATATAACATGAAAAACAATTTTCATAAACAATACTCGTTTAAGGTTAAACCAATAAATGACAGAATATAAAAGCGAGAAAATATTTTCTGTATAAATTTCACACTTCAGCATGCAGTGGAATCGACAAAGCTGGGAAGCAAACAAAATATGCATTTATGCTAAATACACATACATACAAACGAATGTGACTTTTTGCAACACACAACACATGTTGTATGTACAATGTATGTATTGTATGTATGTTTGTTTGTGCGACATAAACATTAAGCCATGAAAAGCGTTTACACGCTTTTTCTGTTATGACAGAGCTTACAAGCCTTCGCAAATCTACAAAAGTACTTAGTATTTGTATTTATTCAGTTATTTTATGAATTCATTGAATTTTACATTATGCGCCGCGTGAATTTTGTTAGGACAATCATTTTAAGCGCCAAACAAATTGACAAAGCGTTTAATGCGCTTCACGCATGATCAAAAAATATTGAGATATGAATGCAAATATACGTACATATAAAAAAAAAATAAGTGGTTCAAGTACAATAGTGCTTGAACTATTAGCAATGTAGCAATGTTAGTTATTTCATATATATAAAACTTCCACATAGAAAGGATCATTGCAGAAATATTAGTGCATTACCATATATTTTAAAAGCGGAAATTGTTCTGCAAGAAATGTCCCGTGCAACAGTGATCTAGATTCTTTTAAGAAGTCTAATAAATTTTAACTGAAATATGTGTTTACATTTATAGAATGAATTTTAGTTTAGAGATAGGTCTAAAATATGATCAATTTAGAGATATGAAACAACAAATTTTATTTCATCGGTCTAAAATAAATGGATGGAAATGAAAAAAGTCACTCATAACTGGTCCATACAAATTTTTACTTTCCCTTCTAATTTGAAGATAACAATTAATGCAATATTATTAATGTTTTTGAATGGAAAGTGGACTTTTGGAACATTTGTGCCGCGTTCATTGTGTGAATGGAGATGGTTCTAGAGGAGTAAGCTGATAATCAAAGATACCAATTCTTCCACTACTCTCAGTCTCGCCTCGAAGATGCCCTTCTAATTTTATCAGAAATACATCAATCAATATACCGCATTTATAAAAAAAAAATTAATTTTATTTTTTTCATTAAATGTTGCTTTTATAACGATTTTGTGAATGTTTGTTTCCAAGTATTTGTACATTTTTTTTTTTTACTTTTTTACTGTAAATTTAATTGTCTAAAATACAATACTTCCTTGTAACTCGCTTTTATTCTATCGAAATACAGTTTAAAAGTCAATAAAGAACATTTTTCCCACTCAAAGGTTGGAATATTTCTAACGCTAAAGGTTTCTGTGATAATATTGCCGATTTTTAATATTTTTCAATATATCTACATATGTACATGTGCATCAATTAATATTAATATTCACACATATGTATTTGCAAAAAAAAAAAAATAAACGCTTTTGTGTAAAATGCTTTGTCTGTTTGATATTTTAAACGCCAATAATGTCAACTGATGTTTGTGTTATTGTGTGATATTTGTATATGCGTGTATTTGTTTTTGTAAAGTTAAAAATTTATTGCTACAAACATGACATTTTGCAGTCATTTGTCAAAATACAAACAAAAAAGAAATATTTATACCATTTCACATATACATATTATGTACATATTACGTACATTCAAACACATATACTATACTTGCAAATAGCGTCCAGAGTGAAGAAAATATGTTTGAAAAACATTTATTGGATTGCATTTATTGCTATCAATGCAAATTGCAGTACAGTGAAGCGAGTTTGATTGAATAAAATTAAATATGTTATTGAATTTCCGTTTAATATCACAAAAGAAAAAGTGCTTAAACTAGTTTAATTTCAATTGCACGCACATAATCAAATATGAAGGCAAGTATCTTCAAGTACTTGTATGCTAACAGGCATTTAAATAAAATTTACTAAATAACATATAAACGGCAATTGAAGTGCCATTAATGTAATTAAAAAATTCCAAAAATTTCTGGTTTAATTTTATTCCATTTTGCTCTATTTTATTTTATTAAATTTCTTTTAGTTTTACTAATTTTCTTTATTTAGTTTAATTTGTTTTTATTTAGTTTTATTTTATATTATATATTTTTTTTTCCTCACATTTTATTTCATTATATTTTATTATAGATTATTTAATTTTTAGCTCTTTTTATTTTTTTTTTATTTAATTTTATTACATTTTAATATATTATATTTCATTTTATTTTATTTTATTTTATTTTATTTTATTTTATTTTACTTTATTTTATTTTATTTTATTTTATTTTATTTTATTTTATTTTATTTTATTTTATATTATTTTATTTTATTTTATTTTATTTTATTTTATTTTATTTTATTTTATTTTATTTTATTTTATTTTATTTTATTTTATTTTATTTTATTTTATTTTATTTTATTTTATTTTATTTTATTTTATTTTATTTTATTTTATTTTATTTTATTTTATTTTATTTTATTTTATTTTATTTTATTTTATTTTATTTTATTTTATTTTATTTTATTTTATTTTATTTTATTTTATTTTATTTTATTTTATTTTATTTTATTTTATTTTATTTTATTTTATTTTATTTTATTTTATTTTATTTTATTTTATTTTATTTTATTTTATTTTATTTTATTTTATTTTATTTTATTTTATTTTATTTTATTTTATTTTATTTTATTTTATTTTATTTTATTTTATTTTATTTTATTTTATTTTATTTTATTTTATTTTATTTTATTTTATTTTATTTTATTTTATTTTATTTTATTTTATTTTATTTTGTTTTATTTTATTTTATTTTATTTTATTTTATTTTCTTTTATTTTATTTTATTTTATTTTATTTTATTTTACTTCATTTTATTTTATTATATTTTATTTGGTTTTATTTTACTTTATTTTATTGTTTTTATTTTAGTTTAATTTGTTTTATTTTATTTAATGAATTTAATTTTATTTTATTTTATCTTATTATATTTTAATTTTTTTACTTAATTTTATTTTTTTTGCTTCTATCTTTTTCGACAACTGACGCCCACAACCCAAGTAAGCCGTCAAATAATATACAGGTCCACACTAGTTGTGAGGGCTTTCATTGCAGCCAACTTTCGTTATCGACGCATACTCCTATAGCACTGTGCGTAACCAGCATTTTAGTGCATCTCAACAATTAAATTGTATTTGCATTTGTGAGTGCACACATGCACATACTTCAGTTTGAAAATTCGACAGTTTTTTGCCATTAACAGAATGACAATTGGCTCAACGGGAGCGGAAGCGGCTGCGGGAATAGCAAGCAGCATTGCTGCCAATAAGCAGTATAAAAATTTCTAAAATATTTGCATAAAAGCATGAATATGCATTTGAGTATGTATGTTTGTGTGTACATACACGTATTCCGCTATTTGAGCTGCCAGCATTTTAGCAACGCGTTCTCATTGAAAGTTTTGTAATTTACAAACGTTCGCGCTCCACCCATCGAATGTGGTTTGTGTTAGCATACTTTTAGGCGTGAATGCGCCTTGTTTGCGCTAATTGTTCGGCACAAGTGTTGCGGTATTGAGCGCTGGCTGGCTATGGTTTTGGCATCGGCTTCTAGGTGCTTCTGCTGTAGCGTCGGTTATGCAAATGCTTGTGGGATTGTTGGCTGCCATGAAAGCTCATTTCTATTCAGAGATACGCATACTCGTATGTATGTATGTATGCTCGAATATGCCATGTGTATATGTATGTGTGCGATTGCAAGCCAAATAGCAAATTGGTTGCATGTTAAAGAGTGTATACTTGTGTTGGCAAATATGTTATATGCAATATCAATGTATATATACATGCATGTGTTGCAACCGCTGCTAAATGCCACTTTTAGTCGCATTTGTTTCCCCTTTTCAAACAAGAACAAGCGAATTTTTCACTAGTAATGAAAGTTTGTTTGTTTATGCTGCGATTTCATATGAAATCATGTATGTGGAACTTACACACAAAAATCCTATATACTGAGGTATTTACGCACGTTTTAAATTTTTTCCAAAAAAAAATTTCTTTTATTGCTGAAAAAACTGAGTTAAATTATTTTGAATAAAATTTAGTGAGACTTGTACTTCAAAAGGTTGATAATAGCGACAAAAACATATATAATTTTATTCAGCAACTCAAATTCTAAAAAAAAATCGTGTTTTTAAATATGATTTTAAGGTTATTGCTCAAAAATAAAGCTAAATATGTACTCGTATGTATCTGTAAAATTTTTTCGAAATTGTTTCAAATTTTTTAAAAATTTTCTCTCTTACACACATGCATATTTAACGGTCGTACCTTTAAAATTTTTCGGGTGATTATTTTTCAACGATTTTCGCCTTTACTAAAATTCAACAACTTTACTGCTAATGCTAGAATACACTTCATTAATTAGCTGTTACGGCTGGCACTGCAGAAGCACATTCTATTCAGTCATTTTCGATTGTGTGACCTTCTATGGATGTAACGTCGACTTCAATTGCATGTTTCAAGTGATGAATCCTCTCTGCTTGGCTGTCGTATCACTCCTCTTTAACACCTTCAAACAAAAAAGAGTCCCATGCTGTCAAATCGCAGTTGCGACGCTACCAGTTCACATCGTCCTTTCTACTAATTATGCTATCTTCGTATACAGTGCGCAAAAGATCGCTTGTTATGTTGGCTGTGTAGTAGCGTCATTTTGTTGAAACCACACATCGTCCATCTCGTACTCTTTAACATTGAATGCAGCGAAATTGCATCAAATGGTCATGAGGCATCTGTTATTGAACCAATTGGACTTTATAATTATAAGGCCTCATACCGAGGTCACTATGCGAAATCCTGCGAAAAAAAGTGCGCGAATTGTTCGAAACCCGCGAAAGGTGTCGAGTTGATATTAGTGACTGTTCCAGCGTGCCTTGAGCAACAACACTTTTCGCTAAACGCACTAAACGAGCACAAACGAGACTTGTTAAAACCAATTAGGAACTAGTTTGGCGAACTCACTAAACAAATTAATCTAAAAGCTGACCGGAAGGCAAGTTAATTTGATCGTACTTCTAGCAGTTGCCATTGAACCCTCATCATTTGCTAGATACGCCATAATGATTAGGGGAGCACCAGATGCATAAAGCAATATAAACAAAGTAATTATATCATTTTTCACTTCTTTTTACTTTAAAAAATTCATTCACAAGATAAAGTTGACTTATATTACTTTGTTTTTATTTCCAAAATTCACAAATCTTCAAATGATTTCTCAAAGCGTTAAGGTTGTCTGATACACATTAACTTCACGAAGGATACACAAAAGAAAAAAAATACCATACAATTTTCCATCTAGCCGAAAATCTCTTTAGTGTTTATAAAATTTCAGTTGTGAACACATATATGTATACCTATAAATATATTATAATTAAATTTTCCATCCTTAAAAATACAGGCAAAAGCACGTTGTCGAACAAAGGGTTTGCATAATTCCATGGAGAGAGTCGTCTATTGGGCGCAGACAGTCAGTATCAAATGCATATGAGTACAAGTCCATACAAACATATTCACTTAAGTACAGACTCGTGTGTGAACGTTTCATACACGGTGTGTCCCAAAAATAACCGAAATTTTTGGATATAAAATAGTAAAATACACATTATATTATCTTTGAAAGTTATTATTTATTCAAAATAGATTCCATTTGATTCAACACAACGTTTGGAACGATCAACCAACGCATGCATAGATTTTTTTTATGTCATTTATAGAAATGTTCTTCAGTACCTCGGTTACGGCTGCTTCATTTTTTTCAATTTTTTTTTAATTTTTTAAACTTCAATTTCAAATTTTATATTTGCTCTTTTTTTTGTTTTTTTGGAACCATTAGCACACTTTTAGTTTTATTGAAATGGCTGTCACTTTTACATCTGTCATCCGACTTACATGAAGTTAGGTGCGTTTGAAAGAGGATGAATGTATCTTTTTAATGTTGCAAATTTTCAATAGATGGCGCTATATGTTGTATGATTTAAATATAAAGTTCAGTTATTTTTGGGACACACCGTGTATCAGGGAGCATGATCATTTTATGATTATTACTTTGGGAAAACCTATAAAAAATGTTATAAATTTCGCGCACGATTTTTAATTTCTATTCTTTTTTTTACATTATTTATTTTATTATAGCATACATTTTTTTGTACAAATGTCAGGGAAATCAAACTATAAACAGGATTTTTGAGTATAAATTGGTTCCAGGTTTTGCTGAAAAAGAAATTTCATATATTATGTACCATATATATCTAGTATGATTTTTTCAAATAAATCTATACTGGACTGGTTTCCATTCAAACTAGAAGAACACGAAAGAAAAATCCTGGAAGTGGATCAGTGAGCTGATTTATTCGAAAGGTATATATTTACGGCTATATGTACTTTAAATTCTTATCTTACAGAACCAGATATCGATTTTAAAAAAAAAAATTGAAAATTGTATTTATTTCAATCCTAGCTCCATTTCATAACACAATTGTACGCGTCGCAACTCACTCGTATTCTCTCATTGTCCTGCTGTCCTTTTATGATTTCAAATGCTTAGAATGGCATGTTTATTGTATTATTTTCCGATAAAAAATTACATCAAGTTTTCCATAAAAGAGATTTGAAAAAAGTTTAATAAAAATACTTACTTTTTTAGACCATTTGGAGCTTTGTAATCGCTGGAATGATTCCCAACTTAAATTAACACATGTAAAACTTTATTTCGGGAAGTAGAACATTAATAAACTCCCTCTTTTTTAGCATAATTAGCTCTCCTGTCTTAATTTTATCCACTGTAGTCTGAGGGATACTGAGCTATTATTTTAGCTTAAGTTCTATTGGGCCTAGCAAACTATTATAATATAAGATTACTTTATGGAACTAATAAAAATAGTAGCTTAGTATTTAATGTCATTAATAGATCATTTTGGTGCAGCATCAAGAGACTTCGTTTATATTTCTTTTCTTTTTTATTTTTTAGCCATAAATCTTAATACTTAAAAAATCTTTCATATAAGTTTCCAATCAAAAAGTGTTCAGCGTAATTAGAGCCACCTTAATACACTTCCGCACATACCTATAAATGTATATCTTGTATTTTAAATCCTTACCTTGTAAATATTTTTAGTATGTAATCATGTAAATCTACTCAGCCACGATAATACCATACAATTTGGTGTTTGAAAACATTACAAGCTAGAGAAATACACTCAGTCATTTATATACTCACATATATAACTCTCATACATACTTTCATGGAAATTAATATACATACATACAAGCAAATATACAAGCTAATAGCAAAAGAGCTTTGGTTCAACAACACCCCTTGATTCTCGCTTGCAGACAACCGTTACTCTACTTCGGTTCGTTTGAGCAATTACGAGCTTAGGTTGCTCATTACTTACCACTTAGCTGGTGGTGCTTTATGGCGGCGATATGCTTTTGTATGCACACGCTGCAGCGAAATGTTAAACTAATCTGAAAAAAATATCTTTTTGCTACTGAAATTTCTTAACCGAAACCTCACTAGTCGGAGCTTGGTACCAAACTGCTGCATAGCAAAAGAAACCCAGTGCTCCATGCTTCTTTCCTTCTAAGGCCGAATTATCTACAAAGTGCAAGTCACCTGCTTTTAATTCATCGAGATCACTCTTTCTACCGGAGTTAACTACTTAGATGTGATGGTAAGCTCACCTGGCACCCGAAAATATGGTAAAGAGTAGTGGGAAAGCTACGACTCAGAGCCACTATATCGTCCGACAGTAAAGTTGTCATTAAGACGTTTCAATGCAATCTGAGCGGTGACATCAAAATGCAGAGAAATTTTAAGCAAACTCACGAAACTCCGAACACGATGCTGACATACCATTTTCCTTGGCAGAGTAGCTGCTAAGATCGGTAGGGTGAAACAACATGCAAATTTAATCTGGTCTTTGATCTAAAAGAAGTTTATACTAAGCCGCCTCCGAACGGCTGATGGTTTCATGTCCGAAATACACTCGGAGGGGTGGACATTCCTTGCCGAGGAGCAAAAATATTTCCTATATTTTTTTAATTTTGGACAACCCGTACTGGCGATGGAGGACTCCGACTCTGGCCATCCGAATGTTAGTACGCAATGCTAACACACTCGGTGCAGAGACATAGGCTTGGAGGGGTCAGCAAAGCATTAATCTCGTGGATTTTTAAAATAAACAAAACAACAAGGAAGGAAGGATATTAATCGTCTTTTCTATGCCTACTATAGATACCACAACGGTCCACTTTATCATTAAACCTTAACCCAGGAACCTCAATAACAAACTAATATTATTTAGGTTAAAGAATTTTGAAACTAAGCAGGCTTCAATACTTATTTAAGGCCAAAAACTTCTAACTGTTAAACTCTTCTCAATTCCCTTCCTATGGTCTTATACGGGAAATTACACGTATAAGCAATCTCGGAGAGACTGCAGTATATAACACGTTAAAATATCATCTCTTGCAAAAGTGCCTAAGAAGATGGACTACACCACCTCCCGCATGTCCTTCGGCAATTCTTTCCACGAAAATCTTAAGCAGAAAGGCCTAAGCTGACCTTTGCTAAAGGAGCAGAGTCTAGTTGGCCGAATGAGGTCAAGTATAACGTGGCCAGACAGAATGGGGCCAAAATTGGATGCGAGAAAACATCTTATCCTTCTAGATCGATTTTCCATTAATAATTAATAGAGATTCACACGAAAAGTATGGGCTATAACGCTACTATAAAGTTTTTTGCCGCAGCTTAAGTGGCAAGGAAGTGGAAGAGTGTATTAAACACTACCCCTGTCATTGTCCAGCCTTGACATCTGCGCGACACAAGTTCCTCGGAAAACAATTCTTCGGCTGTACCTCTGAGCTAACTTTAGCGAAAATTAGAAATCTCATTGTTTTTATAACGAACACGTTATGGTTCGAACATTTTAGAAAGTGGCAACAGAAACCACACGGCGTTATCGCAGTAGACAATGACCCGCAGCCACAACAACTTAATTCAACTATTTGTTCTAAAATCCAATTTCCTGTCACAAATCTAGTTCACGAACAACTGGTATGATTTCATGTCTTAAATAGCAGTGAAAAACTACATTTTTTTTTAATTTCACTGTTATTTATGCATTGTAAGTGTATGACAATAAGTTTACATAACCAATGTTTACGCATTTAATCTCTTGTGTTACTTACTGTCTATATTAGTATTAAATGTATGGCAATCCCCACTTGACGAATTTATACATACACGTAGCTTATCCTTCGCTATTCGCCTACTTAAGTAACACCCTTCAGCTATTTGCCATTTCTATGCGAACTTAATTCCACCAATTAATTTTCATGATGATTTGAGAAATTAAAATCACTCAAATTGTGGCAAATTGTGGACTGTCCCAGCAAGAACGAGACTCCAGAAAAAAAGGGGGGAAAAAGAAGAAATATAATTTTATCCTTTTTCAAAATTCTATAATTTTATTGAAAATAATTTCGTTTATTCTATTAGCTTACCAAAAATAGATATCTTAGCGTCATACATAAAATTCTACGCTCGTCCATTTTCAAAATGTTCATCAAAGGCATTTGTCGGGAATAAGTGAGCAGGTACGAGTGAAAAAGGGTTGCCAAGTTGTTAATAAATATTTTCATATATATGCAGGGCTTCCATGCAACCAGCAATGTATTGCAGTCAGAAAATGCTACTTTTCAAAAGCATCGTTTTCCGTGGGACATATCTAGTATACATATGTTTGTACGCGAGTATGAAGGACTGATATATATTAATGGGGTGTATGATAAATGCTGATATCAAACTAATTTCAACAAAGCTCCCACCAATAAACGGCGGCTCAGCAGTCAGCCTCAGGCAGGAGAAATCATAAAGTAAAAATTGTTTTTTACAGACTCATTGTAGATAAGGGTATTTTATTTTATTTTATCTTATTTTATTTTATTTTATTTTATTTTATTTTATTTTATTTTATTTTATTTTATTTTATTTTATTTTATTTTATTTTATTTTATTTTATTTTATTTTATTTTATTTTATTTTATTTTATTTTATTTTATTTTATTTTATTTTATTTTATTTTATTTTATTTTATTTTATTTTATTTTATTTTATTTTATTTTATTTTATTTTATTTTATTTTATTTTATTTTATTTTATTTTATTTTATTTTATTTTATTTTATTTTATTTTATTTTATTTTATTTTATTTTATTTTATTTTATTTTATTTTATTTTATTTTATTTTATTTTATTTTATTTTATTTTATTTTATTTTATTTTATTTTATTTTATTTTATTTTATTTTATTTTATTTTGTTTTATTTTGTTTTATTTTATTTTATTTTATTTTATTTTATTTTATTTAATTTTATTTTATTTTATTTTATTTTATTTTATTTTAATTTATTTTATTTTATTTTATTTTATTTTAATTAATTTTATTTATTTTATTTTATTTTATTTTATTTTATTTTATTTTATTTTATTTTATTTTATTTTATTTTATTTTATTTCATTTTATTTTATTTTATTTTATTTTATTTTATTTTATTTTATTTTATTTTATTTTATTTTATTTTATTTTATTTTATTTTATTTTATTTTATTTTATTTTATTTTATTTTATTTTATTTTATTTTATTTTATTTTATTTTATATTATTTTATTTTATTTTATTTTATTTTATTTTAATTAATTTTATTTTATTTTATTTTATTTTATTTTATTTTATTTTATTTTATTTTATTTTATTTTATTTTATTTTATTTTATTTTATTTTATTTTATTTTATTTTATTTTATTTTATTTTATTTTATTTTATTTTATTTTATTTTATTTTATTTTATTTTATTTTATTTTATTTATTTTATTTTATTTTATTTTATTTTATTTTATTTTATTTTATTTTATTTTATTTTATTTTATTTTATTTTATTTTATTTTATTTTATTTTATTTTATTTTATTTTATTTAATTTTATTTAATTTTATTTTATTTTATTTTATTTTATTTTATTTTATTTTATTTTATTTTATTTTATTTTATTTTATTTTATTTTATTTTATTTTATTTTATTTTATTTTATTTTATTTTATTTTATTTTATTTTATTTTATTTTATTTTATTTTATTTTATTTTATTTTATTTTATTTTATTTTATTTTATTTTATTTTATTTTATTTTATTTTATTTTATTTTATTTTATTTTATTTTATTTTATTTTATTTTATTTTATTTTATTTTATTTTATTTTATTTTATTTTATTTTATTTTATTTTATTTTATTTTATTTTATTTTATTTTATTTTATTTTATTTTATTTTATTTTATTTTATTTTATTTTATTTTATTTTATTTTATTTTATTTTATTTTATTTTATTTTATTTTATTTTATTTTATTTTATTTTATTTTATTTTATTTTATTTTATTTTATTTTATTTTATTTTATTTTATTTTATTTTATTTTATTTTATTTTATTTTATTTTATTTTATTTTATTTTATTTTATTTTATTTTATTTTATTTTATTTTATTTTATTTTATTTTATTTTATTTTATTTTATTTTATTTTATTTTATTTTATTTTATTTTATTTTATTTTATTTTATTTTATTTTTTTTTTTTATTTTATTTTATTTTATTTTATTTTATTTTATTTTATTTTATTTTATTTTATTTTATTTTATTTTATTTTATTATATTTTATTTTTTATTTAATTTAATTTAATTTAATTTTTTTATTTTGTATTATATAATTTATATTATCTTTTATTTAATTTTTTTTTATTTAATTTCATTGCGATTACCATTTAAAATTGTAAATTTTTGAAATTTATTTGTTATTAATGCGATCAGAGTTCATAACGCTGGAGTTTGAATTTGCTTTTAATATGTTTTGGAGCTGGCAAGAGGGCATTAAAGCTGTCGAATTATAAAATTAAATATAACTGTAATGAAATTAAAAAGTTTTGTATAACATGAACTGTTAATGTTAAAACATGACAGTATTTTTTTTCTCTTGTTTTGTAATTGTCAAACGGCAATCAGTCATAAATTTAAATGATTTATTCAGCAATAAATCGCAAATTATTATCGAATTATGAAAATGCAAAAGTTTCAATAATATCATTTACAGCCATTCAGTATTATTTTCAGTGTAACATAAAACCAATACATAATTAATGGCCAACAGAATGTGAAGTGTATTCAGAAGTATTCCAATAGGAAAGTAAATAAATATGGAAGTCCCCTCATATATTTACCTATATACAATACGTATGCAGCTACTAAATAATATGAGTATAATGGTATTTTAGCCTTTAGTTAATGTATGAATTAACATTATTGGTATCTCTGATACGGCAAAATATACTTGTATGTATATACAATATATATGTATGGTATGTATATATATATGTTTCTAACAGGTATGCAGTGCGTTAAATATTTGTAGAGGATTTTTTAAATCAACAGACGCATATGAGTAACCAGATTTCATCAAAATATTAATTCGATGATAAAATAATTCCCACATACTTATTGATATTATTAAAGTTAAGGTGTTTCAACTTAAATATATGTATGTATACATACTTATTAATATACCATATGTAGGTATTTGCAAGCAATGATTGTTGAGTGCAATATATGAGTATGCAAATTAACAAATAGTGTGATATAAAGGGTGTTTCTTTTAGACGTCTGGTTTTTAATGAGGCAAAACACTTTTTAAAGTTAATTTTTTTGAGAGCTGTTACTTGTTTTATACTCAATTTCATTTGTTGAACAAATTTATTCCGAGTGGACGTCCTTTGAATTCACCAAAACAGCAACATATCTTGTTGTGCGACTATCTTTTGTGGGGTAATGTGAAGTCCTTTTTTTACTTAGAAAATCCAGAGGCGATTGATGCCTTAGAAGAGAATATTAGGCGCGTTGTTACTGACATACGGCTCAAATTAATGCAAAAAATGTTCGAAAATTGGTCCTCTCGGCTGGAAATTAATTCAAGTCACTTGCCCAAAATAGTTTTAAAACATAAAGGCAAACGTTTATATTTATAATAAAGCTTTATTCATCATGAGAGTAGCCGGTTTGATTATAAATTAACATATGAGCAGATATTTTTTAGTATTTAAATGTGATTTATTCATATACAAAGCATATAAATTTCACCTTCCTTCGGCTACAATGTATTAATTTCACACAATTATCTCTTCTCTTTTCAGTGCTGATGGCAATTACGAAGTGACAATAATGACAAAAGCAATTTTACATCACACCGGCAAAGTGGTGTGGAAACCGCCCGCCATTTATAAATCATTTTGCGAAATCGATGTCGAATATTTTCCATTCGATGAGCAAACGTGCTTCATGAAATTCGGCTCATGGACATATGATGGTTATATGGTGAGTTGAATTTAGTAAAATATAAAAAAAAAAGAAAAAATAAAAAATAAAAAATAAAAAAAAAATAAAAATAAAAAAATTAATAAATAAAGAATTACTAAAAAAAACGAATGAAACAAAAAAAGCTACGCTCAGATCCAAGCGAATTTTTGGTATCCAGCGTGATTGGCAAGTTTAGTTTGTGAATCTAACTCCCGGAACTAGGAACATACCTATAAAAAATGTTAATTTTACTTTCATCGGAATCATCGGTGCTAACTCTGTAATGTTGTTGTTATTGTAGTAACCGCAAAAATATTCCCCAAATTGGATTTCGGAGAATATTACGTTAGGAAGAAACCTTGGCCGGATAAAGATCCTGATCGTTTCGTTATAAAAACCCAACAGTCGAGGAAACTGCTGGAATTTAATCGCCTAAATTTTTGAAAATCCCTAACCCACGAGATATATATATATAACTACCCAATCGATTTTCGGCCGAGCTTCTCCTCAACTTTATGTTACGCATTTTGATTTTTTTTTTTCGAACGACTGTTTATTATAAGCCGCTTCTGAATAGCTGATGGATTTTTGTGAGGAGCTTTTTATTTCATGTCAGAAATACACTGAGAGGGACAGACATTATGCTTCTTAACTGTGAGCATAGATTTTTCACTGTATAAGTAGAGTATAGATGATATCAGAAGCTTTCCCGTCACAGTCTTCAGGGCGGTGTTTTGGCAAGCTTGTGGCTTCTTTAACTGCGTCTCGCTAGTTTCCGAGATCGGTGAAGCATATTTACAAGGGCTGGCTAACGATTTGAGGAGAACTTCACTGGTTTTAGTCTTAGGTATCTTACAGTGAAGTGAAGTGCGAAAGGTCGGCGAGATAGCAATTGACTACCCAGTGTAAAAGGGCACATGTTGGTATTAATGCTGGTCGCTAGAAAGGCGACTGTCCAAAGTGACGTGGGATGAAGACGTGAATGTATTGGCTGTTTGTTTGATGAGAATCGATATTTCTTCTGGTCTGGTAGTCATTCGCTTCGCTTCTTTGTCTAGTCTGAAGAAACCAGAGCATAAAAATCCATCGGTGACTTAGAATAACCTGTAGGTCCATCCATTCATTCAAGACGCATAACACAAATTGGAGGACGAGCGCGAGCGGAAATCAGTTCAGCGGTTACAAAGTGATTTGAAAGATTCATATCCACCTACTTATGTATGTATAGAGGAACATACATACTTACATGCAACTAAACATTCATGTTAACACGTGTCTGTGCTTGTAATGGACACTTCTACATTATGCGATGGACAACAACAGTGACATTTTGAAAAATGTCCAACTGTCAAACTGATGAACAAACATCATATTCATTCAAGTACATGAATGGTGTGTGAGGAATGAGGACAATCGAGTGAGAAAGCAAAGCAAAGAAAAAATGCAATGACAAATGCCAATAAAGTCAGCAGACATGGTGAATTTGAAAAAGCGCATGAAATGAAGAAATGAAATGAAATGGAGTGAAATGAGAGACTAAAGCTGTAGGCCTTATGTGGATATGGGGAAAAAATTAAGTGAATATAATGTAATGGGATTTAAAGTGAATTTGCACATGCAAGCAGACATACAAATAACATACATACATGTATAACATGTTGTAAGGGAACCGCAAGTGTTGCTCTATTAAGAAAATACAGTTGCTATTCTAAGAGAAATTATTTAAGAAATGCAAAGTGAGAGTAGAACGTAGTAGGAGTAAAGGTAGTACAAAGGAAGCCAAATTATTTATGTTATTATTACTGTTACTTACTAGATAAATAAAGAGTATTTTTCATTATGTATTTATTCGTAATTTTTGTCCGCAGATCCTTTTTCTTTCTGTTTTCCAACAAATTTTTGAAAACTTTTGGTAAGCACTCTTCGGTGTACCATTTTGCAGTTACCGTCTGATTGAGCAGATTTCTTCGTGCATCCCAGATGATAACTTAATAATTGACTTCCATGGCATTCTAGACCAATTCATTAGCAATCATTTCTTGTGTCAATCGTGGGTCTTCATCAATTTTTCAGTTCGTCAGGGCTGCAGTGACGTCATCAGTGGAATATTTTGGTCGATTTTCTCGGGGTTCGTCCTCTACGGAAAAATGTCCATTCTAGAATCTTCGGAACCACTTAGAAATAGTCTTTAAAGACGGTGCAGTAGTTCCATATGCAATTTTAGAAGGATCGGCTAAAATGCAGACAAGAAAATGCCAAACAGCTAAGGATAAGTCAGACGAAATTCCACAACCAATGCAAACAGAGATTCGTCATGTGATTCTCTTCGGGTTTCGGCGTATTTTACAGCTAATACAAAAAGCGGTACGAGGGAGAAAACTGAAGTGATAAGGGATTGCTCTCTCCCCGCTATGAAGGTGCAGATATGGAACCAGCTTCGAACGTATTGAGCGAAATTGAAAGACGGAAGCAACTAAGTGAAGATACCACTTCAATGCCTGAAGTAGACAAGATGATAGCGAGGGGAAGTTGTAATTTGAAGGATCAATTATGAGCTTCTCAGTCTAGCGAAGTGATATCTACTGTCATCAACTAACAAGCTCTTCAAAAAGGGTATCCAGATTTGAATAATTAAAAAATATAGCGTCTCCTCATGACAACGTCAGACCACAAAAATTGCCGAAGCTTTATTGGAAAGTTTTGAATTCAAGCCTTGGCTAACTGTGGTCGCCCCTTGACAGGAAGTTTTGAACTGTCTAAGCGGGTGGGGGATAATCTTTGAATGTATCCAAGTTGAGCACTAGGCTCATGCAAAAATTGTGGTCTTGTACCCAATGCCAAAATTATGCATGAATTTACGCCCCTCACGTAAACAGACCCGTCCACCTATATTTCTGACATGACATTATAAGATCCTCATTAAAATCCACCAGTTCTTCGGAGGTGGCTTAAAATTATTGGTGTCTCCATTTTGTTTTGGGAGAAGCTCGGCCAAACACCGATAAAACGACCATAAAACGTCCAATATCTTACATATTGAAAGGGTGATTATTTAAAACCTGTTTGGCTTGCCAACAGACTTACTCCAGAACAACGTTAGCAAATCGTTGCGTCCAATATTCGGTCGACATTATCGCCCAGCAGAGTCTGTAATTCGAGCAATCAAGGATCGGTTATACACCACGTTTACTCTAAAGGATAATGCGCATTCTCAGACGCTGTTGCTGCTGTGGAGCGGAGAATCGAGGAAGACCCGAATGAGTTCATCCGCCGTCACGCACAACAAATGGAACTGTGCCTACCCACTTTATCGAAGATTTTGGGGAAGTCACTTGGTTTGTCAGCTTACAAATTTGAATTCGGGCAAGAATTAAACTCAAACGACCATCAAGCTCATCGCGGAAAGGTCTCACCATGAGAAAGCCACCGATTCCGATTTTCAAAAGAAAATTTTATTCTCTGATGCGGCTCACTTTTAGTTGAATGGGAAAATAAATACATAAGATGTGGCATTTTGAGGTATGATAATCCACAAACACATTTTTGAGACGCCGATACATTCTCAAGAAGTCACAGTTTGGTGAGCTCTATGGGCTGAGGAAATAATTGGTCTATATTTCTTCAAAATTGAAGCCAGCCATAATGTTACTGTAGCGCCACGATTAATCACTTTTCCTTGCCTGAGTTGGAGAATTTCACACCGCTGGACCGTGGCGGTCACTGCGCTTTATTTCTTCTTGAAATCTCATGTCTAAATAGAAACACCCTTTAAATAACATCCTCACATATATGGTATTATTTTTCGACACTTTTCACTGAATTGCACAAAGGCACGTAAACAATTTCAAATGAGGAACAAATGAGTGCTGTAAAGAAAATGTGGCATGCAACACATGATAACACAGATGTTCACACGTACATAGGTACATATATTATATATTTCTTGGTTATTGTAGCTGTCCCCCTTGTACTACACAGTGTGTGTACTCACAATACAAGCAAACGGCTGCCTGCTGTTGTCAAAAATTTGTAAATTTGTCGTTGTAAAGTTTTTTCTCGGCATCTCCTTGTACTCCACCACAGTTAGCATTGAATTTCCGCTGAGTTTCACTTAAAAATTTACTGGAGTGAATATTTTTTTTGCCATCAGTCAATAGTTTTGTTGGCCTTTGTTTTTATTGATGACTGTTGTCATTAGTGTTGCCTTTTTTCGTTTTTTTTCAATTTCTTATACATACAGACTGTACATATGAACATACATATGTATGTATATATTTTTCAATTTTCTTTCGAAACATCGCCCAAACTCAACCTACAGTGCCCGATGGGTAGCGTTGGCATATTATTTATGTATAACAATACAAATGTTTTGCTGTTGTTGTTCTTTTTGTTGTTAGAAATTGGTAAGGTTATTCGCAACAGCCATTTGTGTTGCCTTACCAATCATGTTTAATAGAAAATCGATTGCATTGAATTCGTAGTAACATTTGTTTGATTGAACATTTTAAATGGAAATTTAATATAAGAAATAGTTTATTTATATCTTATAACAATGTATAACGGCGGTAGCCGAGTCCTGGTTCGACCAACATCCAAAAGTTACAGAAAATTAATTTAAATAAAAAAAAA
Organism: Ceratitis rosa; assembly: GCA_037013455.1. Taxonomy (NCBI): domain Eukaryota; kingdom Metazoa; phylum Arthropoda; class Insecta; order Diptera; family Tephritidae; genus Ceratitis; species Ceratitis rosa. Next base: position 10,237,508 of record JAWMAG010000039.1, read on the forward strand.
TTAAAGTAAAATTTTTAACTGCGGTCGCCCCTCGGAGGGGAATGTCAAGCCCTCCGAATGTCTTTATGACATAAAATAAAAGGCTCCTCACAAAAAAAGCCATCAGCCGTTCGGAGCCGGCTTAGTATAAACGGTAGGTCCCTCCATTTGTTGGAAAAAACATCAAGACGCAAAACCACAAATTGCAGGAGGAGCTCAGCCGAAAATCGTTTCAGCGCTTATAAAAGCGCCAATTATATCTCGTATAATCGACTTCGACTTCTGTGCCCGAAATATGGTTATCTGTAGTACCAAAGTATATATACAATATTACTGATGACCTTTTTTGTACATATGGAGAAACATGCAGTTCCTTCTTAGATGCCTTCGAACAGCTGATGGCTTTTGATGAAGAGCTTTTCTTTCTTGACAATATATACAAAAAGACGTTGACGTTCCCCGTTTAGGTATTCACCGCCAACTATATGGCTGACTTCAGGTTGAAAAAGTTTTAGCCAAATAAGATTTTTTGATAGATAGAAGACACTACAGCACTCAATGTCCTAGATATGTGTACAGCCAAGACACGCACCTACCTCTGATCAGTTAAAAAAGCTAGACGACAGAAGCCAAGCTATTTTTTCCTCGACTTGCGATACTGCTCTCTGGAAACACAGATCTTCAACTCGGTATTAGAGAATTAAAGGACAGCTTTTAAAGCTCTCTACATACAGCGCGCCAACGAAACTATTGGTTTTCGACTATGTCGAAAAGGAGCTTTCCCGATGCTGATTGCCTACCTTCCAAAACTACGATCCACCAAAATGCATGCACTGTGAGAGAGCTGAAGAGCGAAGCAAGATGCATTTGCGGACACAAAAGGCTAGAAGCCGAAATGTCTGTGTAAAAAAAGAGCTTTAGAGGGTAATAGTTAATATTTAAAGTTTCAAGGAGAAGCTGCGGCGACTTACAGAAGATTTCAATACCGAGGCATACTCATGGAAACCTTAAAGAGGTGATCAGGTGGGCAATATCCAGCAACACCACTCCTTCCTTTTAACGACTCCGTCTGCTTCCGCCGCCAGGTATTGCCGTTGCCAATGTGCAGAAGACATAAATCTTAGGCAAAAGCTTTTTCTAGAAAACGCTTGGCGCCGACTCATCAGATGATGTGGGTCTTGTAGAGTAGGATATTTGTTTGTAGAGCGAAGGCTTTATTTTTCAATTTCCTACACCTCTTGGCGAGAGCAATTCTGTGTAGGATTTCAAGGTTGGCATTGTTCTTGGTACTAATACTGGTATCAAGATAGACAAAATTATCTACGAGCTTATGAATGTCAATAGTAACGTTAGAGAAAAGACGGGATGATGGGAGATATTTCGTCTTACCCTCCAATTTGGTGTAGTATGTAAAGATTTAAGCCCACCGTCGACAAGTTGATCAGACCTTATCAGTGTGGTCTAAAACCTGCTCGATCCACCGTTGATCAGATATTCACAAGATGACAAATCTTGGAAAACCCGTTGAGTAATTGATCTATAACAGAAATAGGAACTATAAGAAACTCTAAATTGGCACTGAACAACTTCACATATTACATTAGAATCGGGAAGAACCCTTGTAAGCCATCCCATACTAAACGAGATTTCAGAAAGATTGATTCTCTATTGTGTGACTTCTTTAACTAGATCTAGAAGTAGGTAATATGAGTTGCGAAATTAAATAAAAAAATTTAACATATCATTGCATCAAATAAAGCCTCAGGGCACTCGCGTCTGACTTTACTAAATACGTTGTTCTCGACTTTTTCAAAAAAAAAAAAAAAAGTTTACAGTATAATTTTCATTTTGCTTAAGATCGATTGAATTTTAAACAGATTTGCGTACTTCCCCAAATTTTTACAAAACCTTTTTGATTAATTTTATTGCACCCTCATAGAGCAACATTGTTAACATGCAACATATGATAAATTTCTAGAAGAGAAAATACTTGTAGCAATATTTCCATTCACGCCTTTTCATTCACAATTCTCAGAACAACTGTTTCATGTCCTCGTTTATAGCCTGACGATGGCCGTCACAGCGATGATAAATGATTACAGTCGAAAGATTATCGCCATATCATGTGCATGCAACACAGAAGGCGAAGGCGAATCGTCGCCACCAAATCATTGGTGTTTACACACACATACTCCTGCACATACGTGTATATACAAGTACGTTTATATGTTTGTAGTATATGCAACGTTGCATGACAATGCAACATGCGGCCACCACGAAGGATATCCAGAAAATTGCGGCACATGAGTTGTGAACACAAAAAAAAATGCCAACAACCAGCAACCGACAGCCAACAGCCGACAGCCGAGACTTGATGGTAGTTTTGAGAAATTACCAACACTCAAGTTGCTGTGTGAAAAGAAAAGCACTGAATTCGGAGGAAGTGGAAATGAAATGCTGAAATGCTGTGCAACAGATTGTTGAACAAAAAATAAAAATAAAAATAAAAATAAAAATAAAAGATAGGACCCACCGTCATAAGGCAATGAAAATAAAAATAATAACCAACCAAGTGGCTGGTAAATTAAATAAAGCATCAGCAGATATTCGGAAATTCTTCAGGATAACCAGATTTACTATTTTCAACATTCTTCCGTTTTCACACATTTCAAACATTTCCATGGGAGTTTTTGTTTACCTTAACGCTCGAAAATTTTCGTCGAATTAATAATGAAACAAAGTTCATAAAAAATGTTCAAGATAGATCTAAACTACGACAAGGAGCCCCCTTATCGCTCAGGAAACTCAGTTTAGAAGCACATTCTGGTGGTAGAACTGTTTGTTGTTCTATTTTCTATAATCTAACAAGTTTCTTTGGTTCACTTCCACAAACATCACTCAATCGATCTTTCTCCTCCACTCACTAGACAGGGACAAAGAGATATACTCGTATAGCTCCGCTTTATGTCGGAGTGTTAAGAAAGTGGCTTACTATACGTTTCCCTAAAGCATTTAACTTTTGTTCTTTGCTGTAAATCTATTTCGAAACTTGAAGTGAGTTTATCGTTAAAATTTCCAAAGTATTGAAAATACACTTTCTTCTATCTTCGAATTGGATAAAAGCGATCAGCTCAATACTCCGAGACGAGTGTCGACCATTGCTCAACTGCTCAAGTTTTTGTTTGAAATTTCTCATTTTCAATTTTGTTTGTGAAAATTACGTTAGCATTCCAATGAAAGAAATGAGAAAGAAGTTCTGAAAAAAAAGTCAAAAATATTCGAAAAAAATATTGAGCTCTAGTATGTATAGCAAGGGCGGATCCAGATAGAATAATTTTCTTTTGCTCTATAAATTTTTGGCATATTGAGGGTACTGCCGTTATGTCTCTCTCAAAAAAACCATTGCCCCTCTTGCCCCACAGACTTCTCTTGAGGCCAATTATTCACCAGCTATATCATTCGAAATAGACGAAAAACAGTTGATAATCACTTGGTACCAAGTCCGGACTATAAGTTGGATACAAAATAACGTCCCAATCGAGCTTCTGCCAAGTTACTATCGATGTGCGGGTTGATCAAGACTGGGTACTTCTGATTGCTTTCTTCAGATGGTCAAATGGGTGACATTACTGATTCAAATTAAGAGTTTGGACGTAGGGGAGTAGCTCATAGTGGATGATTCCTTGCTAATTTCATCAAATACACAAAAAAAAAAAAACCTTCCTGACTGTCAATCCTGGATTGAAGCCCGCTTGTGCCGGTTCACTGCCCTTCGACCAAGACTGTTTTCGATTGACGTTGCTCTAGACTATTTGCTTTTCATCACCAGTCACCATCCGCTTCAGAAATGGGTACATTTTGTTACGATTCAACAGCGATTAGCAGATAGAAATTCGGTCTATGATATCTTTTCTCGGTAACTTATGGGGCAGCCATACATCTAGCTTCTACCATTTAAAATAGCATACTTGGCAGATCACCACAAGCATAAAAAATATATGAAATGTGGTCTTAATTAAGTGGAATCGACTAATCTATAACTATCTAAACATAATCCACCTTATCTACTGCCTAAGTTGCTTCTAATACGAGGTGGGTGAAACCTTCTTTTCCATATAAAGTTTGGGTGTATTTGGTCTATGTCGTCCACCATTCATTTGCTTAACGAGCTATGCCCTAAGGTTCCGGCAGGGAATCCACAAAACCCCTGCAGCGAAGCTTGCTGCAATGCTTTCCACTGTAATGTCGATTGGTGGACAAGATCTCAGTATTCATGGTTTTCTGTCGGAGACTATGCTGGTATTCACCACCCGAAAACACCATAAAACAACCTCCGCTTTGTAACAGCAATAAAAATAGACCTTAAGTAGTTTCAAGTAACTTCCTCTATGCTTACAGACACTACTTTGATGTCTAAAATATATTCCAGGTATTTAGAATGCTCTTTGTTAGCTCCAAGTCGTTAAGCCCACAATGTTTCCGATTGGAACGCTCCCTATCACGCTATTCATGGTATCTTATAGCTCTGCCATCAATATAGTCAATTAGTTTGAATGGTTATAGGAGAGGAGAAGTTTCGCAACTCTTAGTCTAAGCATTCTGGCTTCTAGGTTTCGCTTTCAGACCATTCACAACATCATTCTTCATGCTCTAGAGCTCTTTTTATATTAGTATGTGAAGTGCGATCTCAGTGGTTCTATCTTTCGTATAGTTGTGCTACGCTTTTGATTTGTTCAAAAGAAGTGAGGTTAAACTTATTGGTCTATTTTCTTTGGGATAGAGCGGAGTTTCTTGGTATGAATCGTCTCTTTCCAAAGCACTAATAGTTGAGCCTTAAACGTCCTTCATATATCCGTTTCTGAAGAACAGATGTGGAGATTATTCAGCGCCTACCAATCGAGGACTGGAAGCGGCGACAGTAGCCGTTGGGGTGGCATCCTACGAAACTGGTATTATTTTTAATAAATTTTCTTTTGAAGAAAAAAAACTGCGATACTTGCTATAAATTGGTGGTGAAGCTTGGTTAAAAATCGCTTGACCGGTTATAGACTGATAATTTTATATATTTATATATACTATACATACACGTACATTGAAAAATTTCATAACCATATTATTATATTAAAACCTTTCTCTCTCTTCCTCTCTCTCTCTCTCTCTCTCTCTCTATTTCGCCCTCTCTCTCTCTCTGTTTCTCTCTATCTTTCGGTCTCTCTCTCTTTCTCTCTCTTCGAAACAGGTGGATCTACGCCATTTAAAACAAACAGCCGATTCGGATAACATCGAAGTGGGCATCGATCTACAAGACTACTACATTTCAGTGGAGTGGGATATAATGCGTGTGCCTGCGGTGCGTAATGAGAAATTCTATAGTTGTTGTGAAGAACCATATTTGGATATTGTATTCAATTTGACGCTACGTCGCAAAACACTCTTCTACACTGTCAATCTAATTATTCCATGTGTGGGTATCTCATTCCTATCGGTGTTGGTCTTCTATTTGCCCAGCGATTCCGGCGAGAAGATCTCACTTTGTATTAGCATTTTGCTATCGTTGACTGTGTTTTTTCTCCTGCTTGCTGAAATTATACCGCCAACATCACTGACGGTGCCGCTGTTGGGTAAATATTTGCTCTTCACAATGATGTTGGTGACGTTATCGGTTGTGGTTACAATTGCAGTACTTAATGTTAACTTTAGGTGAGTGTGTTGAAAAAAATGAAAAAAATAACAGATATTCAAAGTAATAATAAATTATAAGAATTAAATAAATTTTTATAAAGCTTTTGAAAAAAAAAATTCAATTTTTGTTAATAAAATATTTTGCATTTTATCCCTAACCTCTTCAATCTTAGATCGCCTGTGACGCATAAAATGGCGCCATGGGTGCAGCGTTTATTTATACAAATTTTACCTAAACTCCTTTGCATCGAACGACCGAAAAAGGATGATGCCAACGAGGACGACCAGCCGCCCGAGGTGCTAACCGATGTGTTCCACTTGCCACCGGATGTTGATAAGTTCGTGAATTACGACTCGAAACGATTTAGTGGCGACTATGGTATACCAGGTAAAGCGATGAAAATAAATTAAATTTTGATAATTTGGAAAACGTTAATTTAAGTGTTATAAAAAATGAGATTTGTTTTGCAAACCACGATTTATAAATTCAAAAAAAAAAATCACCTTTGCCCGAAGAATGAATACAAAAAACGAAAACGTCCAGAAATAGCATTTAACGCGGTCTCAAAATTTTGCTGGGTATATACAATATATTACAAAGACCCAACCGTCGTTGGCATTCTGATCGAAAGCTGAGTTTCCAACGAAGAGCGAACGTATTCTATTAGTAGGACTAAATATAAAGTCCCCTCTCTAGAACCAAAACCAAACTATACAAGTCACTCATCAGTTTGTCCTCCTACTGGGAACGATTTATGGTCCTTTGCGCATTGGCTACAGCGAGTACCGCCGGCGATCGAACGATGAGCTGTATGAGTTAAAAGGGTGACTTGATATTATAGCGGCTAGGCTGGCTAGATCATGTCATCTGGCTGAATAAAGATGCTCCAGCTTAGAAAGTATTCGATGTAGTACCCGCCGGCAGCCGAGGAGGAGGAAGACCTCGAAGAAAAAACCGAATGGCGCATTATTGTTGATTCAAAGAAGAGAACTAAATTTTTTATAAGAACAAATATTAGACTGATAGATACAGCGAGTTGGAAACGGAAGTAAGACGCTCTCGTAGACAGAAAATTACTGAGGCCTAGGTGATCGTGAGCCTATAAAGAGCAAGGAAACTCTAATTATATGAAGAGAAGAGTATGCTCTCCCAGTGACGTGACACATTGTTTTTAGAATGATCTTTCCAATTTTTCAAGCAATGGTTTCTTTTGATAACCAAACGATAGTAGCTCGCTACCAAAAGGTTTTTTTTTAATTAATAAGATCAGAGCTTCTACCGCAGTCGTTTTATTCGTTTGGGGCTTACTTTGAGAGGGGCCAATATAAATTTTGTTGACAAGGTCATGTTGTCCAGATGGTCGATACAGTATCTGCTGCTTCTGCAGAGAGAGAAGACTTCAAATGTTATGAAAAGATGAAGTGGAGAACCTCTTAGCTTCTCATGGTGTTTCTAATTGGTCATAGCTAAGAAGAATAAGAAGAAGAAGAAAGTAAAATTAAACTTTAAGCAAATCAGACGCTTCAAAGTGGGGAGACGTGAATAAAGAAAATAAGTACACCGTCTCAATGGATCCAAAATGGAGTGTGGTATTGGGATGGGGTATTCTCCAAAGATGTCTGAAGATCTCAAAATCTCTTCTTCTTTTCGTCTATCAAATTTCGCAAGCATCTTCTGAGCGTAAAGAAAAAGCTGACCACCTCTTGGTGAATCTGAATTGGTGGTTATATCGTAACTCTTAGGAACGATCAGCAAGGAGCTTAAGCAAATAGCAGAGAATAGATAGAAATATATACCCAACTGTAAGATAGCGCAGCAAATTTGGCTCAGATATGACAGTACAAGAAACAAAGGACCTAGGAAAAGTACATTGAGAGCATGCAGCTATAATGATCTGCCTTAGAAAAGCCTTTATTGCAGGCGCAAACAAGAGGGGAATAAGAGGGAAACCACTTACCCCTATTCTCTATGAGTGACCAGCTCACGCTTATAGGTATGCTCCACACACTATAAGGGTTTTTAGACATTCGGGTTTTCTTAAAAATTTAGTAAATAATTTTTTCCACTTTTAATATGTGAAATGTAAGTTTCTTAAGGCAGAGAAAAGCAGAAAAGCTATTTCAAATTCCAATTCAAGTACTAAAGTCTACTAAAATCGACTTGGCTTATTTAAAATTATAACTTTTCAAGTTTTAAGCGAATGTAGTATTAAGATTGAGTTATCAGGATTTTATTATATATATGGTATATACATATATACATTTTTATTTTTTTCCGTTTGTTATTTTCCAAAGTCTGCAAGTGTCTACAAATATATATATATATATATATATATATATCTATAATTGAAATTTCATGTTGAACATTTCTTCGACTTCACTGGTCATTGCCTTATGAAGAGATTTGTGTATTCTCTAACATAACTCATATGCACATACATAGGTACACAGCCTAGTGCTTCAATATATAATATCTAAGTATGGATCACTGCACTCAAAATGAAACATCTTACTTTCACAAAACATGGCACAACTCAACTCGTCCATCTTCCGCCCACTAGCACTGCTGCCGGCTTTACGATTACAACCATTGCACGCCCATCTTGCCACTGCTGCATACATTTACAATTGCGGCCGCTATTGGCTGATGTCTTTGTAAAGATTTTGCTACAACTCCAATTTTTCACTTATTATTGCACGCTTAACATATACGTGTATACATACATATATATTACTACTTAAATATACTTTATTTTTAATATCCCCTTTGCTGTAAGTTTGCTTCATAAATTTGCTCGACAATCATTTTTCATGTTGCAATGCACTTAGACTCTTTTCTTGCCACACCACACGACAATCGTCCAGGCAACGCTGCTCAACCGCAAACTCAAACACGCCAACAAGTACAGACCCAAGCGTATATACCATACACTAGCATACTCGTAATATATTATATGTATGTATTTATATAGTTGCATGCGTTGTTTTGTAAGAAGGCTGCAGATTGGAGACTTCTTTAGTTCGTGCAAATCTTAAGAATCCATTTAATAAGAAGCGGCATTTATATGAGTTGCTTATCCGGCTACTCCTCCTCTACGCTTGAGCACTTTATTGCATCGTATATACATACATATTATATACGTAATAGCGCTACTTTATAGTTTCAGTTGCATTTTTCGCTGCAGTTGTCGGCTCACTATAAAACTTCAACAACTGTTATCGCTGCCTCGCACTCCTGCGTCGAGCCCGGCAACCTCTTGTGATGGCGGCTGTCACAAACTTTTGTCACATTTCATTGCTGACAAGCGCCGCTTGTTGGGCTCAACCTCCAAATGCCTTAACAATTGTGCAGCGCTGCTGCTGCTCCGACTTCGGCTTGTAAGATTCTCAGTGCTAATTCCTCTTTTCACATTTTATTACTTTATATTTTAACTCTCTCTTATTTCAACTCATTTCGTTTGACTTATTTTTCTTATTGCGCACATACATACATACATACATACGCGTATATCTGTATATGCATATCTATTTACATGAATTCGCACAGATTTCATTGCTGCATTTCGGTGCTGATTTTAATCTGGCGTGAATTTATGAAACTTACCCGCATTTAGCTTCATATTCTTCTTCTTCTTCTTCTTCTTCTTCTTCTTCTTGTCATCTCCTTTTAGTTTAAATAATTTTTTTTTCATTCATTTCTGCATTCTCGAATCCCCTTCTCTGACTTAACTGCGCGGCGGAATTTGAATTAAGCGCGTATTTGCGTAGAGAACTCGTTGAACGCGTTTGGCTTTGTTGTTATTTTCGGGAAACTATTTAACTCTTTTTACAAAAAAAAAACACTTATTTTGTTTGCCTATTTGCAGCACAAGTTTCCGTTTGCCAAATGTTCTCGGTTACATAGTTTCCAGCGATTTTTATCTATTAATGCGCGTTGTCAAATTAATTGTGCGTCATTAAAAGTTTTCCGCTGGCAAAAATGTTTGACTTTTTTGTGCGTCAAAAATTTGGCGAAACTATTCCGATATTTTTTTTTTTTGCTGTTTTTGTTTTGGAAATTTATACTCCAACTGGCATGCAAATTACAATAGATTGCCTCAAGTGTAATGAATAAAGTTAAATTACGTTTAATTAAAAAAAAAAACGATTTATTTTATTTTTATTATACATTATTATTATTATTATTTTACATATATAAAATGTATTTGAAATAATTTTTTTCATGAAACACCTTTTTAATTATAAAGCTTGAGCATTGGCTTTATATGTGAAGTAATTCACCAATCACCCTCGCGTATTTTAGCAAACTTCGATTTGTTTGGAGGTAATTAATTGACCACTTTTTGGCACATATTGCGCGGTATATCAGCCACAACTTGACGTATAATGGTTTTGAAATGCTCAAGCGTTGAAAGTTTATACGCCTAATCACAGTCTTTCGCATAGATAGTCCCACAAAAAAGTCCAAATGTGTCAAATCGCACAATCTCGATAGGCAATTAACATCGTCAAGGCGAGAGATTACGCGGCGGAAAAATTTCTCTCCCATTAAAGCAGGCGAAAAATAGTGGGTTCTTATTCTACCATAAGTCCCAATCACACCTCCGGACTAAAAAATGCACCAGATAGTAAGTTTATATGGGAGTAAAATGGACTTGCTTCAATGCTATGAAGGTTTCGGCAACACCAAATGAGACAATTTTGCTTATTTACAATTTCTCCATATATTATAATTTTTCGTACAATGCAAAATTGATTTTGAATTTCTAGAATTTTCTAGAAAGCAGTGACGATCAAATGAGCCGCAAAACATTGCAAGCAAATGCTATTGCGACGGTCGCAGTGACTATAATGCATTTCATATTTCAATCATCCTTTCTGAAGGTCTAAAGGGCAAATTGTTGGAAAGCAAATTTTACATAAATTTTCGAACTTTTAGAGGACTATTAGCAAAAAATATTGGTATCTTTATCGTTGAACGGCTGTAAGGCATGTAGAACTTCATCATTGTTAAAATACAATAAATTTTAAATACAATCAATATATTTATGGTAAAACTAGCTGTACCCTGCAATGCTTCGCTGTATGGAAATTTATCATAACTTTTTTTACTCAATACTTGTGAGAATACAACATTTTTGGTTTAACCACTAACTTTGGTCCTGGAGAGAGGAATAGTCCGAGTCTTTCAATAGGACAGTTCCCGTTCCATATGCCGGAGAGAATAAAAGTTTTCCTGCTCATCTAAGCGAGAACCCACCTGTTCACCGAATTTTAAGTAATTCGATCAATAAATAAGTTTTTTTTTTTGAATAGGTCAGTCCCAGGTATACTTTCGGGAGAGAAGTGTAGTATTCCTGTTAATCTCAGCGAAGCGCCACCTATGTACCAAATTTCAAGTAAATCGAACCATAAATGAGACTTTTTCGAAGAGGACAGTCCCTGGTCCACTTCCCGAAAACCCCTTTCAAGGTATCTTAGAAGCAATCTGACGAAATTTCAAGTCGATCGGTCTTTAAGTTTTAGAGAACATAAATGAACTAAAATCTTTGTATGGCTATGAAGCAAAACAGCCGTTGTGCCAGAAAACATCGATGCCGTACGTGAATTGATAATGCAAGACCGTCATGTAACATACCTTCAGCTAGAGGCATGCCTATGCATTTCTCCCACCAGCATACATTCGATATTGCATGAACACCTGGCTGTAAAAAAGGTTTGTTCTCGTTGGATCCCACACAATTTGACAATCGCTCAAAAAAAGGCTCGTGTGGATTGGTGTAAAGAAATGCTGTAAAAATACGATCGCGGTGCTTCAAAAGACGTTTACAAGATCGCCACAGGTGACGAATCATGGATATATGCGTATGAGCCCGAAACAAAACAGCAATCGACCGTGTGGGTCTTCCAAGACGAGCCAAATCCAAAAAAAAAAAAACCATTTTCGTTGATAAACATTCGTAGTTCCATTATTAGGCCTAGCAACCCACGTATAAAGGAATTGATTTAAATTTAACCGCCAAAATAAACAGTTGCTATACAACCTGCTGGCTAATTTTTACTGAATCCTGTTCGATGAAAACTCAGTAAATTTCTTTCTTCGGGAGAGTAAGACATCTTACTCTCTCAATTTCGTTACTAGCTAATTTTGACTGACATTTTTCAATGAACACAACTACTTTTACTACAAGATATTATCTCTCTAGCGGCATCTAGAGAGCGCGGGATTTTTTACTTAAGACAGACAGATAAAGCCACCAGCATAGAGCTCGGAAAATATAATTTAAAATTGGTAATAAAATTCATTTCATTAAATATTTATCATTTAAACTACTTAATAAGATTTAATGGCTTTAAAATGCACTTCGAAATTTCCAGTCGTAATTACGTTATGGCGAAATGAAAAGATAAAGATAAAGAGCGCCACATATGCTTAACTGTGCAATTATATGTAAACATATCTACACGGTTTGTCCCAAAAATAACCGAATTTTTTGAATATAAATTAGTAAAATACACATTATATTATCTTTGAAAGTTATTATTTATTCAAAATAGGTTCCATTTGACTCAACACAACGTTTGGAACGATCAACCAGCGCATGCATAGATTTTTTTATGTCATTTATAGAAATGTTCTTCAGTACCTCGGTTACGGCTGCTTCATTTTTTTCAATTTTTTTTTTTTAATTTTTTAAACTACAATTTAATTTTTTTTTCAAGTTTGACACAAAATTTTATATTTGCTCTTTGTTGCATTTTTTTTTTGGAACCATTAGCACACTTTTGGTTTTATTGAAATGGCTGTCACTTTTACATCTGTCATCCGACTTACATGAAGTTAGGTGCGCTTGAAAGGGGATGAATGTATCTTTTTAATGTTGCAAATTTTCAATAGATGGCGCTATATGTTGTATGATTTAAATATAAAGTTCGGTTATTTTTGGGACACACCGTGTATATATGTACATATGTATATGTCGTAATTTCACATGTTACTTACAAAATCATTTCAGTTTTAAATTTAACATGACAGAAAATTTTCTTCATTCCATTTTCCACTTATGTAATCGTACATATTTACTATGTGTGTGTGCGTGCTCGACTGTTTGCTCTCCTCCCACACTTTTTGCTTCAACTTGTAGTTGCAAATAAATCATAGCAAGTCGCACGCAGTGTTCAACAATTACGCACACTGCCATATAACTGTTATTATTGTTTTTTCCCCCCCATTTTTCAATTTTATTTGCTTTATTCTATTTTATTTATTTTTTTCAGCCAGTTTAGTTCCTATTACGCGCGACGCTTTGCTTTAGCCTTTAATAGCACTTAGATTGCTTTTCCAATTTACTGTTGTTGCGTCAAATCGTGCAATTCTTTGTGTGTGTTTATTTGTTGTTTTCTTTTTTCTAATACTTTTTTCTTCAGCTGGAAAATGTGAAGTTTTCAATTCGCTTGCTTTGCGCGCCAACTTGTTTGCTCCATTCCTTTTGAAATCACACAGCATGTCCGTAATATTTTTTCTTTTCATTTTTCTCCTCTTTTTGGTGAATTTCTTCGAAGTCATACTTATGTTACAGACGCTTCTGTTCCTTTTTCGATATTGCTTGCATTCCTGCTCATTGATTGCAAGCTCACTTGTTCGACACGAAAGTGTTTTGATTCTACTTTAATACCTCAACTACTTCAATTTCATGTATGTTTGTGGGTTTGTGTATATGGTATGTACCTATGTGATTCCCTTGCAATCATGCTGCGCATCAATCTAAATATCGTAAGATGAGAGCTAAGGAATGTTTGTGACTATTTTCAAACAAATTGCTTACTGCGTCAGTATGTTTGTGAATGAAGAAAGAGTGTAAACAGAAGCGAATTGGTGTCGAAAACTTAGTTCAGTGAAGCGATAAGACTGCTATTGTCCTGGAAGCCTGCAAGAGAACCAACAAGAAACGAGGATTTGGTGCTGTATACTTTTATCAGTGGAGTGTGTGGTCCAACAACATCGTCTCTCGTATTAAAACTAGAGATTGAGGCGATCAAATCCCTATTTTACTAAACCTCTCTACAGAGCAGCACAGATCGTTTTGTTTCTGGTGTAGAGTTTAAAACAAGGAATGTTTTGAAAATTATATCGACTCTTGAAATATTTGAGGTTGTTAAAACAAGATCTCTGGGATCATATTGATGCAAGTTTACAAAAAAAGATTTTGTTTTTTATCTTTAATCACAGCTAGGCAGCATTAAAAACTCTATGCTGGATCAGGGCAACCTCTAAGTCAATGGTAAACTGTCGCAAATCTCTTAAGGAGATGATTGAGCAAGATAACCTTTGTCTCATTTCAATTCCCGCAAACTAACATGCTAGGCACGGTACAAACAAAGACATTCGCCTCGTTTCGGCATGCCATTGTGTTCAATATACAGACTGCGCTGTGGTGTAACCTGAACTAAACTTGCCGGAAATCCAAGCAGAATTGATCGAGATGGAATCAGTAGACGCGGAAAAGGAAAACTTTCGAAACAAATAAACTATTTAGGTATATTTTACTCGGTAGAAGTGAGCTTAACAATTCGCGGTGAATCAATTGAAATTCAATAGAGAATTCAGGTTCGTGATTTTTGTATAAGAAACAGGTGGCAACACTGCTAAATTAAAAGTTCAACTATTCTTGAGCTCTCTTCACACGCATAGGCCGTATGCCGGTTGGTGATTTTTAATCAAAAGTGGATTACTTACAGCAAAGTCAAATGAAAGCAGGTCGAAGGGTAATCAGCCGACACGGTCTCCAAACGTCCAGGAATGTTTTCTTGAGTGTTTTGTGGGATTGGCTAGAAATCATCTACTAAGAACTGCTCTCCAACGGCAAAACTCTTAATTCAGACCTGCGCTGTCAGCAACTTGACCGTCTGGTGGAAACAATAGCCCAAAAGCGCTCAGCCTTAAGCCACAGTTGGAGTTTTGTGCATCATCAAAATAATGACAGACCATACACATCGTTAGGGACTCACTCACCAGAAGCTCCGCGTGCTTGGTTGGGAGGTTCTTTTGCATTCGCCCAAAGTGATTACCATCTATTCCTCTCTATGGCGAATTATTTGGCTGGTGCCAAATATGTATATCTGTATGAATGTAGCAGCAATAAAAACGTCAACACAATGAATGAGTGATTGTTGGTTAAATTCCACTACGAAAAGAGAAAGTATCAGAAGCAAAACACACATAAATATATGGTAAACAAACTCTTTCAGACATGAAATGAAAACGCACTAAAAGTGGCAAAAGTGTAAATGAAAAAAAAGAAGTATTAATAAACAAACGAAATTTGGTACAACAAATAAAGGTATGTTTATGTGTTCACCAGTGCCTGCTTAATAGCAACAAAATGTTATTGCCATATTTCACCAACTTTTAATTTAAAGTTTTTGGCACAAATAAATTGTTATATTTGACTTCATTTCCACACAAAGAAAATATGGCAAGCGAAATTAAAAATAGAGAGTCATAAAAGTGTAAAAAGGACGATTGAGCTACAGTTGAGTCGAAAATTAGTTATCCAACACACTTAGCAGCTCCACTGTGATAGAGTGCACAATTTTCTAAACTTAGCTCGACCGTATTTACCTAATTACAACTGTCGCAACACAAAATCTATCCATAAAAGCGATATTAATGTTCCGAACTCAGGCTGAAAATCTTTTTTAATCCTCGTAATATTTGTATTTTTGTCGACCGAAGATCGTTTCAGCGGTTACAAAGCGCTAATTACATAATATACACGTATATATAATATTTGTACTCCTGCAGAAAGCAATTCTCGCCATCCTATAAGGCAATGTACGGTCAGGATTGGATTTATTTTTGAAATGTGCTCTTTTCTCAAAACCTGAAGGGATACAATCTCTTCCAGTACCATTCTGAACAAGTTTGACATATCTGGCGACGGAACGAGCTTTGTTTTGGCTATGAAATGGCCTGCCTGTAATTGAATTTTTTATTAAAAGTTTTCTTGTGGTGAGTGACTTCCGAAAGGTGTTCCTCATCTGGAAGAATCTGTTGATCCTTGGCCAGTAAATTTATTTGCCCTGTAATTGCTTTGTTTGGCTCTGCAGGGAGGAACCCAAAAACAGTATGATCTGTTTTGTCCTCCCATCACATAAAGAGATCTACGAAGGACGGCTTAAAGTTTATCCTGATCGATAAGTAAGTGTTTTAAATATTTTACGATATCTCAAGGCAAGCCATATAAGGAATAAGGTCGATATAATAGAACTTTTTAGTACTTAATCGGAATTACGGAAATATTCTTAAGAAATCGATTCACCTCCTGTGATTATATCATCGGAATATTTTTCCAACATATGGAGGGACCTGCAATATTTTAAATAAATATATAAACCTCATTTATATATACATGCATGTATATACATATATATCATACACGTGTGTGTGTATATAGTTTCATTATATCTCAGATCCTTCTTATTAATTTCATTAATATTTTCCCCACCTGTTATTTACTTGCAGCACTTCCTGCCTCGCATCGTTTCGATTTGGCTGCAGCGGGTGGCATAGCGCCCTGTTTTGGTGATCCGCCCCTACCCTCAGCACTGCCACTGCCCGGCGCTGATGATGACCTCTTCAGTCCATCGGGAAATGGGGATATCAGTCCCGGCTGTTGTCATGCCGATCTGAGCCCCACCTTCGATAAGCCATATATGCGTGAAATGGAGAAGACAATCGAGGGATCACGATTTATAGCGCAACATGTGAGAAATAAGGATAAATTTGAAAGTGTAAGTAAAAGAAGTAAAAGTCGAATAGCACATACACACATACATAGGTATGTGTTATATTATCTTTAAGATTTGTTTAATATGACTACCTACCTATCATCGACATAATGAATGAAAATAGCAATGATTGGCTAGCATTTCCTACTAAATACATTTCCACAGCAGCATTAGCATATTGCACCATCACGTTGTCAAAAAAAAATATTTCAAAAAAATTTTCCATGAATTGCTGACTTGTTTATTTTTGGTACATTTAAAATTAATCTGTTTTCTTTTCCAGAATCTGATTTTCAGGTTATAAGAATATTACAATATTATTTTATAAAAGGCGTCACAGCTTCAATGAATAAAGATCTATTACTAAGCCAGTACAAATTTAGATAAAATAATTAAAATATTTAAATACTGACAACAACAACGGTGATATGCACAACCAAGCCAATAAGTGAATTGTGTAAGTCTAATTAAAGTTGATTGTGGTCTTCTGGCGTTGTTATGGTGAAACAAAACACCATTTCTATCGATCAATTTTGGATGCTATTTTTGAGGAGTTTTATGTATGGTAAATTGTTGACAATATTGAGGTCATGATGGACCGTTTGGCAACGTTGTGGAAGCTCATAAGGGATAATTACTTTCAAATCCAACTTAAGGACTCAAGGTCACAACTGTTTAATGCTATTTTATTTAATTTAATTTAAATTAATTTAATTTTATTTTATTTTATTTTATTTTATTTTATTTTATTTTATTTTATTTTATTTTATTTTATTTTATTTTATTTTATTTTATTTTATTTTATTTTAT
Organism: Ceratitis rosa; assembly: GCA_037013455.1. NCBI lineage: Eukaryota > Metazoa > Arthropoda > Insecta > Diptera > Tephritidae > Ceratitis > Ceratitis rosa. The sequence continues at coordinate 10,254,770 of JAWMAG010000039.1, forward strand.
TTTATTTTATTTTATTTTATTTTATTTTATTTTATTTTATTTTATTTTATTTTATTTTATTTTATTTTATTTTATTTTATTTTATTTTATTTTATTTTATTTTATTTTATTTTATTTTATTTTATTTTATATTATTTTATTTTATTTTATTTTATTTTATTTTATTTTATTTTATTTTATTTGATTTTATTTTATTTTATTTTATTTTATTTTATTTTATTTTATTTTATTTTATTTTATTTTATTTTATTTTATTTTATTTTATTTTATTTTATTTTATTTTATTTTATTTTATTTTATTTTATTTTATTTTATTTTATTTTATTTTATTTTATTTTATTTTATTTTATTTTATTTTATTTTATTTTATTTTATTTTATTTTATTTTATTTTATTTTATTTTATTTTATTTAATTTTATTTTATTTTATTTTATTTCATTTTATTTAATTTTGGTTTATTTTAGTTTATTTTATTTTATTTTAATTTATATTATTTTATTTTATTTTGTTTTATTTTATTTTATTTTATTTTTTTTTATATTAATGTATTTTTTATATTTGCTAACGTTTGGGATTTATCAAGCATATTTATATGTCACAGGGTTTGTTTAAAAAATTTGTGTCTAACCAAAGCTAAGCTCTCCAAGTATGTGTGTGCAAATTAAAGTATCCCTTATAAGATGAAAAATCTACAGTATTGCTTAAATGTATTTGTAGATATATCTATATACACGAGTGCATTGAAATACATATGTATACCTATCAGGGTTGAAACATGATTTTCTACAAATATGTTACTCATACGACCCGATGAGCTCACTGCAGTGATTTATCTGTATTTATCCATACGAGTGCATTGCATATGCAACATTCCACCATTTTTTATATTTGCGTATGTCTGCACGTAGTCAGAATACCAAGAAACGACAGCTGATGCAACGTCAAACTCAAAAGCTGAAAGAGAAAGAAAACAACCCAAACTCTTACCATTGCAGTTGCTGTTTAGACGTCATTGCGGCGGCTGCACTAATGCTCAGCTGCTGCCGTTTCTGATGTCTGCCATCATTGGCATTATTGATGATTGCGGCAAAGCTTGTTTAAATCGAATTTCTACTGCCACCATCCTGATCATCATCATCATCATCAACGACGAATTGATAGCCTGCTTACTTGGATTGATATTCCTCTTATACGTGTATGTATTGGATGAGTGCATAAGTTCGTGCCCGATTTCAAGTGCAAACTAAAATTGAAATTTTTTGAAGAAAGCGCTTTTATTAATCAATTATGTATTTGCCATCATGTTCGGCAATCCACTCCCAACGTTCAACCAATTTACGGATGCCTGATTCATAGAAATCGCGCGGTTTCTCGTTGAAAAAGGTGTCAAGGTGGTTTTTGACGTCTTCCACATTTTTAAATTTTTTTCCATTCAAATTGTTCTGCAGCGTTCGAAACAAATGATAATCAGAATGTGCAATGTCGGGTGAATATGGGGGATGCGGCATGATTTCCCAATTTATCTCCTTCAGTTTGGTCAGGGTCGGTTTTGCAACATGTGGCCTGGCGTTGTCATGATGGAAAAGAACTCCTTTGCGATTGGCCAAAATCGGACGTTTTTCATCAATTGCTTTCTTCAATTCGACCAATTGCTGACAATACTTGTTGGCAGTGATCGTTTCTCCAGCTGGTAAGAGCTCAAAATAGATCACGCCTCGGATATCCCACCAAATGCACAGCAGTACCTTCATCGGATGCAATCCACCTTTCGACATCGGTTCCGCCCCTTCGTGTGCCTGTTTCCATGTTCTTTTGCATTGAACATTGTTGTACAGGACCCATTTTTCATCACCAGTCACGAGCCGATCCAAAAAAGGTTCGTTTTTGATCCGTCGAAGCAAAGAAATTGCAGTTGACATAGGGTCCACTTTGTTCTCTTCACTCAACTGATGTGGCACCCATGTATCGAGCTTCAAAGTGTACCCAACCTTTTTTAAACGACGAAACGTAGTTGATTTGTTGACGTTCAATTCACTGGCAACCTCTTCCGTCGAAATACGTGAGTTATTCGCAACTAAAGTCCTTAGAACATCGTCATCAAGCTCAGAAGGCCGTCCACTGCGAGGTTGATCTTCGAGGTTAAAATCTCCAGAACGAAATTTCGCGAACCATTTCTTTACTGTGCGGAGTGCTGGAGCACGGTCCAAATAAACTTCGCGAATATCTTTAGTTGCAGCGCCTACTGTTTTTCCTTTGCGGAATTCATATAACATAATATGGCGCATATGATCTTTTTCGTTGTTCATCTTCCATGCGTCTTTTCACTAAGCAACTCAAATCAAAATGAAGTTATTTTATGCTTGATTTACAGTTCGGACTGTCACCTTTCCAACAATATATATTATGTATATATTTCTTTCACGAGCGCCACTCTCAAACGATTCGTACGGCATCCAGCGGAATCGGGCACGAACTTATGCACTCATCCAATATTGTCGCATGCCACCATTAGTGACAATCTGACTGCCTCTCTGTGTGTATGTGTGTGTGTGTGTGTGTTTGTTTGTCTGACAGTGCATTCGTTTGATTTGCTTTGACTACTTTGCCAGGTTATTTGTGATTATTTCCAAATGTGAAAACTCCAAGTGGCTGCATTCACAGTTCATAGCTGCCAGCAGTATTAAGGCAACTGGCGGGCGAACGTTTTGAAGGTACACAAATAATTTCTGGCTACACGCTTATATAATATGTGTGAACATTCATTGGTAATATTGCCACTGTTTATTTGTACAATATAAAGTGTGGAGGCGTAGACTATTTGTGACCTAATTAAATTTTGAAACTCTGTAGCTCAGTCGAGAATTCGAAGCATCACAGGTTTTGCAAATAAATTACTAAACTATGCTAAGTTTACTCAACGGCATTTTCTATATATTACATCAAAATCCAAAGAACAGCGAGACACATCGATGTAGCCATTTCTGTGTATGCTCTCACTTTGCCTAGATTAAACGCGATTGAGTAATTTATTTAGCAACAAGTGTGGTTATATCAACCAGCAATATCACAACCATCCCGTGAGCTAATTTCGAGACTGTCTCCTTGGCAGAATAATCGGAAATTTCTGCGAGATCCCCTTTGCCCGAATTTGTCGCGGGTCGAAATATACTTATCTATAATATCAATAAACTACTTTGTTGTCACCGAATCGAATAGCTCGAAACGAGATTGACCATGTTGTGATAGAATCCTTTGGATATATGTACTCGCCGTGATCCTAAAATCGATTCGGACCAAACCCTTACTTCAGTCACAATACGTAGCGCACAACAACTCGGTATAAGAGAACTGTGTGAAGACATTTCCAGCTCCTACCTATGTATATCTGCCAAAGAAACTGTAGTCATTGAAAAGATCGAAGGATGAGGATTGCCACATTACAGTGAATAAACAAAACTGTACATCTCAAACTGCATAAAATAACAGTGAAAAAAAAACAACTATGGATGGCGAATCCGAGGCTTTAGTCAATGAAAAAGAATTGAATATGATGAAACTCGAATAGCGATTGCAAGCTTGAGAATTTTAAAAAAAGTCTGGAATCATTGGCTTACTGGCTGAGCTCTTCAAATACCCTGCAAGGTAAGGTTGTTAACTAGCATCCAACTAGTTTACATTTTTACACTAACTAGTTAATATTCCATCTATTTTCCATGTACGCACGGCGATGTCCTACGTACTGTCAATTGTCAGTATATTCATCAGCTTCATACTAGCTTAATACCAGTTCATATATACCAGTTAAATACCAGTTCGCTCATGTCAGTTGAGGACTGGTTGACTAGAGACCACCTTATTTGAAAAAAAAACGCGTTTACAGTTCGCTTTACTTTAAATTTGGTACAATATTTCTTTCCAGGAAGTGGATGAGAAATCGATCTATGTATTTTAAGCTTAATTAGGACTGTTCATCTTTTTTTTACAATTGAACAAGATATATAAACCCGAAATAATATGTGGTTGTTGTTCTTTTTGTGGAAAATCTAAGAAAGTGTAGTCGGAGCTTCTAGTTACTTATGAGTCCTGTGTTTTTTGCAAAACGACAGCCTGGTCAATTTGTTGGCAAAGTATTCACTAGTTCAAATATAAGAATTTTCTGACACTGGTCCAGATTTTACCAAAAAAGACTAGTATAATTTTTGTGTTCTAGTCTACCTTTTTCCCCGCAGGGTATAACTGCAAGTTATTGAAAAATTAGATCAAGGACAGTCGAAACTATTCGCTAAAGTTTAAAATCCAATAAATACGAACATTTACGCAATTATGTTTGCATACATATATTGCTTATACCTGCCCCCATAGGAAAAAATCTAACAGTGATTGCAATTAAATTAATTTTAAGAAAACCATATAGCATTTGACTACGCGGAGGGCTTCAACACTTTTGTGAAAGGACAAAAGAACATCGAAATAGGCAAATGAACATCAGCACAGACTGTCTGGATCAGCTGGGCTCGTATATAGAACATATGGTATAAGTTAAACTTCAATGTATCTATTGCTTCCCTTGGTGAAACTTATATAGACGGGGCGAGTATTATATTTCAATATTATTCTTTTATTGAGAAAATACAAAGTCCACTGCGACATTAGTTCTATTGTGCACTATTACTGGAAGAAAAATTGTCAGTAAAAACTCATATTAATCACTTATTAATTGGCTAAAGTCCAAACAAGCACAAGCACTGGTATTACTCTAGTTCAAAATGAACTAGTCTTACTCTAGACGGTCCCAAAATATGATTTGTATTTATTAGCATAAAATTTCTCTGCAGGGTATTGGGTATCGCTTGCACGCATACAAATGCACTCGCATATATAACAGCGTTTTTGAGCTGCCGCTTCGTTAGCATTGTTATAAAGTTTTGAAGTGTTGAAAGTTAACCTTTAATGAGTGGTTATATTTCATCTGAAACTCAATTATCAATGCACCGATGCTTGATTGTCATGTTCATTAAGTGGCCTGCTTCGAGGTTAAAATGTTATTGAGAGGGTTTAATTTTAATTTTTTTTTTTTTGTTTGCAAATATTTGCAGAAATTTAAATTGACATTGGTTAATAAATTTGTAATTATTTCTTTCGGAAAGTGTCGTTACTAATTTAATAGAGCTGCGCTAACGAAGTCAATTCACTTAAATGAGTGACAAAAACATTTGAATCATTTTTAGTGCTAGAGCAAGTAAATGGCATTTTGTTTAATATATCAGAATATTTAGTTATGTAAGTAAGAATGAAGCCATGTGTAAAAGTCCACGTCAGTAAGACGGAATTTTGACTGCAATTCACTTGGAAGTGGTTCAAGCGCTTCCACTTTTAGACCAATCAACCTTCTTAAGCCGAGCTAAAAAGGGGAGTTGAAATTCCAGTGATTGTAAAAAAATATACCTGGAATTAAAACCCCAAATTCGGTGACCCCCAATGCAAAAGTTCGATTCCCAGAAAAGTCCTGTAATTTAATTAATAAAAATTAATACGGAAGAAGGGGTCCTTATAAATCTTCTATAGTGGTCATATAAAGAAGCACGAGCTTGCCGTTAAATCCGTTGCTTACAGGAGTCCTAACTCATTCAGCCCGGTGGAAAAGCATATCGCTAAAATTCACACAACAAAGCGAAGCTCTTCAATCTCTCTATGAGTTATGCCCACGCCTTGACGAAAGAGAAGGACGATGTGACCAAACAAACTTTATGTGTGCGCTGCCCCCAGCGCTATGTAAAAATTTAGCTCGATGATTTTAACACCGTAATGAGCCACGAAGGTATTTTCACACATAAAACGGTCGGAAAATTTAGCATTCACGACGTAATAAAATGGTCTGAGGCTGACCGACTTTGCTGCGGCCCGAAATAAGGCTGTCTGTAGTAGTGGATTTCTGCATAAGAGAATCCATCAAGCTACATGGCTGCCACTGGTTCAAAAAAATCACAAACCATGTGATGATGGAGGGATGATCTCTAGTTTACTAGACGTTCGTGTGTTTTGTGGACCCAAACATCGCTCGGACCATTGTCTTGTAACAACAAAAATACCTATGCACCAAACTACGTCAAAAAGTAGAGAAACTGCAACCACGAGAGATAAATGAACGAGTTTCTACTCTACTTACCCTTCTGCTCCTGAGCGCACTCATCAGCAACTCGGTATATGGGAAATGTCGGACAGCCAAAAATGAAACTAAAAAAAAAAGAGCTGTTACCATGAGGACTACTTTATTCAAGAGGAGAGAGAACAAACTACCTACCTCACATCGTTGCGATCGACCACAACTTATGAGAAGTGGGATAGATACCGAGAGTTGAAGAGGAGGAAAGAGCTAATTTGCCTACAGAAAAAGAAAGAGACAGAAATGCCTTAGCATCTAGAACTTGAGAGGTAATGCTCACACATTCTGCAAAAACTTGTGACAACTTACAGAAGGACCTAAAGAGATAATCCGCTGACCAGTTAGTCAGTCTATGGAGGAAATACTCGTACTTCTGCAGCCAGCTGAATGGCAATTAGACTGACATGGAGATGGTTAATACTAATTCCCAATGTATAATGATGGAAAATACATTCCGTAGTAGACTCTGACGAAGCTCAATTAGTAATTACTCTCTTAAAAAACAACAAAACATCGGGAGACGATGACTTACTGAATGAGTTTTTAAAATATGTCAGGGAAGGAGCGTCGCATGGAGCTGAGCTGCGAGAGAAAAAAACGATAAGCGCTTAAGCGGCGCTTTCGCCAATGAAAGAGAAGAAATATCTATCAACCTTTAGAAGAAAAGGTACATAGAGCTTCTTTCTTGGGTGTAGGTATGTACATTTTAAAGAATTTTAAATGAGACTTGGCTGATTTGTGTCATCCTAAGTTTGTCGCAAAGACTGTTTCCCTGATACTGTCTCTACCAAGTGCGTAGTGAATTATTGATATAAGAGATTATTTATTAGTTTCTTTTTGATTACGGTCTTGTGGTCTTTACCATAGGCCAATGTTTTATTGGAAGCAATGTCCTCGTAAGCAAGAATACTCCGCTTCCATCCTATACGTGTACGTGTACTTTAGTAATTGTGCTATTGAACTATCTAGGAACCGTACGCCGAGGTTATTCGCTCATCGGTACCAGCAACTCTGTACTTCTCTACAAAATATACCAAATTTCAACCGAAACCACATATTTCGAATTTATTTACTCAGTCACTCAATTTTTTATTCCAAATCAATTAACACATACACGCTCATATTCTCTTTGCAGGTGGAAGAAGATTGGAAATATGTTGCCATGGTATTGGATCGTCTATTCCTGTGGATCTTCGCGATCGCATGTGTGGTCGGCACAGCGCTGATTATCCTGCAAGCGCCAAGTTTGTACGATCAATCACAACCGATCGATATTTTATATTCAAAAATCGCTAAGAAGAAATTCGAACTGCTAAAAATGGGCAGCGAGAACAGCTTATAGCGACCGCTTGGGTTCGCAGCGGGCTGGTGGAATTTAATCACCAGCTCGATGCGAACCCTCTTCGCTGCACGCGATGATGATCGCGGATAATACAACGATACCATTGCAATGGTCGAACGTATTTTACACAATTTTATTGGTGCTGGCGAAGATGAAAACGATGGCGACGATGACGATGCTAACGATGCTAACGACGCAGCCGATGGCGCAGCTGATGAGGGCGCCGTTGTAGTAGAAATGGTTAACATAAAAACTAATAAAAACAATTTAGCTAACACTGATGATAAGGAAAAAATTAAAACTAAAAAAATAGCTAATAATAAAGATTATGATGCGAACAATGTCATAAAACCAACCACAACAACAACAACACTAACTAATAATATAAATAATAAAAATAATAATAATAAACATAGTGCAAAAATGCAATTAAAAATAGTTATAAAAGAGAAAATGCACGAAGACGTTTGGGTGTTTAAGAATGTGCTTGAGCCACCACGGCGCATACTGGATGCAGCTGAACGCCTCAAGACGATAGTTAACGAAGAAAGAGTTGTGAAGAATGTGACAAAAGTTGTTGAAGAGCAATTGATCAAAATAAAATTGTTGCCGTAAAGTAGTTGAGAATTAGTAAAAAATATTAAAAAAAAAAATCGAAACACACATACGCATACTGAAATACTCTAACAATGCATACACAGCTAAGTGAGTGCATGTATGTGTATATGTTTATGTGAAGTTGGGTAGAGCATTGGTAAATAAACGAAAAATTCTACTGAGCGCAAGTGCTTCACTCAAGAGTACGCCGCTGAATTGAACGAAAAAAAATGTGTGTACGTTCAAATTGCAAAATTTAGGAAAATTGAGTGCAAGAAAGATAATTATTTAAAAATAAAAATTATAATTACATACAACACACTCAGCCATCCAGGTATGATAAAAATAAATTTTATAAAATAAATAAAAATAAAATAATAATAAATTCATTAAACACAAAGAGTGATGCAGAGAGAGAAAGCCAAAAGGACAAGAGTTGAGGAGTAAGGGAGAGTGAGAGAGGCAGAGAGAAAGGAATGAGGGAGAAGTAGAGGATAAGTGGCACAGATAGAGAGAGAGAGAGAGAGAGAGAGAGCGAGAGAGAGAGAGATAGATGTAGAGTGTGCATAAATTTCACATAACAAAATGCAAACATTCACTAATCAGCTGAAAAATAAATCTAAAAATGCAGTAAACAAGTTTGTACATTTACTATGTGTAATTACAACTATGATTAGATATATTTATGAAATAAATAATAAATTGTTGTAGTTGAACAATCATCAACAAAAAAATGCCACATTTTTTTCTACCGACGACACAAGTGTTAGAACGACGAATAAATTAGATATTAAGAGTATTATAGTTACAAGATACATACATAACATAAACACTATATATGTATGTATTATATGTATGTAAGTGAAGATAAGAGTGTAGTTCAATTTGCCAACAAACTACAGTTAGTCTTAACATTATGCAGTGTCTCTCGGAGTATTAATCAAATGAGAATTGCATATGGAAATGCCAAAAGAGCGAAAGTGTTGTATGCGCAAGCGCATAAAAATCAACAAAGAGCAATTTAACAAACACATTCTCTCTGGAGCAGGCAACAAAAAATATGAAGATCCCGTTAAGCTATTTAATTTTTATTTATAAATATATAAATATATGTATATATATTCTTTGCTATAACAAATGAAAATTAAAACTAAAACTAAAACTAAAAAACGAGCGCTGGAAATTTCACATACTTTAAGGCGCTTAAAAAGTATTTTTTTTTGCGCAAGGAATTAATTTTTTCAATACATACGATACATTTGTAAATACATGCATACATACTACATATATACAGCAATACACGAGGTAAGTGCAAAGATTTTTAATTCAACGACTGAATGTGCTTATGTCTATAAAAATGTAGATATAAGTTTAAAAAAATGCCAATAACAAAACAGTTTATTAAGGTAAAAAACAATTGAAAAAAAATTAAAAATTAACTAAAATTAAAATTGAATTAAAATAATAATACGAATTAAATTAAAGTAAAATTAAAATTAATTAAAAAATTAATATTAAAATTTAATTTAGTAATTAAAATTAAAAAAATAATACCATAAATTTTTAATGAAAAAAAATACTAAATAAAAATCGTATGTAATATGCACACATACAAAATTATTTTACAAATTAATATATAATTTGCTTATGTCTAGAAAGGTTTTAATTTACTAGTAAATAAATTATATTGATGTAATATATTTATGTAAATTTACATTGTAAAAATATATAACAAACGTATGTATGAATTCGTTGACCAGCGGCAACAGATCGAAAGCGTAAATTCTGAAATTAATTTAGATAATTGACAAGCAGCAGCAGTGATCAATTGGAGTGTACACCGCTATCGCTAACTATTAGTGAGATCACACATTGCAAAGTTAAAGAAAATTGAGTTTTTTTTTCTAAAAAAAAAGGCTAAGTGTATATAAAAACTACATCAAAAAAAAGAAAATTTTCGATTTATTTAAAAACACATAACCGTTACAAATATGCAGCACAACAAAACAAAAGTAGCAATTTTTCCAAAATTCTCATTTATTTATTTTTTTTTCTCAATTCACATGTATGTAACGCAAAAATTTGTGAATTATGCTTTTAAATATTTTAATGCTAAATGTTAATAAATAAAATTAGCAATAAATAAAAAAATTAAAAAACAATTGGAAACTCCATAATGCATTAAATAGAAATGAAATCAATAATTGTGTCAGAATTTGACATTGTAGATAGATATTGCAATTTTACTAATTTGTGTCTTTTTTTCTATTTTGTTACAATGTAAATGAATAATCTATGTGTTCAATGCAATAAGAAATAAATAAAAAAACAAAATTTTTTTTATTATCATTAATTGTACAATACAACAAATTAGTTTAGATGTAACAAAAATTAACAAAACGGTTTTGAATAATGAATTTAATTATAAGTGGTTTAAGTAAATGCATAAAAAATATAAACGAAAAATGCAAACAAATAATATAAACAGAAAATTCAAAATGTTTAAACCACTTATTTAATAGTAATTACATAATGCTTATTGTTAAAATAATTAGCAATTAATTATTTAGACTCCTTGCAGCCTTACACTATTTCATTACTATTTAATTTATTAATTTATTTATCTTTTCATCCTTTCTAAACCACTTTTTTTATTCCAATTTTATAAAATTCATGCAATTTGTTTTTTATAAGTAGCATTACATATACATATGTACATATATATGTATACCTTTTATAACATTTATTATTTAATAACAGCAAAACAGAGGAGTTACGAAATCGTGATCTGCTGATGCGAACGGAAGTTAAGAGTGGAGCTATACGTTGGTAAAGACAAAGGAAGAGTCACGTTCGTATTTCTAATCCATACAAAACTACAATTTGCGCTCACTTCCAGCAGTACATGTCTGTTTACCTCTCTGAGTGTATTTCTGGCATTAAATAAAAGGTCCCAACAAAAATCCATCGGAAGTGACTTAGAAACATTGAGATGTACGCCACCAATGGCTGAAGAGCTCGGAACCGAATCGTTTTATCGGTTATTTTATTTTCTTCATCTTAATTTTATTTTATCTTAATTTATTTTAATTTATTTTATTTTATTTTATTTTATTTTATTTTATTTTATTTTATTTTATTTTATTTTATTTTATTTTATTTTATTTTATTTTATTTTATTTTATTTTATTTTATTTTATTTTATTTTATTTTATTTTATTTTATTTTATTTTATTTTATTTTATTTTATTTTATTTTATTTTATTTTATTTTATTTTATTTTATTTTATTTTATTTTATTTTATTTTATTTTATTTTATTTTATTTTATTTTATTTTATTTTATTTTATTTTCTTTTATTTTCTTTTATTTTATTTTATTTTATTTTATTTTATTTTATTTTATTTTAATTTATTTTATTTTATTTTATTTTATTTTATTTTATTTTATTTTATTTTATTTTATTTTATTTTATTTTATTTTATTTTATTTTATTTTATTTTATTTTATTTTATTTTATTTTATTTTATTTTATTTTATTTTATTTTAATTTATTTTATTTTACTTTATTTTATTTTATTTTATTTTATTTTATTTTATTTTATTTTATTTTATTTTATTTTATTTCATTTCATTTTATTTTATTTTATTTTATTTTATTTTATTTTATTTTATTTTATTTTATTTCATTTCATTTTATTTTATTTTATTTTATTTTAGTTTATTTTACTTTATTTTATTTTATTTTATTTTATTTTATTTTATTTTATTTTATTTTATTTTATTTTATTTTATTTTATTTTATTTTATTTTATTTTATTTTATTTTATTTTATTTTATTTTATTTTATTTTATTTTATTTTATTTTATTTTATTTTATTTTATTTTATTTTATTTTATTTTATTTTATTTTATTTTATTTTATTTTATTTTATTTTATTTTATTTTATTTTATTTTATTTTATTTTATTTTATTTTATTTTATTTTATTTTATTTTATTTTATTTTATTTTATTTTATTTATTTTATTTTATTTTATTTTATTTTATTTTATTTTATTTCATTTTATTTTATTTTATTTTATTTTATTTTATTTTATTTTATTTCATTTTATTTTATTTTATTTTATTTTATTTTATTTTATTTTATTTTATTTTAATTTAATTTAATTTAATTTAAATATTTTATATTATTTTATTTTATTTTATTTAAATCTATTTTTAATTTTTTTATTAATTTTTATATTTTAATTAAATTTATTTAAATTCTGTCCACTAATACCCTCTGCCACGAACCCTTTTAAGACTTTACAACGATTATGTGTAATCTGCGTGACCATCAAAAGTCACATTGTATTGTTATATTATATTATATAATCCTCTTTGCATTTTTCGAGCCAACAACTGGCACAATAAAAGATTCATTTAACATTCTGCTTTGAAGTACCCTACTAATAAAGGAAATTGTTGCATAATGAGCAATATTTCAAAATGTTTTTTTATGTAAAGTACCGGTATAAATCACTATTGCACTTACATATTCAAAACAATTTCTCATATAAATCAAATAAATATTTGTTTTTGTAGTAAAACAAAAGCGAGTCGGAGGCATTTGCATAAGTTTCGCTAATTTGAATTTATTATTTTCCTAATAAATATTGACCTTTTGCCTCTTGCAGCTTGCCTTCCTGAGATCTGCATGTCCGCCATTGCATTTAATTTAAATTCTTGAACTCTCTTATTAATTACTTTTGCTCTCCTCCACCAAACAATTCAAATTAACTGCATTCAATTATAATAATAATTGCAACTTTCTGTCATACTTGTCAGTTCATATTTACGTCTAGTAAACGAAATGCAAGAGAAATGCAATTTGACATGGAAACTTAATCGTCTTGCAGACAATGTATCATAAATTGAAATATTGCAGAAAAATTAAAAATGCCTGTCCACACACTGTTGCAGTCAACTGATTTAAGTAAGAAAAAAAATTTAATTCAATGGAAAGAGAGGAAATGATAATAAGAATTGGACGAAAACTGAAATAAAATGGAATATTTTGAACTATGTTTTATATCCTTTGCAGAAAGTATGCTCTTATTTAGAGCAGAATCCAGCGAGGCTATGCCTATGGGTTTTCCGGGTATCACTGAGTTGCCAGTTCATAAAAGAGAGAGCCACGACGAAGTGTACAAAGCGTATGTGGTTCTCCAATTTGTGGTTGCATCTTGATGTTTTCCTTAAAAATGAAGGAACCTATAGTTTATAATATGCCACCTCCGATTTTTACGAGAAGTTTTTATTTAATGTCAGAAATACATATTCTCGGTGGGCTGGACATTACTTACCGAGGGACAAAAGCAATTGGAAAAATTTTTTTTCTACAATTTAAGGCATTAGTCCTGCCATAAACGGCCGGCATATGTCTAGAAATATTCCTCCCATATAACAGACCCTTTATTATTGACACATCTGTGGACTGTGGATTGAATATTTGAAGAACTTATCGAAAAAACTGTATCTTATTCAATGGATATGAAAGTAAAAATGAATGCCAAAAATTTACCAAAAAAGACTAACATGGCTCCCAGAACAAGTCTACCTACCTTCTTACGTAAGACTCGACTTTGAGCGTTCTGTTAAAAATAGTATGATGTATGGCATTTAATATACATAAATAGCAGCAGAGATTTAGGTTTTCTTTACTAGGTTCTCTTATAATTTGCAAATTTTACATTTTGAAATGGGAAATTCTCTAATTATAGTAATTTTTCTCATACATATATAATATTTAACAGCCAGTGGTTTAACACATTCAAGGGATTTCACCATTGAAAGTTCTACAACAAGTTTTTGATAAAAGGGAACCACATCTTCTCTATGAACTGAACCCACTCTCTCGAACTGGAACTTCATACCGGAATATTTCAAGTAAAATGTACAACATTCTATAGAGAGATTTTAAGATGGATGAAGTCAGGGAACATAGCTAATATACATATTTATGTACACTTATTTTCGTATATATGTGGAAACATATTTATATACATACATACCATATGTGTCTATCTTCGTGAACACGCATACGAATTTTCGTTTGAAGTGTGGCAAAAGTTTAATTAAAATTCCTAATCAAAAATGCTGCTCAACATATAAATGAAAAATTAATTAAAATAGTTTTGTTTTCGCACTTTTGGCCTTGGCAACAACAACAACAACAGCAGCAGCAGCAGCAACGCAACAAAACAACAGACGTGTATGTACAAATATACTCGTACAGCTCGCACACATAATAACTCTCGTAGGCACAAAATAGTGCTTTGTTGTTGCATGTTTCCATTATATTATTTGCATATTTAATGCGCTTACATAGCTACGCATATGTTAAGAGTTTATGCAAATAAATTTATACATATTAACAAGCATCTATGTACACGTGTGTAGTAGGTACATACAGTTGTACTTTGATGGTATGGCATCTAATTTTTCGCACGACCACATTTCTTTGCGTATACACGTATGTATGTCATATGAGCATTAAACGGTTTTCGGTGCGAAATTTGTTGTTGCAAGAAAACAAAAAAACAAAACAAAAAAGGAAGAGTCTTTAACCTAGTACTCCAACACTCACTTTTGTTTATCTGCTGATCATTCGTTTCTTTTAAAAATTAATCACTTCATTTGGATTTTTAATTAGATATTATTTATAAAATCAAAACATTTGCGCATTGAAAAAGGATATGTGTGCGATTTAATGTTCTTTTGCTCGAAAAACTGGTAGGAGCCTAGGCTTTTTTTGTTTTTTTTTTAAACACACCTCACTTTCACTTCCCACCCATCCGCTTTTGCACTATGTATGTGTACGCTTGTAAAACGGCCAGTAGCAAAATCGAAAATCGAAAACTACTTTTGAGCAAGCGAGATGGAAGTTCACAGATGGGCAGTGAACCTCATAAGGCAGGCTCTATTACTGATTCCGCCAAAAAGGCCTTGAAACTCTTCTTAACTTTCTTCTCACAGATCTTAAAAAACAACCTTCAAATGAGCTGTAATGAAGTTAAACTGAAAGAAACTCAGTCTTGGTAGAGTGGAATTGTTTTGTTTTTTTTTTCAATTGTATTATTTTGTAAAAATGCACTTCCACATGACTAAACTCACTCATCTCTAATGAAGAAAAAATCATAAATTGTATAGATATAAAGCAAAATGTATGTAAAACAAAGAAGTTAACATTTTTAAATATTTAGGAAAATAAATTAAATAATACTTAAAATGCAAGCACAGCTAACTAAGAGTATTATTAAATGCATAAAAATATAATACATATAATAAATAAATCTTGAATAAGTATTTAAACATTTAATTTAACTTAAAACTGTTAAATATTAATAAGTATAAATGTTAATAAATAAATGTATGTTTAAAGTAAAATTAAAATGTGTGTTAAATAAAATAAAATAAAATAAAGTGTAAAATTTTTAAGACTAAAATTGCGATAAAAACCGAAAGCGTTTCATGCAAAAGCAGCGAAAAAGTGTTTGGAATTAGCCAAGTAGGCAAAAAAAAAATATATAATCAATAATATTTTTTAAAATCAGCTTTTTTGTTATTATTTTTTTTTTTTAATTTTAATTAATTTTTTTTTTTACTTTCCTTTTAATTTCATTACTTATAATGCTACCATTTAAACGAACAAGAATACGCCAAAATATATATAGTACATATATACCTACATACCTAAACTCATAGCTAGTTACTCATACATACATTTTATATATAACTCCACTTTAATTGTAACCATTTCAAAATATTTCGAGCCATTAAAAGTCCAAAGTGCTTAAAATCATGAATCAAAGTGAACTAAATTGTATGGCATAAACGATTTTGATTGCGCTTAATTGAATAAAGCTTTTAATATTTTGCACGAAATACTTCATTTTATTTTTGCAAATAAAAAAAAATACTTAACTTAATTTAAAACAAAGTGAAATGCAGGTTTTAAGTGGAAATTGAATGGAGCTTTTTTCAATTAAAAAAGCAAATGACTTTTAAAAGTGTGAAAAGTAAAAAAAGTTAAATGTTAAAGCTCAGTACGACTCAAAGCTTTTTCATTAGCCAATTTGCAATTATGGTAAGCATTTTAAAGAATTTTGACAAGCGCTGGTTAGTTTTGAATGTTATTAGATTTTGTTTTTCTTATTTTTTATTTTTCCACTCTCTTTTGTTCAACTTTTTTATATTAATATATATATTTTTTTATTTAATCGTGTTTTTATGAATCTAATTTATTTTATCTTATTTTATTTTTTTAAATTTATTATATTTTGTTTTATATTATTTTATTTTATTTTACTTTATATAATTTTATTTTATTTTATTTTATTTAAAATTTATTACATTTTATTTTATTTTATTTTAATTTATATTATTTTATTTTATTTTGTTTTATTTTATTTTATTTTATTTTATTTTACTTTATTTTATTTTATTTTATTTTATTTTATTTTATTTTATTTTATTTTATTTTATTTTATTTTATTTTATTTTATTTTATTTTATTTTATTTTATTTTATTTTATTTTATTTTAGTTTATTTTATTTTATTTTATTTTATTTTATTTTATTTTATTTTATTTTATTTTATTTTATTTTATTTTATTTTATTTTATTTTATTTTATTTTATTTTATTTTATTTTATTTAATTTTATTTTATTTTATTTTATTTTATTTTATTCTATTCTATTTTATTCTATTTTATTTTATTTTATTTTATTTTAGTTTATTTATTTAATTTGATTTTCTTTTATTTTCTTTTATTTTCTTTTATTTTATTTTATTTTATTTTATTTTATTTTATTTTATTTTATTTTATTTTATTTTATTTTATTTTATTTTATTTTATTTTATTTTATTTTATTTTATTTTATTTTATTTTATTTTATTTTATTTTATTTTATTTTATTTTATTTTATTTTATTTTATTTTATTTTATTTTATTTTATTTTATTTTATTTTATTTTATTTTATTTTATTTTATTTTATTTTATTTTATTTTATTTTATTTTATTTTATTTTATTTTATTTTATTTTATTTTATTTTATTTTATTTTATTTTATTTTATTTTATGTTATATTATTTTATTTTATTTTATTTTACTTTGTTTTATCTTATTTTATTTTATTTTATTTTACTTTATTTTAGTTTTTTTTTTATTTTACTTTTTTAATTCATTTAATTTTTTTCTTATTTTTTTATTTTATATTCGATTTATTATATTTAAATTAGTTTATTTTTAAAGGAGTTCGTCTTTAAATGGTTTAAATATTTATGGCACATAATCCATAAGTCCTAATCTTGGCCAAGTCATGAACAAAGATTTTGCTTCATTTGTTAATTTCAATGAATTACAAATTTAAAATTTTTTCATTAGCATTTTTAGACAATCAAAAACATTTAAAATTATATTAAATATATAAATAAATAATTCATTTGATGAAAATGTGTGATTTTTGTACGTGGTTTGTATGTTAATGCTGTCAAGTGAAATGTATTGTAATTTTTATATGTGTGTGTATAAAGCTGTAAGATATAGTAAATTTAAAGGAAAAATAATGTCTTATTAAAATAAATGATTGTATTTATAAAATAAGAAGCAAATTTATATTTAACATAAGTGTATTGAAAACTGTGTTTTATCTTTATAAATCGCCGTA
Source organism: Ceratitis rosa (assembly GCA_037013455.1). Lineage (NCBI taxonomy): Eukaryota > Metazoa > Arthropoda > Insecta > Diptera > Tephritidae > Ceratitis > Ceratitis rosa. Next base: position 10,272,587 of record JAWMAG010000039.1, read on the forward strand.
TGAAATACATATATAGTTAAAAAAAAAGTAATTAAAAAATGTCGGGAAAATCAACACGCTAAAAAATATTCATGATGCAAATTTTTTATTAAAGTATAAATTAAATTAAATATGCTATAAAACAACATAATTTTGTTCCTTAGTAAGTCAGAAATTAAATAAAAATTAATAAAATCAAAAAATTACCAAATTGCAAGAACAATTTAACATCCCTTAAAAATTATTCCAAAAAAATATATAAACAAAAGATAATTAAAAAAAACAAATGCTCTCATTGGTTGTGTTTTTAGATAAAAAATTATAAGTGTAGTAAATAGATGGCATGTTTTGCATATTTATTTAACTCATTATTACCATAAACCAAAGGGGCATATAAAATTGAACCTGCATTAAAAAAGTAAAAAAAAAGAATTTAAAAATTATTTTCAATTGAAAAAAATTTCCCTGCAATAAAATTTCATTTACACATTTATAAATATTATTAAGAGAAAATTATCAACAAAATAACACTCGATCTGCTTACCATATTTTGAGCATAACACAAAAAAGGAATTTTTCATTTTATTTTTTTCATAGAATAATAAAAACTCATCTACACAATGAATAAGTACTAGTATGTTAAAAAGCGTGTTAAGATATTTTTTAAAAGAAATCTAGCTGTAAACGTAAATTAATAACTGCCACGAAAAAGACAAAAAAGAAAACTAGTTTAATGAAAAATAACCCTGCAGCAAAACGAAGTAAATATAAAAAAAAAAAATGGCCTGATTACTAAATTACACAGTTTTGTACACACTTATTTACATAGTTGCATACTAATTACACAGCGATAAGTACACAATTAATAGCATTAAATTTAGCAAAAGCTGATTAAAAATAAAACATTAACAATATTTAACTCAAGCGGAAAATAAAGTAAAATAAAATAAAAAAGTTTGTTAGCACAACTACAATAAAAAAAAAAAATAGCAAATAACTATGGCATAAAAGAAATATTGTAAAATCACTCGCAAATAGGTAAAATGTAAAATAGAGCATTTGAAAAATGTATAGCAAAATATTCAATGAATTTTATTAGATAAAATAGTATGCAAACGCATTTTAAATATAAATATACACGCATAACTACATATGTATATCATTACCAATCAGTATTATGTGCGTATGCGGTGAGGTAAAGTGAAAAAGTGATTAATTCTTTAATTTGAATCAAAGAGTTTCTTAAATCACTCAGTTTAAATTTTTTTTTTTGGCTTTTTCCGGTCATTATTCTGTTGAATTGTTTTTGGGTTTTTAGTTTTATGGAACTGTCTCAGATCATATATTATTTGGAAATAATGAAAAAAAAATTTTAATATGCTTGTTTTATGCTCATGAATGATTACTTAAATTCAGATAATTTTATTTTATTATGTATTAAATATTTCAATTAATTTAATTGTTAATTTTATTTGACATAAATATTTAAATTTTTTATTTTATACAATTTATTTTAATTAATTTCTTCACTTCTTTTAAATTCATAAATTTGCTTAAACTATTCAAACGTATTTTTTTCATTATATTTTATATTATTTTATTTTAGTTTATTTTTTCTTGTTTTATTTCTAATATAAATTTTTTATTTTTTTAAATATATTTTTTTTATTTTAGTTTATTTCATAAATTTTATTTGATTTTTAATTTTTTATTATTATTTAATTTTTTTTTTATATCTTTTTTAATTTATTTTTTATTTTATTTTATGTTATTTTATTTTATGTTATTTCGTTTTATTTTGTTATATTTTAGTTTATATTACTTAATTTTTTTTAACTTTTTTTTATTTTACTATTTTTTTTAAATTATATTATATTATTTTAGTTTATTTCTCTTTTTATTTTTTATTTTATTTACTTTAGTTTATGTTATTTATTTTATTTTATTTTGTTATAATTTATTTTATTTTATTTTATTTTGTTATATTTTATTTTATTTTTTGTATTTTATTTTATTTAATTTTTTTATTTTTTTTATTTTAAATTCTTTATATTTTATTATTTTATTTTATTTTATTTTGTTTTGTTTCATTTTTTTTTATTTTTTTTTTAATTTTATTTAATTTTATTAAATTTTTTTAAATTTTTTTTAATTGATTTTATATTATATTGTTTGTGATTTATTTTTTTATTTTATTGTTTTTTATTTTAATTTATTTTATTTTATTTTAAATTATTTTATTTTATTTTATTTTGTTTTATTTTATTTTGTTTTATTCAATTTAATTTTTTTTATTTTATTAAATATTTTTCAATTTTATTTTAATTGATTTTATATTATATTATTATATTTAATTTTTATTTTTTTATCATATGTGTTTTTTATTTGTTTTTTATGATATCAGTTAGTATATTTTATTTTATTTATTCTTTTTTTTTCGTTTTCTCCATTCATACATACATCTATTATGTGTATATTTACTTGTACCTATATAATTTTTTTTTTTTCAAATCAAAGCCTCCCGTACCGCACACGATTGCACATATTCATAGCCCTTGCCATTCAAATTGTCAACTTAATGTAATCACGCAGTACATCCATGCATACCTACATACATACATACATACATATATGTATATACACATATAACGCATATAAATAGATAGCATACATATGTATATACAATTTATGTATATACATACATAGCAACAACAAACAACATGTGTAAATCTGTATTCGTATAAATATGTATATGTATGTATTTCCATATGAAAACTGATTCAAGACGCAGAAACGTCAGCAACGTGGCGCCAAGTTAACATTTGTATGTAAGTTATTATAATTATATTTATAAAATCTGACTAATTAATAAACTAGTAAATTAGATAAGCTATTAAGTACTTATGTATGTATGTACCATAAGTAAGGAATTAAGTTAGCTGTACGTATTAAATGAAAATTAAAAATTAACTAAAAAATAGTAAAAAAAAAAACAAAAAACTGATAATAAAATAAACTATTAAATTTGTAAAGGATGAAAAAATTGGAATTAAAATATTTGCACTAATCAAGTAATTTTGGGCTAATTAATAAACATAATACAAACAATTATGTATGTATGTACATGCACACATACATACGTGTATGTGTGACACACAAATAAATGTACGCATATGTGCCATAGGTTATTTAGGCCAATAAGTTAGCTCATGTGACTAATTAATTTTAATTAAAAACTTGTAAATATTGAAGAATGATAAAAATAAAGGTAATGAAAGCCAAAACAAAAACATTTTCACACAACCACACGTGTTTCGCACGCATAAACACACGCACGCACACGTAAGCACTATGCGTTTTATGTATTGTACATATGTATGTGTAAATTAATTATGGGTGTTATTGAATTTGTAAAAATTAAAATTAAAATTAAAATTAAATCAATCAAAACATTTTGTTAACAATTTAGAAGTTGTACTTACACACATACCATACACACGAGTATGCATACACGTATATACGAGTACATACATATATGAAACTAAATGCATACATACATACATATAAATTAAGCAAGCGCAACATAAACAAATTTATTGTTTGTGTACTTAAGTTTAGTAATAAATATATACATAAATAAAATATGAGTGTATTCTACAAAAATATATATATATGGTATTTGTGTATGTAAAGGCATTGCAAGCGACATTTGATATAAACGTACATAGATACAAGTTTAATAGTTAATCAACTTAAACGCAGCGAAACAAAAATGGTTTTAAAGTTTATTATCGGCACACAAACTGGAAAAGGAGACTTTAAAATAAAACACAAACAAATAGTCCAACACTAAAAAATAATTATTATAATTTTATAATTATTTACGATTTTAATTAAACTATTAATAATTTATAATTATTTTTTTATATTTTTTAAGCTTTTATCCTTTATCGCCTATAAAGTGGCTTAAAAAATGTATATTTAATTTTTTTTCTATACAAAACCTATTTTTGCTCGCCTGCTCATAGCTTATCGACTTTTTTTTCAAAGATTCTCAAAAAATGCATTACTTAAAACATAAAAATTTCAAACAAGTTGAACGACAAATACGAAATTATCCACAAATTCGAATTTTTTCTTATGGTCCATTACATGAAAGAAAAAGTTTTCCATGGCTTAACCTAAGCAAAGTGTCATATATAATCCAGATATCAAGCAAAATGGGTTTTTGAATAAGCCGGGCCAAGCTTAACTTTCCGAAAGGAAAAGCAAAGAATAAATACAACCAAAACACAGTTTTTTCGGTCTCAGAGTTATCTACTTTCCAAATATCGGACCAGAAATACGATTTTTCTCCTCCGCAGGAGAGATGTTCCCATAGAAAATTGCTGCCTCTGAACCAAATTTCTCATAGATCAAACCAAAAATACGATTTTTTCGAATAGATCAGACAAAGGCCCACTTCCCGGAAAAAAGTGTTTCCCAGCTGCCACTGAAACAATTTTCACAACAAATCAAACCAAAACACCGATCTTTTCGATCCCAGATCCCCTTCCCGAGAAATGAAGATATTTAAATATCCACCTGCGAAAAGAGTTATACATATACCTATGTTCCAAAAACTAAGCAATTCGAACCAGAAATACGATTTTTCGGAAAAAAAAAATTGTCCACAGTGGTAATATAGACAGAACGCTGCCTCGGAACCAAATTTCTTGTAAATGAAACCATAAATACAAATTTTTCGAAAAATTCGGTCCCTGATGTACCTTCCGGAATTTTTTTTTCGTATTCTCCTTGTTTAGACAGAGACCACACCAGATTTATATTCTCTTAAATACATTTCCCAAAGATTCGTTCAGTCTAATGACCTCGCGCTATGGATCATAAATCTTCTTTCTCTCAAAAACTCTCAGAGCCGATTTATCGGGCACCAAGGAGCAAGACAGCGATAATGAGCGAGGACATTGTAATTGGTGTTTAGGCAGGTTCCAGAATAGACAAAATTGTCTATGACTTTAAAGTGAAGACTTTCAATAGTGACATACGAGCTAAGACAGAAAATATTTCGTCTTGTTCTCGTTCATTACCAGACCCGTTCACCTCGCTTCTTTAATTAATATAGAAGAAGTAGAACTAACGACGTCATCATAGAAAATTATCCTATCTGAAACCTCGTTTGGTATCAAATAGCTGTTGGTGATATCAAATTTAGATACAGCGGTTCCTTTTGATGCTTTAAAATCGACAAATCGATCCTTATGTCAGAGGTCTTTAGGAAAATTTGGTCAATGGGAAATGTGCCAGGTCATACCTGGACTATATTCAAAAGATCCAATCAGTTCGTTGGACTTTAATCTTACACACAATACTATCGCTAAGACCTTATATGCGTTTTCACGTTGGTTTATGCCACAATATGAATTGGGTGAAACTGGTTTGTTGTTCTTCGAGTGAGCTGTCGCTATCCGTATTTTGTCTTGGTCGGGTCTAATATACCACCGTCATCGTTTCAGAATTCGGGTACTTTACCTCCATATGTTTCCTCTTCACTGCACTTCAACAGGCTGGGAAATATTACCTCTATAAACTTAGTGTACTCTGGGCACCGGTCACCAAAATCAACTCTTTGGAAGTATCACGGAACTCTGATCAAGCACACTTGGGTCAACTGACCGATTATGATACCTATGTCGAGTCTATGAAGGAGATTACTCTCACATTTAAACGTGTTTAATGAAGTTCAGGAGACTATTGATGAAAGCTCTGCAAAGTAATCGAAGTAGAAATTTCCAAAAGTCGTTAGAGCAAGAGCGCTTTCTTCTACCAAATATTTTATAGTATTATTATTGTTACTTTTAAATTATTTTTCAATGCCACTTTTTTCTATCGTTAACAAAAGAAAAATTATTTCAACAGCAAATACATTCACAACAAAATTTAATTGAAAACCAAATACTAAAAACTATACCATTAAATCCTAACAAAAACGAATCTACACACACACACACACACACACACACAATTAAATTGATGCACTCGTACGATGATAAAGATAAAACAAGTAAAAAAAAAAAAACAAAAAACAAAAAAGGCATACCGACACAAGATGAGATAAATACCCTGATTTTGTTTTTATTGTTTATTAAAAATCATTAAAAAATTGCGTAATATGAATAAAATCGAATGTCTTCCAAACAAAGGTCGTCTTTTTGTAGTGCTTGCGTATTATTAAATACACGGTGCAACACAACTATACACAACAACAACAACAACAACAATAACTATATTAATAAAAAAAAAAGCGAAATCAACAACAACCAAAAATTCGCTTGGAAAAAGAACAAAATATCTGGCAAAAACTTGATGAAAACTTAAAAATGTATACTTTAAAAATTTCTGCATATATTGTTATAATTTTTGGATTATTTGCCGTGAATGGCTAAGCTGAAAAAGCTTTCAGAAAATATTTTCTTAATTCGTGCACTCTATTTTATGTGAAAGCTTAATTTAAGAGTGATTTACCGTGAAAGCCTTTCCGACTAGGCTGAAAACCCTTCAATAAAATATTTTTCTTTATTCGCTTAATGCAACCTATTTCCCAATATAAAAGTTAAAGTTAAAGTTCTAAGTATTCTATCATAGTATATCGGTGATTTACCGTGAAAGCTTTTCTGACTGGATTGAAAATGCATTTAGAAAACATTTTTTTTTATTCCCTTAACACAATTTAAAAGTGAAAACTCAATTAATAAAGCTTTGGCTCTAACTTGTATGTATTATTTACCATTTAAGCTTTTCAGACTAAACTGAAAAAGCTTATGGAAAATATTTTTCTTAATTCATTTAATACAAAATAGATTAATATGCTCAAATTAATGGTAATTTACTGTGAAAGCTTTTTCGGCTAAACTGAAGAAGCTTTTGGAAAATACCTTTCTTAAGTCATTTAATGCTATATAGTTTATAATTTATTATTGAAAACTCAAACTTAAAAAACTTCATCTTTATTTTTATTCGCTTAATGCAATTCAAGCGCTATTTTTCATTTTAAAAGTGAAAGTTTAATTGATAAAGCTTTCACACTTATGTACTTGTATGGATAGTTTAGGCAAAAAAGTTTTAAGAACAAACATTTTTGTAACTTATTAATTTGAAAATGATGATTGCTACAAAAACAATATTTTTATATTATTATTAGGTCTCACTAAGAAAGCTCTGATTTATGGTAAACATATGTATGATATGACAGAATATTTAGAGTTTTCCAGTATTTTTTTTCGCCAACAAAAGTAATAAGGAACTTTTAATTTATCAGTTATAATAGAAATGAATTAATTTGTTTAAATTAATTCAGCAACGTTTTATAAACATAAATTAAAAACATAAAAACATTATAAGACCAGTAACAATCAGCTACATATTTAGATATTTAGGCTAGCAAGTTTATGCGCAGTTTTTACTAAAAGTTATGCAATAAAGGGGTTTTTTTATTGCGAAAAATATGTCTAAGTAAGAATAATTTAATAAATAAAAAGTAATAAAAATATTAACTATGCTTAAAATTGTGGCAACTATTTTTTTTGCAACTATTTCTTTTCGATCAGCTTAAAAGTATATTGAAAAGTAACTAAATATGTCTACATATTGTATTTCACGTCCATTTTTACCAACAATTAAAAGTGAAAATTAAGTAAGATTCTAAGCAATCCAATCAAATTATACGAAAGAAATGCACATTCCATTCACAAAACAATTCATAACACACCTTTGAAGATTTTTTTTATGAACAAACTTTCCAATAATTTCTTTTTACAAAAAGTTCACTACAAAAAATGTCTTTTATAAGTGCTCTCAAAGCAAGCTGATTTTGATTCGTTAGAAAATCTTTTGAAAACTGTTTAAGTTTCATATAAGCTTAAAAGCTGCAAAGCAAAAGCTGAAAGCTCGCTGTTTAATTTTCCCATAAATTCTTAATGGTTTAGCCTTTTCGCGACCTTTAAAGAATTTTTAAGGACCGAAAATTTAAAGTCTACGAATTTAAATAAAATAATTTAATTAAGTTTAAGTTTATTTAAATTTCCTTTTTTAACTTATCATAGGTATAGCTTTTCACAATATGTATTTAAATAAAATATTAATTTTTTTATTTTTATTTCCTTTTCAAACTTTCCATAGTCAAAGCTTTTAAAATATGTCAGTATTTGTTAAAAAACAGAGTATTGGAAAGCTACCAGTAAGCATTAAGGTTTTGCTATTTTTAATATATTGATTGGAAAGTCTCAAAAATATATATTCTATATTATATATTGCTCAACATATACTCAACAACAAAGCATACACATACCTACATACATAATACTTACATACATTTAACAAAATTAAGTGTAGGTTAAAAATGCATAGATATTCAAAACAAAAGCATTACGCTTATAAATAAATTACTAAAAACATATTAAGCGCAATATTGATTGTAAAAAAAAATAATAAAAAATAAATAAAAATAAAATTAAAATATGCATAAAATTGTGGCAAACGTCATTGAAGCGGTTTCAATTTTAATGACTAGAAATAGTACGAAAAAAAAAACAAAAAAAAATAAAATAAAATCAAGCACACACACACAACACAACTATACTGTGTAAAAGGTCTGAGAATATCTTGTATGTATGTATAAACAATTTCAAAAACTTTTATTAATAATAATAATAATGATTAATATTTGAATAGCATGCATAGAGTATATATAGAGTACATATGTATGAAAGTAGACTGTATGTTAGTTAGACGTAATTTGAAATTCTCATTAATACATGCATATTTAAACACATCCATACATATGTATATTAATCTATATAATATCGGTTATGCCGAAACATTTATGGAAATGCTATAAATATAACCCACTAAACACTTCTTGAGGGTTGTGACTAATTACGCTAGACGCATATTACAATTACAGTTATAAATTTCATTTGAGCGAATTTTACTCACTTTTGGTTCATCGACGTCTTTTACACCGTTTCCGAAAAGTCTTGGTCTCTTTTTCTCGACTAAAATGAACAAAGTTCTTCAGAAACAAAATTTAGAAATCAAATAAAAATGGAAAATACAAAGAATATTAAATAGAATAAAAAATGTCAAGATAAGACTCTTTAATGAGAGTAAATAGCATCGGTAACAATGATGTTATCTCGATTATTGCGCCTACTATATGTGAGCTTTCACTTTAACTTGTGATAAAGATTTCTTAACTCATTTCAATGGCTTTCAGTCTTGTGATTATATGAGACAAAACTGTTTAACTTCATTCCAAAAGATCCTTAATTATAACTCTAAAATATAATCAACGTTTTCCTAACCTTATTCATTATGCTTGTCACACTTACACCGAAAGTTTTTACCTCTAAAGTTTTAAAATATTTTCTCATTCTAAAAGCTATAAGTCTGAAACATGAAAACATATTAATTAAACTTCTATAATTTTATTCTAAAAGCCACCGTTTTTGTAGCAGTACAAAAGCTTGTAGTATTCTTAAATATACAGAAAATGTTTCCACATTACGAAAGCTCCTTAATTGTGACGCTAGAATATATATATTTTTTCTAACCTTATTTATTATACTTGTTACACTCATACCGAAAAACTTCCATCTCTAATATTCTTAAATATTTTTAAATATCTCAAACAGCTTTTGGTATACACATTCCAAAAGCTCCCGGTATTGAAATTTTTTTCTGAAATCAGATTAACTTGTTTCTTGTTCCAGAAGCTTTGAATCGTAAATATTCTAAATTGATTTCGTAAGCTCGTATAGACTTAAAATGTATTAAATTATTTTCACTCATTCCAAAAGCTCCTGAACATAAATTTTAAAGTAAAATAAACTTTTTTTCACACATTCTGAAACTTTCAGTTTTGTAATTCAAAAATATTTTAATTATAGTTGTTACTCTCAGTACTCATCATCTAAAATATATTGAAATATATTAAATATATTGAAATTTTTCCCATTGTTCCAAACTTGCTCATTCTCAGTTTTGGGATAAAAAAAATTGCAGGAAATATAAAATTTAAATTTAATTGAAATTATTTAACTTTTCATCAAATTAATTTTTTGCCATATTATAATTGTTCTATATAATAAATTTTTTATTAAATCGATTTTTTTTTTTTTCAATTTAACACAATTCGCTGCACACCCATAAAAATTATTGAAATAAAATAATCAAAGCACAGAACAATTATGCAAAATAACATAATATTCCAAAAACTGAAAATTTGGCAAGAAAGTAATGTAAAATATAACTTCAAAAAATTATATAGAAAAAAATATGAAGCATTGAGCTTAAAGCTTACACTTAAACATTTATTATATCGTCTTTTATTACATAAATTATAAAGAATAGTTTGGTGTGTCATTTTTTAAAAATTGCACTTGCTTCAAAATTTTGTAGACAGACATATGACTGGTAATAGGTGACTATAAAATTTGAAACCGAAAGAAAGTATGAAAGCTTTAATAGTTATGCTTGAATTTCATCTTATTTTAATTGAGTATAAAATTAATTTTCATAAAAGCAAAATTATATTATCTTAACAATAACAATAATTTTATTTCAGTTCAATGTTATTTTTGGTGTAAACACATCAAAATAAACCAACGAAAAATTTTATAAAACTTTCGCACCTATCAATTATTTATTTTCATTGGTTTTCTCTTATCGCCGAATTTGCCTTTCAAAAGAACTTTCGTTATTAACTTGCCAAGAATCAAAAGTTTTTACGAAGAATTTAAGCTTAATAAATCATTTTGACAATTTTAAAAATATATATTTTTTACTAAGTTCATTAAATATAAACGAGCTTTCACATTTTTAGTTCTTCTAAAAAATACGAAAAGTAATATGTTTATACAAAATATAGAATGCTTGTAAGAATATCAAACATTTTTTTTTAGTTTTTGTTAATAATATGCCCGCTCAAATTAATAACAAAATTGTGCAGTTTTTTGTGTTCGTAAATAATTTTCCATAATAAAATTCTTTTATATAATCTAACGCAAGACCTCTATGAATTTTATTTTGTACGCTTTTTTTATATTATTCATTGAAAAGCTTTTAGTAAGACTTATACAATTCAATCAACTCACTCACCTTTTCAGCGCATTTGTTTAATACCAAATAATTTACAAAGAAAATGTAATTAATTTTTCTGAAAAAATCTTTCATAAGACACTCTTTTAAAATATAATAATACCGAAAAAAATTTAAACAATTTGTTTTTCATAAATTTTTTTAAACATTTTTTTTTTTTGACACTCAATCTTTCGCAAGACATTTTTAAGACATATAATCCTTCATAAGATATATATGCCGCAAGCGCATAACTGTTTTCATTAAACCTAAAACCGAAATTCAACAAGAAAAAACTGTAAATAATTTAAAAAAAAGCACACACATGCCATACACACACACGCTTAAATATTATATAATTATAAGACACAACATATATATATTTACTAGTATGTACTTGAGTGCAAGGTAAATAAGAAGAAAAATTAAAGTAATGTTAATGATAAGCGTAAATTAAACACACAAATACACACACACAGGCACACTTCACACTAAATTTAGTGTATCTTATATGTAACATAAGTTACGTATATATATATGTATATATACATACATATATGTATATGCATATATTATATATTTTTTTTTTAATTTATTTTTGGTAAAACAAAAATAAATATTAATAGCTATATTATAGTAATAATTTTTGGACAAAAAAAATTAAACTAAAAATATATTCACAAAAATAAAAAAAAAACCTAACATTTTATTATAAATAAAATAGTTATAGAAAAATATTCGTTTCATAGTTTTAATTGCTTGAGTGCTATGAGTAAACACACTCTATATATAGCAAGAGCATCACTGGGGAAAACAACACCACAATAATAAAAAAAGAAATTATATTTTAAATAGAAACAACGGTTAAAGCAAAACGAAAATACCGGCAAACTAAATGGTTATTCATGTAATAATATTTTTAAATAGTTTTCGGTTTATTTACAAAAATATAGTTTATTTAAAACTTTTTTTTTTTTTTAATATTAATTTAAAATAACTGCCAGACTGCCTAGTAAGCAGCGACGCAAACGAAAAAACCGGTTGAATGTTATGAATTTTAAGGTATTTTAAGTTCATATGCCATAAATTGAAAAAAAAAATAAATAAATAAATAAATAAGTTCACCACTAAACCAAAATGTAGCTGTACAAAATTAAAAAAAGATATATATAAATAAAAATACGGAACAAAAAGATAAAAAACTAAAGAATAAAATATAAAAAATTAACAAAAAGTAAAAAATAAAAAATTTAAAAAATTTAAAATTATAATACATGTCAAAATTATAAAAAATAAAAATAAAAATAGATTAACGAAAATAAAACGTAAATTAAGTGCTACTCAAAACATACAAAAAACCACTAACTACATACTATTTATGCTTACCACTATTGTACTTGTTGTATAATACTGAAGACGAAGAAAAAAAACAAATACACTACTAACATAAAACACAATACTTACCAATAAATTTATATTTATATTTAAGTATTACTAAATATAAATTAAAATAATATAAAATAGAAAAACACAAACAATACAATGCATTACAATTAACGGTAATGTAGAATTTGTATGAATTTTTGATGTCAACAAGGCCAAAATCTACGAAGAATTTTATTGAAAAACACTATAGGGTAAAATGCAAAAAAAAAATAAAGAAAAAAACAAAAAAAAATTTTAGACCAACACTAACAAAAAAAAACAGAACACTTAACTAACGCTATTAGCAAAAAGGTTTGAAGTTTTTTTCTGAATACAAAAAATACAATAACAAAAATTAAAATTGGAAAAAAAAATAAAAGTAAAAAAATTACATACGAAATTTAATTGCATTTACATCTCACATATGAAAAAACAACAACAACAGCAAACAGTATATAAATAAATAAATTAAAGGCGGAAAAAATAAATAACAAGAACTAAATATTATTAAAAAACTAAAAAAAAAAGTATTAAATGAAAATGTATAGCATAAATTTACGGGTTACAACAAGAAGAAAGCGCGAAACATATGAAGAAACAAAGCGTATTATGAGAATACAGTACAAGACATTAAATTGAGGTCACACTAAGCGACATGACATATGACATCGTTTTTAAATTATTTATGCCACAAGTTATATATTAAAAATGTTTGTAAAATGCAATATACTTGCATTATTAATTTATTTACGCATTTATTTTACCCAAAAAAAAACAAGAAATAATTTTAAAAAATTATCAATTAATTACCAAAAAAAAAATTAGTGTGCATGCCATACATGGTGAGAGCGTCGAAGCAACTTGACTCGTTTTAAAAATCGAAATAACAAATTCGGGTAGACCTAACAACACAATGCCATCCAACCAACGAACTTAGAATTATTATTACTTTAAGTTCTTCGCAACAATACGAACGCGCCTGAAGAGAAGGGACTTATTTTCCTTGTAAAGAGCAACACTGAACCAGCAGCCCATTCCTAACTAATGAGTTATTATATTTTAATTTAATTTTTAAGATTTGATAACTTATCGATATCAGAAAAACCAGTAAAAAAATTATATGTAAATGTTACTAAAGAAATGTTCTCTAAGCGAATGACAAATTTTCTCCACATACATGCTTGACTACAATCATTCTTACCGTAATTCTGTTATGAAAGCAAAATTCTCTGGCAGACGCTTTACTGAGCAGCCGTCCATCGTCACCCTCTTTCAAACAATTACGATTGCTTCGAAGGTTGCCGGCGTAGAAAAAGTCTAAAAGTATTCAAGCAAATAAATTTGAATATCCAACATTATTGGTGTTGATCTCCTCCACCAAACACTGGTGTTTTTCCAAAAATTTATTATAAACCACCTCAGAGCGGCCGGTGGATATTTGTGATAAGTTTTCTGATAATTAAACGTTCTTTGTAAAAATGTTTCAAGTTGTTACAACATGTCGACGCAACATGTATGGCTTACTTTAAAATCATAATCATGTTTGATATGTTAAATTTAGAGCTCAAGTCAAGTTGTGTCAAAAAATGTCTGCTCCTCAAGTCGCTTTGTGCGCACCTCAACCTCAGCATTGGAAGGAATGAAAACTTATAAAAAGCTGTAAGGCTGTAAAGCTGTAAATCTAAGAACTTTTAAAGCCGTAAAGAGTAAAATTAGTTTTCTTTAAAGTAAGTACAACAAAACAAGGGTAAACAACGGTGCGTAAACTGCGAGAGATCGTTAGGTTAGGAGTGAAATAACAGCAAAGATTTCAATAAATTGCATTATAATTAAGAGCAAGTGCAAGCAATAAATTGAACTCTCTGTTGTTATGACATGATCTTCGTTATGGAAAGAATAAATATTTAAAACAAAAAACACAAAACAATAATAACAAAAATTTGTATTGTATATAAATCCTTAGACTAATTCAAAAAAAAATATATACAAAAATAAAAATAATAATAAATAAAAATAAAATAATTTGTTTGGTGTATGCATAATTAATAAATAATAATAAATACAACTAAATTGGAACAGAATTAAGCATAAAAAATATTTTAAAAAATGTTGGAAATTTAAATGAAAAAAAAACTTGTCTCTACAACATGGAATTCATGAAAATCAATATTTGAAATTTAAATGCGAACAAAACAGTAACAAATTAATTATAAACAAGTAAGTAAGTTAGCAAGAAAAAACAGAAAAAAAAAAAAACAAGAAAAGCAAAAATAAAAAATAATTACATTTGATAATTATTATTACAATTATTTTAATAAGTCACTGGTAGCAGTTAAAAATCCTTCATAAGGTTTGAAAACTGTAAGACATAAATATTGTGTAAACATGCAAAATTTAAAAAAAAAACAAGTACTTAAAATAAATAATAAAATTGCAACTAACAAAATGTTATATTAAGAGCCCAAATAAGTATACAAATACACACACAATAATGTATGTATGTATATTTAACAAACAAAATAAAACACAATTCGATGAATTGTAAAACATAATCGCAAATAAGAAAATGAATTTGTGCAAAACAAAACAAAACAAAAAAAACAAAAATAAATAAATAAAAATTCACATAAATATACATATAAAATCATAGTAAAAGTACTAATACAATACAGTTAAAGTAATTATAAAACCAAATGAAATTAACAAATGGTAATTATTATATAAATAAATGTTATGCGTTATTATGAAAAAAAAAAAACATTAATAATAATAATTAAGAGCAAAGAGCAACTGATGAATAAATCTTGAAAACAGAATCAATAAAATGGTAAAAAAATATATTAAAAAAAATAATTAAATTGATCCACTTTTTGTGTTGGTATTTACGAAATAAGGGTAAGTAAAATTGAAAAAAATTAAAAAAAAAAACAAAATTAATTAAACACTTTTGAGAAAAATTTTGTTACATGCCTAGTTTGTAGACTCTAAAGGAAAACAAAGTACAGGGTTTCTCAATAAGAGATGATATTTTGATATTAAAAAATGGCATTTTTTTTAATATATATTTTTGTAATAAATGATCGGCTAAAAAGACTACACTTAAAGGGCCGTATACTTTTTATGAAATTTTCCATCGCCAAATCGCAAAATGGCTGATGTATGCCTGTAGTAGACCTTATCTTGCACGTGGCTTCAAAGAAAGAAGTCGCAAGGCCTTAAGTAACAAGTGGCTTGGTGGCCAATTGCGATCAACACTTCGGATGATGACAAGGTCCGGAAACTTTTCCTTAAAAGATCGATAGTTTCGTTGCTGTCTTCTGGAAAGTAATCGTTAACCACATCAATACCATCCAATTACGGCCATAAAAACCAATTTAATCATCTCTCCAGACTCATTTTCGAAAAAGTAAGGTCCAATGAGCCCACCGAACCATAAACCACACAAAGCAGTTACACGTTGAGAATGAAAAGAATCATTTCATATAAATATTTATTATCAACCAAAAGTAATGGAATATTCGAAAACATATTTGCTAACCTTAAAATCTCACGATTGATTTGAGAACAAAAACTACTTTCGTGAATGATTTTGTCATATATTTTACTATTTATTTTATTTTCTACATATTTACACAATGTACCTACCAAAGATATTAAAAAAATAAATAAATATATATACAAATTAAATATATAACTAATTAATGTATAACTAAATAGAATAAAGCCTAAAGGAAAACTTTACATGAAACCTCGTCCCTCTGGTATGCTCGCTAACACCTGAGGACTTTGCCGCTTTGGTCCTATCGAATACTTGCCAAATGCCATTTCTAATAATGAAAAATGGCATTGCGCATGCTCAACACTACAATCGAGTACATCACGACGTGCTCTTTTATAGATGCGATCATAGTGGTGCATAACATCCGGTTCCTCCCCAAACACGGGCTCGGTAGGCAGACTAAAGTTAATAAAATAAATTAGTAATTGTATTATTTTTTTTAAAGTGTATAATTGTTAATTTATTATATATTAGCTTATGCATACACTCACCTAAAAATGGTTTTGATTATTTCTGTCATCATATTTCCTCTACCATGTCGTGCATCATGTAAATATTTAGAGCTTTCGCAAAGCGCACGCGCAATACAAGCATTTCCATTAAAGCCCATGCTGAAAGAAATACACATATGTGTGAATATGCTTAAGTGTCAGTAAAATCAAAGAATTTTTATACATCCTTAAAAACCGTTTACATCTAGAGTCCTCAGTTTAGTTAGAAAAGAATACATTATAGTAAGAATATATAAAATCTAGTTGTAAAATTACAGCGCTGAGCATAAATTTTGAATATTAATATTAATAATTATTAAAAATCATTAGCTCCAGTCTTCAAAAGCCTCTGTAAGTCGTCGCATTTCTTACAGAATTTTCAGACATTAACGCTGTCGGCCAGCCTCTTAAGCTCTTCATACTCATGCGTTTCGGCCTCTCTCTTTTTCTGTGAGCAAATGGGTATTGTTTTGCTCTAGCACTTTTGCTTTCACTCCCACAAAGTGCGCCTGCGTTCGATCGCAACATTTTAGGATCGGCAATATATTTACTCTCCACTGAAGAACACGTGTTGTGTTCGATCGAAATGTTGCAAGATAGGTAGTTTTTTTTCTCTCCTTTGCAGTCCTCTCAAAGGGTAGGGGTGTGCGTAGAGTAGAAAACCTATTGGCAGTCTGTTATGATTGGAGTTTATCGTCGAACCTTTTTTGTGTTTTTGACGGGCGTTTTTGGCTGCTACAAAATAGTGGATCGAGTCAATGTCCAGGGTAAAGTCTACAACTAAAACATTGGAGATATGTTCAGCATAGCCTGCTCGATCTGCTGACAGTTACATAGCCCAATGAATTTACTTGCGCTGGAATCTAGTACCACAGAAAACCATATTCGAGTCCCCGGGCAGTCGATCGTCCTCAACACATTTGGGAATATTTTGTCATGAATACTGTACTTTCCGACTGTTGACCCGAAGATACTTTCTTTTTGACATTGTGGCGGGGAAACGCTGGTAGAGTCCTTCTAGGCGATCATATTTGTTCACATCGTCCTTCTTGTGGTAGAACTTCGCTTTGATATGGATTATAGCGATATGTTCTTTTCATCCATCGGAGTGAATGCCAGGACTCAACGATTGATCCAACGCCAAATTTGTGCTCTCTTATTGGACCAGTCTATTGGAATTTTTGGATGGCCATCCTTTAGTCTTACGAGGACATTAAGCAGCTGTGCATCGGCAGCCTCCAAAATAAGAAACCAAATCATTCAGGTCATACGCTCATATCGGGGGCCTTAAAACGTTCAGAAGTGCATTGTTTACTTTTCCATTAGAGCTGGTTACCACAAGACACATCCTTAAGACAGCGCACAATAACTCAACGTGGATTGATTTAGATTTTGAACACATTCGTCCAGAAAACCGCTTACAACAAGAACCTTAGGCCTACTACTCCCACTCTCTAAACCATGGCACAAATCTCCCTACAGATTGGTTACTCGCACAGTGGCGTTCTCACGATACCAAGGTGTGCTACGAGCCCTGCAACTGTAACTGCTTGCCCAGAACCAGGACTAAACCGCGTTGCACACCAATTACCCATGCAATCAGCAATATATGGTATTTTCACTAGTTTCTTACACACATACAATTTATGCCTTTTCGCTTCTTTCACACATCCCATAACCGAAGTAAACATTCTTACTCGCCATACTCACTTCTCAATAAGTGTCTCGAGTTTACCAAATAAATCACGTCTTGAACGTCGCATCGCTACCGCCTTCGTCTTGTTCTCATCCTTGTCCTTCTTAAAACCACGTGTTTGCTCCTTAACCCAAGCGTAGTTGGGTAAATCGTAAGCGACACCCCAATTTTCAGCCCAACTGAGATATTCCACTACGGGATTACCAACAGTGCCGATGGTCAAACAAATGGAGGCCTGAAAAAAAAAATAATAAAAACTATTATCAGATTATCGAGCAAGCGAGAGAAAAGCAATTAAAAGTGTTGTAAAAATGTCACTTTTTTATTTTTTTTTTTTGTTGCACGGTTTTGAGTGTGAGAAATAATCCTTTTTTATCTCTTTGTCGACTTTTCATTACCTTAGCTACGGCTTTTTCAACACTTTGTATCACTTGTATATGTTTGTATATTCTAATATGTACATACACGTACATATGTATGGTTTATAGATAAAATACAACATTTTTTGTTTACTCTGATTATGCACTCTTACCGCCAAAGAGGAACCTTCCGGAAAGGCTACATAACGCCGTTTACGTGATAACACCTTTTCCGCCTTTCCCTCTTGCAACGCCTGCGGTGGTCCGAGTGTGGCCAGAGCGGCGTTGAGGCTTTGCAGCAGCAGCAGCAAAAGCAATAAAACTCTTTGCATTCCTTCGCTGCCACTACGGCTGGCGTGACAGATTTTCATTTTCGATGGCGCTTTAACAGTGGCAGTTGGTTAACTCGTTGCTTGTCGAGCGGTGACTGCTCGCCACCTCGGTTGCCACAACGTCGAAGAATACATTTTTATGACTTTTTACCCAGGCCAATGTATCGTATAGTATAACGCTGAGGTTTGGCTGTTAAAATACTCGAAATGTAATCGAAAGGCGGCGGGAGTTATACATATATACATACGTGTATATGTACCTGCCACACGGTTGCCCCATTACCACCGTCGCATTATACCTTGTTATTTTAATGCTGCTGTTTGTTGTTGTTCTTATTGTTGTATTAAATGCTCTTAAAACATCTTTTATGACGGTGCGAAGGTGCTATTGACTTAATGTATTAGCACATAAAAAGCATTTTAACTGCATTTACTTAGCGGTAATTATTCCAATTCATTGTTATCAGCAACTTTTTTGTGTGTGGTTTCTGTGTGCTCTGGCTTATTGTTGTTGTAGAAGTAGCAGTAGTACCTAAGTAATAGTAAATAGCACAATAGTACGAGTATTAGCACATTCATAGTATACGCTTCACAAGAACACCATAAAAGAGTATGAAATGGACGAAACAATATGATTGTTGACCGTATTTTACGTTTGAAAGCAGAAAACCAAACTTGGAAAAATTAGAAAAATGCCAAGAAGTGTGTGCTTTCTTATTATTCATTGGCACTCGTTTTTGTGCTTTGCCAAATCAAACAGCAATAAAATATATTAAGCTCAGAGGGAGGCACCGCATTAATCGAAGGGTTAACAGTGAGTACTAACATGTGGTTGATCATCGCTTCGAATCCTAGGCCAACTAATATCCAAAATAATGTTATTATACCTATACTAGAGTTTACCAGGTGTGTTTGTTAAAGATTGCCGGTTTTACTAGTAGATGTCGCTAGTAATACACGTATGTATAAATTTCTATGATTTGGCATGTATGTAATTTATTTCTCTTGACTTTAATCTACAAAAATACGGAAGTCACATTCCGCCAAAATAATAGCGTCATATTTGTTTACCTCAGTGAATATGTCGAGTTTCGTTCCAAGTAAATCGCATTTGCGGCATTCGTTGCTTTTCTTATTTCATCAAAAGAAAAGAGCAGCTGAAGCTCACCGGTTGCTGGTAGAAACTTATGGTGAACATGCTCCAGTGATTAGAACATGTGAGACATGGTTTCGTCAGTTTAAAAGTGGAGATTTCGATTTGACAGGCAATGAACATCCTGGTGCAGCAAAAAAGTTCGAAGACGAGGAATTGCATGTTGATCCAACCCAATCGCAACAAAAATTGGCAGAAACACTACATGTGACTCGAGGAGCAATTTGCCAACGGTTAAAAGCCATGGGAAAGATCCAGAAGTATGGAAAATGGGTGCCACACCAGCTGAACGATAGACAAATGGAAAATCGAAAAACCGTTTGTGAAATGCTGCTTCAATGATTCGAAAGGAAATAGGAAATCTTTTCTGCATCAAATTGTCAAGGTGGGACGAAAAATGGATTTATTTTGAGAACCCGAAGCGAAAAAAATCATGGCTTTCCCTGGTGAAGCTGGCCCATTGACTGCAAGGCCAAATCGCTTTGGCCGTAAGACAATGCTCTGTGTTTGGTGGGACCAGTGTGGTGTGGTGTACTACGAGTTGTTAAAACCTGGTGACACAGTGAACACGGATCGCTACCGACAACAAATGATCAACTTGATACATGCATTGATCGAAAAACGGTCGGAATAGGCCCGAAGTCATGGCAAAGTTATCTTGCAACATGACAACGCGCCGTCTCATACCGCCAAACTGGTGAAAGACACATTAAAAACACTTAATTGGGAAATATTATCGCACCCACCGTACCTCCAGACCTCGCTCCGTCCGACTATCGCCTTTTCGCATCGATGGGACACTCCCTTGCAGAGCAGTGCTTCGCTAATTTTGAAGAAGTCGAAAAATGGCTCGTCGAATGGTTTGCCTCGAAAGAGAAAAATTTGGAATGGTATCCATAAATTGCCGGAGAGATGGGCGAAATGTGTAGAAACCAATGGTCAATACTTTGAATAAAAAAACTTTGAGATTCCTCTGAAAATTAAGTGTTTTCTTTATCGAGAAAACCGGCAAATTTCAACTGGTATATATTGATTTGCGTGCTTATAAAATCGGACTCGTACAATAATTGTATCCGAACGATTATCAAGCTTGACGCACATTTGATTAAAATACTTAAAATGTGATGACCACCGATTCCATTTTTTTGTTGAGCGTTGAAACTCACCTTTCGTTGAATGGGTACCCTAATAAATAAAACTACCACATTCAGAGTGATTTTAATTCACAAGTCATTGTTAAGACGCCGTAACTTCCTCAAAAAGGTACTGTTTCGGGTACTCTATGGGCCAGGTCAGTGACAGATTTGGAGAATGCTGATGTGGGTGGCACGAGACCGCGCTGCCTGCAATACGGTCAACGAAACAATGAATTTATTGGAAGGAAGCTTTCATTGTCGTGGATCTGTGGCATGGTCTCCTAGATCGTGCGATTTAAACCGCTGGACTATTTTGTCTCTTGCCCGAAATAATGTTTAAAACATAATGGCAAAGCCTTATATTTATAATAAAACTAAATTCTTGGCCATAATATTAAATTCCATGCATTTTATTTCTTCTTGAAAACTACATGTCCCAAAAAACACCCTTTACATTTCATCTGAATAAATTTACTTAGGCCTTCCTAGTCATCCTTACGCATACAGCCGCTTCCGAACGGCTGATGGTTTGTTTATGAGGAGCTTTATTTCATGTCAGAAATACACTCGGAGGGGTTGACATTTCCTGCCGAGGGGCGAGGTTTTTTGATGTTAGTACTACACCGTACTTTGAAACCGCGCCTTCCGAATAACTGTGCGCAATGCTAACCACTCGGCTACCGCGGCCATAATATGCCGTTAGCAAGTCCCGATTGTTGCGAACATCGTGAGATAGACACATTCGGGTTTTCGGCTATACTCCCACTTACTACAGCAACGATATTTGAGGTGAAACAAGCAAATTTCGATGATGCACAGGCCTTACAATATCTGTGGACGATCCGGTATTTTCAATTTTTTTTTTTTTTTTTTTTTTTTAATAAAATTAAACGTTTGAGTACGAAATGTGGCTGACTTTTAACTCAAACAAAACATGTTTCGTTCGGCAGTTAAGTTTGACAGATGTTAAATTTTATTAAATATGTTCATATTTTTTTATTTTCTTTAAAAATCGTTATTTTTTTTTTAATTTAAAAATTAATCAAAACTTTTTGGTTGTGCGTATTTACTGTTGTTATAGAAAGTACAATGTGTAAATGTGTGTTCTTCAATTTTCAACATCCCCATAACCGCATATGTGTATGTACTCGTTGAAAATTCGACCAAAAAGCTGACATGAATTATTACAAATAAATGACAGAGTGAAAGTTGGCAAATGAATTGATGATTTATTGACACTTTAAGTGAACCTTTTATGTCATGCTGTTCACAGTCAATTACATAACAACCAATCCGTGTGTATGTACCTTGTGTAAAACCAGATTAAGCACACCATGGCTCTGTGATATGTGTGGGCAAGTGCAGCCCTTTATGTACGCATAAACGTTTGTGATGGATATGATATTATTGGAGCCTTGGCTAACGGCTGAAAGAGAGAGAGCTTTATGCTATAATATTCGCTTAAGCGCTGGTAAAAAAGAAATTCAACGAAAAGTTTAAAGCAACCTAAATTGATAACGTCCAAATTTGCTGACGATAAAGGGCACACTTTGAAAATGTTATGATTTGAAACATGTACTAGTAACTACTAGAAAGGTTCGGCTCTATCTAACTGGTTGATGTCGTCGAGACTGACACCACCACCACCCAAGAAAAGCGTTGGACGGACAAGGACGGAAACATGTATGCTCTTGTAATTTGTATTACAGCTTACATAATCCACATTCATCCACACCTAGACAGAAGAAAACAAGGATGGTTAAAGGTATACCTTCTACGAACGCCTTGAACGCATTTACGAGCGCTGCCCCAGCGAGGAAATCGATTTTAACGCCAACGCCTCCGTGACGAAAATTACTCCAAATCATATAAGATTGCTCCACTTCGCTGAGAGCTGAAATTTAGTTATCTGTGGTACCAGATTACGGAGTTCGTATAACTATATGTCTGACACCGTATCGAAGAACTCGTAAACAAATCAACCATGTTGTGATATACTAGTGTTCTAGATCTAACATGCACTCGTATTACTAACGTCGCTGTGAAACAAAAATATAACAGCCGTTAGCTAAACATTTTTCTGCTCGATTTGTGCTCATCAACATTTTGGTATAAGAAAACTTTGAGACGAAAGTCAAGCTCCTTACGTACACCCGCAAATGAAACTGTTGATTTTTGACAAGGTCGGAAAAAGAGTTTCTACGATGAAGATTGGCATACCATTGTGATGAGAAAAAACAGGCTACCTTCCCGAAAAGTTGTGAGTAACCACGCGATAGCTGTGTATGAGAGCTACCGAGTGTTGAAGAGGGCAGAAAGATGCATTTGGAGTCGGATGAGTACATTTTTGACAATTGGATCATAATTTTGCTCTGTTCTGTTGATAGTCTGGGACAATATTTGTGAAATAACGCTTATCCATATCGCGTATAAGGTCTTATCTAGCGTATTGCCATGGGAGATAAAAACCCACTGTCAACAAACTAATTGGACCTCATCAGCGCGGCTTTCTTCTTCTCCTTTACTGGCATAGACACCCTTTACGACGAGACCTGGGAAATCCACCATTGAACAGAAGATGGGCAGTGAAGGAGGGTACCCAACATACCTAAAACATCTCTTCGTCGATTTTAAAGCAGCCTCCGATGGCACGAAAAGCCCCTGCATCTGAATTTAGTATCCCCGCAAAACTTGCTATGTAAGCTGACGTTAAATAATACCAAAAGTTCCGTCAGAATTGAGTAGAACATCTGCCAGTTGTCAGGGATTAATTCTGATTAATTAAGTTAACTGGTCATTTATCATGGTCCTGGTAGGATATACGCATTTTTTAACTCACTAGTTCTTCTTCCATCATTGGTAGCGCTTCGTATTTCTAGCAAAGCCTTGTTCTATAAAACAGCAATTGTCCAAACATCCATCAGCTTTATACCAGTTAGATACTAGTTCGTTCGTTCGTTCAATCAAAACGAGTTTTTACCTCGCGCGAATAAAATTAAAATATTTTTCCTATAGCGAGATCCCAGCCATGAACGTGCACAGTGTAATGGAGCCTCTTCTTGGTGGTGTGTTGCTTTTTTACATAAAAAAATTTAAAAATAAACTGAATATTAAATTTGACAACCATGAAGGTTTTTTATACAAATACAAACAACAACCAGCAGAGGCAAATAGTCACGCATACACGTAAACGCAATTTATAGTGCAGCATTTTCTGGATATTACCGATAAAGTGCTTGGACCACTTCGAAACTGCACTAGAAACATGAACATGCATACGTATGTACATATATGTATGTATAATTAATTTAAGCAATATTTGTAATTGTTTGTCACAAAAAAATTCACCATAAATTTAACAAATCGACTTGAGGGATAAATAAACTATCGCGAATACAGACACCTCTGCCACCTTTTAATGGCAAGCAAAGCTTTTTGTGAGATTTTTTCAACTCACCATTCTACGAAACCATGCATTTATCAAAAAAATAAAAAACAAAATTTATTAATAAAAACTTTGGCCGACTAAATGCTTCTCTTTTGTATATATTTTTTTTTTTCCTTTTTTAATCATACAAAAGAGCATTCAGCGCTCAAAACGATAGATTTACTGTTATGCACTTTTGTTGAAAGAGTGGAAAACACAGCAATGAGGATACTGGGATTTACGAATAACTTCAGAGCTGGAGGGCTTACACCCATCCTCTCGCAAACTCTTAGTGCCGACACATCGGACGTTGGTTTTCTAGCCAAAAAATGTTCCCTACAGTAGTTGTTGGGGTATGTTGTGGCAGTGACAGTTCTTGGTTCCGGTGTAAACTGTCACGGAGAAACTTTTGGTTTGTAGTCACCTCTTTCGACAGGCATGCTTTATTGCGGGGAGCCCCTCCCCTCCCCGAAGTCGAAATTTGTTTAGTTTGCGGTTTGCAAACGTAGGCGAAAGAGGCAGACCTTTTTTCTCTCCACTCTGGTACGGTAATCCTCATAGCGCTAGCTCTTCGTTCTGTACCATCGAAAACCATGTACGCTCTCAGCGAGCCACAGTAGTTGCGGAAGAGAAAACTGTTTGACTGTCCTTTTATGATTGCAGCTTCTCTAGCTGCAGCCTTTCCTGTGTTTGTTGACGGGAGCGGTTTCAAGTCGATGTTAAAACCTCGAAGCGCGCGTACGTCTCAAATATTGGAGACATGCCTTTCCCAATATAATTGATTTAGGTACTTCAATCCAGAGACAGCCATGTTGTTTAATCAATACTCCTATGTCGGAGATCGGTGCCCTGCAAAATCGATCAGCCTCAGCTCAGTTGGGAATATTTCGTCATGTAGGCTGGCTTTACCGACTTTTATGCCAATGATAGCTTCTTTGCTTACCATGGCACTAAAGTCGCCAATCTGGCCGTTGGAAGCAATTCTGGTCTAAACGTGGTTGCAAATAAGCTTTGGTATGAACAGTGGTGGGGCATGAGTCCACCGGAATGAAGGATAGTACTTGGAGAAGGAGGTTCCTTCCTTCGGGACTTAAGCCTTAATTTTAGCGAGAACATCAACCGACTGGGCAGCGGCCGAACATTCTAAAATCCTAATTCAGAAGTTCATATACCGTGGTCGTCGCCAAAATGGAAAATTCTCATTCCATGCCATTGGTCTAGTTTTTTAAGTGGCGTCCAGTGTACAAAATTAATGTATTCTGTGGCACCAACGCTGCTGGATAGAAAAGCAAGAAAAAAATTAAATTATTAAATTAAGAAAGAAAAAATGAGTGTTCAGAAGACACCACCAACGCCAACACCAACGCCAACACCAACGCGACAATCAACACCCCACAGTGGTATCCACATACCACTAGATGTGCTATTTTTAATATTTGTCACTTTTATTTACATTTCGAATTTTATATTTTATTGCGCCGTCACATAACCATAAACTATTTATGTGTATGTGTAGTTATTGACGCAGAAGGATATATATATATTTTTTTATTACGATTGAATACCCAAATACCTACGAGGATGATCCGAAAGCATTTCGCCCACAACATAAAGTTGGCTGCACTAGTAAATAAGTAAGTAAGTGAATTTCATTACTCATTTTTCAGCCAATTTGGAGGCGCAGTTTGAGTGAGTTGATGTGAGTGTTCATATGTAAATGATCAAAATCGAGTATCAAGATGCGCCTCTGTGTATGTGGACTCTCCACCATCATTTACCATAGTCAATTTTTGTACAGCGGAATTTGAGCTTAGCTGTAAGGGCTTAAGAGGCGATGAACCTTCGCCAAACGGTGCTTTACGACCGCCGAGAGCTGAGGAGGTTATGAACATGTCAAGAGAACGCGTTTGTTACATATGAAATCCATATTTATATATAATATTGGAAAGTACTCCTCATTTATGACGCTGTCTGCTCTTGTTCTTCATTGGCGTGGGCACTGCTTCCACGATTATAGCTGAATCAACAATAGCGCGCCAATTCTTCCTTCTTTTCGCCAATTGGCGAGAGTCGCCAGGAAGTGACCAGAAAATTTTATTTTGCAAATGGTTTAAGCAGCTCACGACTTTCGGTCCTAGACTAAGTGCCCTTTGAACGCGAGCTAAATAAAGACTACAACTTAAACTTCAGCCTCTTTTCGATGCAGTTTAGGCGCAAAAATCTGAGTTTTGTCGCTGATTAATTACTATAGATAAGCCGGGGATGAACGATTATACGTCCAAATTAGTGGACTGCAAAGGGAGCAACTGATTTCATGGTCATGGTAAATGATGGGGACTGCTCTTTGGGATGGTCATAGGATTATTTTAATAGGCCAGGTCTTACTCACTATATCTAGCGCCCGGCGATGTTCCCTCATTAAAAAATTGCGCCCGAAGAGCAGAGAAAACCATCGAACAAGAACACTATTTTGAAAAAAAAAAATGCAAAAGTAATTCCTGTATTTTTCTTAGTTCGGAAATTTTTCAAACCACCCTCCTGCATGTAAAATTTATAAAGCCAAGAATACACACATATGCAACATACACGTATGTATGTAATTATTTACGAATGTAAACGCCAAATGCAATTTGTCAGTATATATTCAATATACAAAATATATACATATATATTATATTATTTATAGCATATACGCACTTTATTGCATGTACCCAGCAGTCAATTGTGGTAATAGTTAGAGAAGGCAGTAGCCTCGTATTGTAATATTTTGTTAATAATTAATAATACTAGTCTTATATTTTTTTCAAATCGCTCTATAAAAATATTAGTTCCAGATGGACAAAAATATACCAGTTTAAATAGTGCAAAAAAATATTAGTTCCGCTTTGGATATAATATTGGAGTTTTCTTTTATTAAAAACGGATTCAAAGAAAATAAAAAAAAAAATAATAATATGGAAATTTTTAAGAAAATATTATTTTTTACTAACAGTAGCAAGTGCTTGCCTATAATTTATTTAAAAGTACATAAATTCAACATAAAATTTAAAATCCAAATGTGGGGCTCAATAATTCATTCGCTTTTTTTAAAGTACAATAATATAGAAATGTGTGCATTATCATTAATATTAATAATTTATATAAGGTTCTAAATTTTTTGGACTAGTGGTAAACTTGTATTTTTCGAAGCTGTTTAAGATTGCATTGATGTATTTTTGGCTTAACGACTAACATTATTATTATTATACTATTATTTTTGTTGTTGTTATAGTTGCTACTGTTATTGCTGTTGCTGTTCATTTCGTTTTGCCAACACTTTTGTTATTATTACTTTTGTTGTTGTTGCTGCTGTTATTTTGTTGTTGCTATTGTGTTTGCTGCAATTATTTTTGTTGGTTTTGTTGTTGTTGTTGTTGTTGTTGTTGCGGTTGTGTTGTTGTTGTTGTTGTTATTGTTGTTGTTGCGGTTGTATTGTTGTTGTTGTTGTTGTTGTTGTTGTTGTTGTAACTGTTATTGTTGTTATTGTTGTTGTACGCACAACTTACTCCCGATTGTTACATAAATCGTCCATGTACAACTTCGGTCAAATATTGCAGAAAACTTAAGCCACAAAGCGTTGCATACTGTTGGGCGCAGTCGTTTAAATTGTCGTGCCAAATCGCTTTTTTATATGTCGCATGTCGACGTGCGGCCGGCAATGCAGCACTGCGTATTTATATATATACATACATACAAATGCATTCCAAATACATACACATATCAGTATATATGTACATATGTACATACACGTACGTGTACGTCATATGTAAACACATGTGCAGTAATTCAGCGTTGTAATCAAAAATGGAGAGGCGTAAAGAGAAATAGTTGAGGTATTTATTTTATGTATGTATGTATGTTCATGAAAAGAGAAAATAAAAAACTTTAAATAATTGCTACATAGTTTTGGAAATACGCAGTTTCGTTTGAACGTCATAATAAAATGTACATACATATAATGTACTGTGTATGTATGGTATGTATGTACATATAAAAATTTAACATTTGTCTTTAAAAATAAAAAATAAAAAAAGTTGATGAGATTGGCTTAAATGATTTATACTAATAAAGAAAATAATATGGTAAGTAATAAATCTCGGAAAAAGGTTCGTGGCATCTCTAATCTTCGGCTCAAAGGTATCAAGTAAAATCTTGGTATGTGTGCTATTTTTAAGTTTAACTGGGAATAAAAGGATTTAAAATAGTCACACACTGCAGGTCCCTTCAAGTGGACCACCTTCACCTGGTTTATTAGTCATCACTTCATTCAGGTGTTTGATAACTTTGTATGGTCCTTCCCAGTTGCACAGCGGTTTCAAGGAAAAATCTTTCTTTCTTCATAGGCGAATTGAGACAATCTCCCAGGCAAAGGCCTTTCTGTGGCTCGCATTATAAACACAAGTGTGAGTTGAAAAGCCAAGTTGCAGTCATCAATCTTAGAAAATGTGTGAGAGTTTTCGAAAGAAAATTCTAATTTATGTATCTGAGACAACTTTGGAACTCTGTGAATTGCACTGAAGCAATTATCTTTCCTACTTCATGTGAGATTGACATTAGACTAGCCGCGGAGCATATATTTTGATATTTCGATATTATCCGATTATTAATAACAAATTTTATCAATGTTAATTAGTTGATTTAGCTGATTGATATTGATATCCACCAAAATTATCAGCTGATTGGTGTATCGTATAGAAAATATCGTACAAAAATTTCATATTAGCTGAATATAAATCACAAAATCGGTATACACCAAATAATCTGGTTAATATATCGTATGAATAAAACCGATGTGAAACCGATAAAAGTCTAAACGAGTGAATGACTGATTGATATATCATATAAGAAATATCATACAGCTATCAGCTGGTTTATATATCGTACAAGAAATGTCTATATTAGATCGATATTAGCCTAAAACAGATATCAGCTGGTTTATATATCGTACAAAAAATGTCAACGTTACTTCGATGATTATCTTCTCAAATCTAACTAGTTATTAATCACAAAATTCATCGATTTTATATTGACATGCGCCAAAATTTATCAGCTAATTAATATATCGTATAAAAATTGTCAATGTAAGTTCGATTTTAGTCAAAAACGAATATCCAATAAAGAATATCGTACAAAAAATTTCAATGTTATTCCAATGTTTTTTACTCAAAATTAGCTAATTGTTTATCACTAAATTATCATTGTGATGTCGAATAAACCAAAATTTATCAGCTGATTGATGTATGGTATACAAATTATCGTACGAAAATTTCAACGTTATTTCGATATTAGCTGAATATTAATCAATCAATTAATGAAATTTATCGATGTGGTAAAGATCTCAAGGTGAAATCGATATCAGCCAAAAATAGATATCAACTAATTGATATATCGTATAAAAATATCGTACAATAATGACAACAGTATTTCGATATTAGTTTATTATTAAACACAAAATGCGTCGATGTGATATTTTTTTACACTTTTATTCAAGACGTAAGCTATCCATCAGAAACGAAACTATACACGATGATATGGAGTTGTAAGGAAATTTATAATCCAAAACAGCTTTTAACTAACACACACACACACACGTAACCTTATACTTACTTAGCATACTTGCTGTCTTCTGATCATCACACCCATTTCCCATTCATACTATCTTTTTCCCTTCCTTGCCACACAGATGCCTATCCAGCGGTTGCATTTCTTCACTGCTTGGCTTTCTTGTAGCGGTAGCTATTTAAAGCCATTTTTCCGCGCTACATCAGACTTAACAAAAAAAAAAACAAAAAATAGAAAAAAAGTTTACATCCTTTGCATTGTCCTTTGCGAGTAGTACACGTAAATTATGAGTGACTGTTAAGTGCAATGGTTGGCGAGCGGCAAAGGAAAAATTAAAAGAAATAAAGATAAAACCAAACTTAACTGAACTAAACAGAGGAGAAAAGAATATCCTTGTGGCGCTTTCATGCGGTTTATTATAAAAGAGAAAATAATAAAGTCGCATTTAATCGAGTTTCCTGTCCGAACTGACATTCATTACGTTGTATTAGAATGGACAACATATGGACTACGCAGTAAAAGAAAAATGTGGTTGCAAAGAAAGTATTTTCTTTAATGGCTTTCTGTATTAAAGTTTAAAATTTGAGCTAAAATTATGTAGTTTTAATTCTGCTTCGGCTTTAACTAATACATTATTTACACTACATTGTAATAGACGAATGACATGTCTACAGTGTTCTAAATATTCGTACACTCCGAATACCGCAGATTGACTCGGAGTACTATCTTTCCGCAGCCACGATACACAGACAAAAAGTGCCTCAACCACCACAAGAAAGTTGGGACGACGAAAAGGTGCTATCGCATCCAAGCAGCTTTCTATTCGACTTGTACTCCCGCTCTCAGAGAGCACTCATCAACAACTATACCGAGTAGGACAGTACTTAAAGTTTCCCAAGAGCTGATACGATAAAACTTGTCATACCGTATCTCGCGATGTTGCTATCAACTACATGGGGTTAGTTTGATAGTTTATTAAGCCGGTTGCTTGATCACGGAACCCTGTTCAAGCGCACGTAGCACTACTGGCCCGGTACTGCTAAGGAGATTACTTTCACCTTTTAGAATACTCAAACTACGAAAGTAAGCTCTGTAAGGCGATCGAAGAAGAAATTTCCGAGAAAACAATAACGGACCACACTTTGAGCTGGACTGTGACAGAGGAAATGCACCACCGGTTCCTCCTCATCTATGTTCCTACAGCAGCGACAGAAGTCATTTGAGAAGTAGCTCTCCCTACTACCATGGGTTCCGCTAAGACATGGTGATGTTATTACGCTGATTGTTATGTCTAGGAATTTCTCTATACCTCCATTAATGGCCAGATTTTCTTGCCGCATTGCTCGTTCTTTCGCTCATCTGCTGAAAAAGATACCAAGTGCTGAAAAGAGAAGCGTGATGATCGGAAGGTTTCAACACCGGTGGGTACTCATGTAGCACCCAAAAAAGTGACCTAGAACATAACGAGTTTATGGTTGGAACACTTCTCACGCCCACTAAATTACACTGAAAACAATACACTAGGAGATGACGAGCCCGATACTTCAAACGATGAGAGAGGTACAGATTTTCCATCACTAAAAATGATGAATGAAGCAAAGTAGCGACGAGAGCATTCCCGACGCTTGGAACCTGATTGTGTTCAGCGTAAGACTTCTCAGTGAATGAATAAAGTCACTGCCACCGTCAATAATCTCTCTTAATGAGTGAAACAAACAGTAATCACATTCGCCACTCGGCTCTCACGTCACCGGTGACAGTCAAAACTTCGAGCTCGTAGATAATTTCTTTTCTACAAATCGAACATCATTCCCGCCTTACTTTATAGTGAACCATGTTAACATCAGATGAGTCAGCTTTGGAAATCTAAGAGAGAAAATTTCAACGAATGAAAAGATGGCGGTTATGACGTACGAATTGACGAAACCTTACGTGAAAACAAAGGAGTAAGGGGACCTTCGTTGCCTTGGAAGTGTTAGGTGAAGTTGAACCCAGTTCCACTTGCTGTAGGAACGTTCTTAATACTATTAGACCATAAAAACTTAGTTTACTTAAAAACAAAAACACTTAGTTAAGGCATACATACGAGGTGTGTTCAAAAAATAACGAAAAATTCCATATTTTGAAAAACAAAATTATTTACTGTTCATCTATATTGATTTTGACGCCATTAGAATAGTCCGCATTAGAAATTCGCCGAAACTCCTTCTTTGAGATAGCCGTTACTTCTTTCAGTGATGCGCTTATAATATCATCTACGGTTGCACAGCGGCGGTTCTCTTTCTGCTCCAAACAGTTTATTGACAGTGGGCTTTAGTTTCTCACAAAAATCTTATATGGTATATTTAGGAGGCTTACTCAACGGTAATTGATGCAGACTGTGGGATTCTCCTTTTAATGCATTGGGCAGAGCACACTTAAGTTTCAATCGTCAGGCATGCTTTCGTCCGACCATATTATGCAAAGCAACTGATGCGTGCAATTTGTCACTTCTTAACCGCCACGTTTAAATTAGATACTTAGCCAGTAGGCCGTCGGCTCAAGCGACTTTGTTGTTCTTTAAGAGGACAATCGCTAACCGAACCTCGTCAAAGTCGAGCGGAGGAACGTGTTTTCCCATCATCATCGGTTGGGGAATCGGGTTCGCTATCACCGGGTGTTGCATTTTCACGGCATTTTGAGCAGACTAGAGAAGGCTTCCCACCATACACCAAGTATGCTCTAGACATCTGTCACTAGATATCCACATTGATTTCCACGTGAGTATGTGCCGATCTTGAAACCTTCGGTTAATCGCCGCAACTTTTCAAAGAATATTCGAACATTAACCTTGTCAGCCCGCTTCTCAAGCTCTTCACACTCACGTATTTCGTGCACTTTTTGTTTCATCTGTACATGCATCTTGCTTCCCTCTTTAGTTCTCCGTATCTATGCTATTCCGCACGAATTGGGATCGATCGCAACGTTGCGAGGTTGGCAGTCTGTTTTTTCTCCACTGCAGTTAGACATTCCTCATCGTACCAGCTCTTTTTCAGGCAGTGCCGGAAACCAATTAATTGTAAAAATGAAAGTATAAAAAGAAACCTTCAAGCTTTTTTCCGTGGTGTTAGCCAAAATCTCACATCGAAAATAATGGTTGCGTGGGAGCCTCATGTTATAGTCTTCCGAAATCAATGATCTTCGGTGGAAATGCTAATTTGCAAATAAAAATGTATAATACAAAATCTTCATGCGCTCTGAAATAGTCACTGTGTGGGAGCTTTATGTTCAAGTCCTCCTCGTTGTATGTGTGTACAAAGACCCAAAGATCCGAATCTGAAAGAGTGGTCGTTTATATTCTATAGTAGTCGGACGATCTGGACGATCTCGACAAATTTGGTTCAAATAACTCAAAAACAGATGGACATGGCTAAATCAAGTCAACTCGTCGGCCGTTCTGATCGGCTTTGATATAACTTTTGGTAGCTCTCTCTCTCTCTCTCTCCCCCTCTCTCTCTCTCCCTCTCTCTCTCTCCCTCTCTCTATCTCTCTCTATCTCTCTCCCTCTCTCTCTCTCCCCCCCTCTCTCTCTCTCCCTCTCTCTCTCCCTCTCTCTCTCTCTCTCTCTCTCTCTCTCTCTCTCTCTCCCTCTCTCTCTCCCTCTCTCTATCTCCCTCTATCTCCCTCTCTCTCTCTCTGCCTCTCTCTCTGCCTCTCTCTCTCTCTCCCTCTCTCTCTCTCTCTTCCTCTCTCTCTCTACCTCTCTCTCTTCCTCTCTCTCTCTTCCTCTCTCTCTCTCTTCCTCTCTCTCTCTCTTCCTCTCTCTCTCTCTCTTCCTCTCTCTCTCTCTTCTTCTTCTTCTCCATACTGGTACTAACATACTTCGGACCAAATTTATAAATTTTTTTCTTGTGACTCTCCAAGCCGGCGAAATTTAAAAATCCTCGTTGCTTTTTGAACACACCTTATACACAATTTAACAACACTTTAATAGCAAAATTTCTGGCTTAAAATCAAAATATACTCACTCGATGAGAATTCGTATTAAATCGTGTATAAGCGATTGACCCGGCACAGCAAGTAAATGACGAGCTTCACAGAAGGTGCGCAGCAAGCAGTGTTGAGCTGGGTAATTATGTCTATTGTGAATACTCGTACAACATCAGCCAGTGGTGCGCCGTTATGTAAATGCGTGGAAGTGTGTAGGAGAGAGTACCAAAGCACACAGGAAGTCAAATTGGATGTAGAACGCAAATGTATGAGCCGAGAAGTGCACAAAGAGACATAATATGGTGAATAGCTATTGGGTAAGTGGCAAAAGGGTGGCAGAAGGGTGGCCGGCAGTGGAAACTTAATGAAATCAATTAGTAGTGTAATTACAATGCAATTACCTACAACTACATCAAGGCAAGCAACAGCACAGCACAGAAGAAAGGGAGTGCGTAGTGATTGAAGGCATTCATGGGTGTTGGGCTTTCACAAATATGTAGAAGACAAAAAGAAACAATTTCAAAAAAAAAAAAAAAAATGCGATAAGCTGTGAAAGAGCCGAACAGGTAATGAATTGATGAATGGAAAAAAAATCTTAAAATATACACACATATCTACGAATGAATTGAAAGCGCTTGCCGGACTCTAAGGGAACTTGCCTACAGGCTTTTTGAAAAGATTCCTTCCTACGCCATGTGTAATCACTAATTGCTGTTGTAATGCCAGCGATCCTACTGATGTAAGCAATTTCTAAATAGTTACACACCTGACCATTCACCCATATATGTACGTGTATGTATAAGAGTACGTATGTATATATATGTACATGAGCACATATGGTACTTACATATCAGCCCATTTGCCCAGCAAATCGAAGAAGACGCGCTCAGCATTTGTTGCAAAATGGTATTCATCAACATTCTCATCAATTCGATAGTCAGCATCTTTAGTTTTTTTGCTGCCAGCATTAGCTGTGGCAGTTGTTTGGCCTTCATGCCCAATGCTGGTATTGCTGCTACGCTGCAGTCGACCACGCCCAAACGTTTCGACACCACCACCAGCAGCAGCAGCAGCAGCCACACAAACATGTGGCACCGTATGACGCCAATTGCCGTAGACATTTCGTCGTATGCAAGAGGAGGAGGAGGTGGCGGAGGAGGTAGAGTCGGTGAGCACTGGTTGTGCAGCAGCTGGCATTTTTGCAAATTTCTTCGACAACATGGCTGACGTTGATGTAAACGGTTGAGCATGTTGTAGTGTGTGTGTTGGTAAGTATTGCTGCTGCTGCTGCTGCTTCGGTTGATACGATTGTCCTTCGAACCACTGCCGTCGTCGCCCGTCAACTTGCCACCAAGGTGCTACACTTTCATCCGCTGAAGGCCAATAGGGAGTTGCATGCCAAATATTTTGCTTATTGTTGTTGTTGTTTATATTGCTTATACCGTCTGCTTGATGCAACGTTGTTATCCATAGCGGCGTCTGCTTGCTGTTGACTATACTGGTACGAGTAGTTGTGTTCATTTTTTGTGTTGGCCTCAGCCTCACATGAGCCTTCGTCGGTTGTGCTTTCTTCGGCTTCGGCCTGAGCATCTCCAAAGAGTATGGCAATTCATAGTTGAAGGTATACTCGTAGATTTCATTGCAACCGCGTGGACGCTCCGGTAATATGATTTTAGCAATGTTGGTCTGCACCTAAATACATGTGTGTGTGTGGAAGACATAAAATGGACATGAACATGGCAGTTGATTAATTCAATTAATTGCATGTGGCATAAGCATAACACACGCACACACACAAATGTGTGGTAGAGCTGAGTGCATTCATACTAAAGCCTTTTGTGGCCAATAGGAGTATTTCCTACGCCGCTCCGTGGTTTCGAGCTCAGCTTAATTTAGTAATTACACATGTTTATCTGCGCATACATACTTACCCCCACTGTGGCGCCCTTTTCGAATAGTAAATATCTCCGTTGACGCCTCAGCCAGGTATGTGGATTGCTGAGTTGATTGGTCGGCCGTAAATTGGTTGTGACCGCAGAAACCTTTGTATCATTTGTCGTCCCAGCAGCAGCAGCAGCAGCAGCAACAGCAAATGTTGTGATTACACTGTCCACATCGATTAGGTAGCAACAAATTAGCAGCTTTGCTGTTAATAACACAAAAAGTGGCAACATGCTGTTTTCTGACATTTGCTTGCGTAGAGACCTCTTCTCTCAACCGACTTGCCAAGACGTTCCTTTGCAACTGTGGGCAATGATTCTTATGAGCAGGTTTTTAATACGGTTTTGCGTTTATCGCATGCAACATGAAATGGTAGCAGTGCATGACAACTGTGTGTTGTTGTGTTCACCATACTTAGTAGGTTTTCGAAGACGCAACATGAAGGGAGCTTTAATAAGTATAACTGGCTTTTGAAGGGTCCTAATGTGTAGTTTCAATGGCCACAACAGCATTGCGTATTGTCATTCTGAAGACCAAGGTTCGAGTTCTAGTTCGGCCAGCATCCAAAATTACAGAAAATTAATTTTTCTATATGCAGTCGCCCCTGGGCGGGGAATGTCAAGCCCTACTAGTGTATTTCTGAACTGAACTAGAACTCTCCATTTGTTCAAAGCCTTGTACATCGAGACGCGCATCATAAATTCGATGGGTTTTTATGACGAGCTTTTTATTTGAAGTCAGAAATATGTTAGAAATGGTTGGCATTTCCTGTCAAGGCATGACCGGGTTTAGAATCAACTATTTATATAACTTGGTATTGTCTGGAATTAAACCCTTGAACCCCTGAATATTAGAAAATACAGCCATATGAATGATGTGGCGGTCCATCATAATAAAATGAGAAGTTAGGAGACCTAACTAAGCCAGTGAATGGACATAGTGGGCTCCCCTGCTTATCCCTTATGTTTTGCGAACAGTTTCTCGATTAAAATTATTTTCAGTTTCTGAAATCCGAACACTCACAAAGTTGCTGCTCTAGCATTTCCTCGTCCTCTGCGCAGGCTCTACACTTCGTCGATTCTACTTAACCTAACTTTTAGCTATGATATCTTAGGGGTAAATGCCACGTAAGTACATCTACAAAAATGCTCTCTCAAAAGCTCCCTTTTCCTTAGTGCGAACAAGAGTTTGGTCCGTCTGCAATCTACACTCAGTGGTTTAGTGGTACGCCCTTCGTTGAAATGTCTCCAGGAACTTAAGTGTTCCCCTAGGTTCCACTGTTTTATACATTGTTTTGTATACGCTTACGAAGCGTATCCTTTTTATGAAATTTTCCATCACCGAATCGCAAAGTGGCTACTGTATGCCCTCAATAGTTCCACGAATACCATCTTTGAGATCTTAAATCGACGTTGGCTTGTTGGCGTGGACCTTATCTTTCATATGGCTCCAAAGGAAGAAGTCACAAGGTATTAAATCTCAAGATATCGGTGGCCAAATGCGATCACCTCTTCGAAAGATAACACGGTCCGAACACTTTTCCCTTAAAAGATCGATGGTTTCGTTGCTTGTGTGGCACGTAGCGTCGTCTTGTTGAAAGCAAAGTTGCTCCAACATCATTTTCGAAAAAGTAAGGTCCAATGATCCCGCTGTACCATAAACCACACCAAACAGTTACACGTTGAGGATGGAGAGGATTTTCAATATTAAACCTTGGGTTTTCCAAGATGCGATGCGACATTTTTGGTTATTGACGTAGCGCTCGAAGTGGATATGGATCTCATCAGTCAAGATGATTTTTCGATTATCATTTTCATGCATTTCAAGGACCCAATCAGCAAAAATACGACTTTTTTGATGATCCGCCGACTTAAGTTCTTGAGTTAACTGAACTTTATGAGCCTTAAGACCCAAGTTTTCATGCCGAATACGGTGTGATGACGTTCGTGAAATGCCCAATTCCAAAAAACGACACGGAATGGACAAACCTGGGTTTACTTATAACACTTTGAGCTATAGTAGCATTATTCTCAGTTGTTCTTGAGCGATGAGCACGTCTCCTATTTTTCACATCACTCACTAATTTGTCCAAACAGCTCCATTTTCTCGACGACCGAAAACGTTTTCAGTTTTAAGAACCGTCACTGCCAGGTTTTCGCCATTTATACAGGAAAATATTAATTTTATTGCGTTGTTGAAGCGTGTATCACGTCACCTTTTGACGCAGTGAAGTAGGATATCATTGCCTTCCTCGAAGAAGTTTCCAACCTCTGCGTTCACTTCTCCACCTCCTCCTTTACCAACTCATCGGTTGAAAACCTTTTCCCACCCATATGCCGCTTAAGGGCGGTAAGGAGATAGCAATCTGAAGATACTAGATCAGGGGAATGCACGGAATGGTTATATTCTCCCGTTGTTCGAACTTAAGGGTAGGCTGGATTGACAATGCTAACGAAACATACTGACCCCGACCCGGTCTCTGCAAAGGGTTGGAGTCTGGCTACATCACCGTGTTGCCAACATGAAGAAAATAAAATTCCTCAAACGTTTAGAGCCTCTGCTTCTTTTTCTCTAGTGTAGACACTGCTTCCGCGATTATAGCCGAATTAATAACACTGTGCCATTCATTTTTTCTTGTTTTGCTGTTTGGCGCCAAATGGAGTGGAG
The DNA here is from genome assembly GCA_037013455.1 of Ceratitis rosa. Lineage (NCBI taxonomy): Eukaryota > Metazoa > Arthropoda > Insecta > Diptera > Tephritidae > Ceratitis > Ceratitis rosa. The sequence continues at coordinate 10,311,458 of JAWMAG010000039.1, forward strand.
GTGTTCCTCTCCATCTGCTTCCATTGCCGGATACTGCATCAAAAACATTTAAAGCTGGAACTCTTTTATTCATTCGGACGACAAGACATAGCCAGTGTAGTCGCTGTCTCTTCATTGGCTGTACTATGTCAATGTCGCCGTATATCTCATACAGCTCATCGTTCCGTCGGCTGCGATATTTGTCCCCTTCTCTCGAAAACTCCGCACTATAAAACAGGGCGAGAATCATGAGTGGCTTATAGAGTTTGGTTTTCGTTCATCGAGAGAGGACTTTACTTTTCCTTTTGCCAAGTGTGATTAGGCGCTGGATTCCCTGGCTGACTTTGTTGTTGGTGCTAATACTGTATCCAAGATAGACGAATTTATCTACGACTTCAAAGTTATCGCGAGATATTTTGTCTTGCCCTCGTTCACTACCAGACCCATATCCTTCGCTTCCTTATCCAGCTTGGAGAAAGCAGAACTCATGGCGCGGTTAGTAAAGCCTCTGATAACAATATTATCGGCATACGCCAGGAGCTGTACACTCTTATAGAAGATTGTACCTTCTCTATTCAGCTCGGCCGCTCTTATAATTTTCTCCAGCTATAAATTAAAGAAGTTGCACGATAAAGAATACCCTTGTCTGAAACTTCGTTTGGTTTCGGATGACTCGGAGAGGTTCTTTTCGATTCTGAGAGAGCACTTAATTTCTAGATGTACCTCTTGGTTGTAACGAAAAAGTGCTGACACCAATTGGAGCACCTTGTATGGAAGTTTCCATAACTTATCTGGAATATTCTTTATTTTAGCATTAGAGCCAACTTCTATTATTTCCTATTTATGTGCCATGTTTATATTGCAATATGCATATATACACGTATGTATGATGTGTATGTAATTATGTATATGTGCGTTGTTATACTGATTAGCATAACAATTTGTTTGCGCTGCACGAATTCATGCTTTTGTCATTCTACAATACGTATACTTGGCACTTCACAAATATACCAAACAATGATTTTCTCTTTGTTTATGTTGTTGTTAATACACCAGCTAACATTTCAAACAATATAACTGGACCACTTCTGCAATAAGAGGTTCAAACTAATTTAATTAACAACTAAATTCTACACTCAACTTTCTTTGTTTTCAATGCAGGCTTTGTAGGGACGGCAGCTGCCGACATTACTTCACACTACATACTCACTCACTATTCTTGTTCAGCATACACACACACACACACACACACACACACACACATACACCAACTGAAGGGAAGCGGCACTTTGATGGTCTCATGGTGATTACATTCATGGACGGCTGGTGCGTTCAAACGACTGTTGGCCGCTCGGTTGATTGGTTGACTACTTGCTTGGCTGGCTGAATTGATTGGATTGGTTGGATTTGAATTGTTTGTCGTTGTCAACATTTGCGTCATTGGAAACACGTATAGCGACGAAGGCGAATCGGAGCAAAGAGGGGGAAAGGGTGGTGATGGTAATGATGACGGCCGTAGATAAAGACATTTCGAAAAAGATTGGTAATAGAACTTGGGTAGAACTCAAAATGCGATTACCAGCAAACAGCAGTTAAATAGTAGAAAGAGAAAAAACAACAACAACAACAAAACGCTTACACTAGTAAACAAGCAATATAACAACAGCTACCAACAATTTGTAGCTCAAAAAGAATTGAAGTTGTCATGCCAGAAATCTGTTTTACTTGCCACGCTCCTCGTCCTATTCTTATGAATGTTTTTCTTTGTTACTGTTTTTATACCCTTCATGCGCATGGTATTACCAACTTTTTTATTATGAGTACCGTATTGTGTGGGGCTTGCCACAGCCCATGCCACGAGCATATGGTCGGTGTGAGGTGCCTCAAACTAGTTGACACGGACTCAGTGTCCGTTTGAAGACCACATCTTGGTGACATCTACCAAAAAAAAAATATAAAAACTCAGACTATCAAATAAATTTTTCTTAAAATATAGATAGATCGGGTTTCTAGTTCAATAGATGTGGTTACCATGGTTCATCAAATTGTTTCATAACACTTCCTCCACACACTTGCCATAAATCATACATATAATATGGAAACAAACATTATGTTCAGAGCTCGGTGAAATAAGAAGGTCTGCAATGTGCTAGGTAGGATTTTAGTCCAAGCATACTCGGCAGTCGCAATACCTGAGGTGTTAGTGGTGCCTGTTTCCATCCGAAAGGCTAGGGTTCGGCTCCTGATCCAACCAACATCCCAAATTATAGAAATTTAATTTGAATAAAAAAAATGAAGTTAATGCTCACAAAAATTCATCAGCTGTTCGTACGTGGCTTAGTATAAATGTAGATCCCACCGCTTGTTGTAATTGGACAAAGAGCTCGGCCGACAGTCTTAGTCTCAATGACGTTACAGTAGTTAAGTTTACTCTTGAAGAGAATTGGGAAATATTGAAAATGGGTATCCGAAATGGAATACGTTTGAAATAACTAGTCCTCCAATCCGTTTGTGGATGAATTCGTTACTGAAGAAAACAACACGCTTGGGAGCTCGTCCAGTTCGTTCAGAGGAAAATATTGCTGCTGTAGCATCAACTAGACACCTTTCGTAGATATTAAACGCTTCACGCACTTTTATGCGCAGAATTTCGTATAAAGACCTCGGTACAAAGACTTAGATGGTTCAATTGGTCTTAGATCCGGTCTGTTGCGCCAAAAGTTGCTTGGCGGAAGATGGACATTTTTGGCAATTCATATTCAACGAGTGACTGCTTCGTTCGTGCTGAGAATTGGTCCGTTTTTCTTCGAAAGTAATTAAGGCACTGCCTACTACTGTATTTTCAAGCAGCCATTAAAGTGAAGCCTTACGCCGATTGATGACTTGAAACACGAAATTAAAGTCGCCACTGCAGCCATAGAGGGTCCGACAATCCAAAGTGTATTCAAAAACTCAGTCGGTGGTTAGAATTGAATGGGATACTGCAGGGCCAGCCGGATAACTGACAGGCATTCAGTGAAAAACCATTATCCTTCTTTTCTTATAAGAATTTCAAAAGGCGAATTTTTCATGGGCCATGCACGTAAAGGGGTATAGTCAAGCTTCTGAGTATGCAGTTATAGCTCGTCATGCTATATTCGTTTCCTTTTCTTGCGCCCACGTCGCACATTCTGGAAACGTGAGCAACCCTTGTGCAAGCTGTGGTAACCAACCCGTGTAGAGCCTTGGGTCACGGCTAAAAAAGAGGAAGCTACAATGGAGCCACTCCAACTTATTCGGTTTAACGTTTCGCTGAAATCTAATTGTAGCGTCTGTTCATTGCATTGGAGCGGCTGCGAGCGGGCGTCGATCTTGTAGCAAGCGGCTCGCTATATAAATATGTAAAAAAATTAAACTTATTTGCGAAGTTGTGCGCTCCGACGAAGAAATTAAAAACTCCTCGGATGAGATACCCCCCTTCTGATGATGAGCCCCGCAAATGTTTTAATGATTACGATGGAATGTCCGGTCCCTTAATTGGAAAAGTGCCGCAGCCCAGCTGGTTGACGTCCTCGTTGGAATCAGGTCAGGGAAAGCAGAGGAAGAGGAAGACCTCCATTCTCTTGGAAAGACCAGGTGGAGAAGGAAGAAATTAATGACGCAATATTTTTAACTCGACTATAATGGCGTAAGCCATTTCTACGCCAATAAAGAAGAAGAAGAAGAAGAAGATATCAATCAAGAATGGTATAAAACATGCGTCACAGCCGAAGACAGCATTTCTTTTCTCGTTCTGCTCACTTTTCTCCATCTGTTTGTAACATTGAAGCGTGAAACAAAAGAAATCCGCCGCTTTTGGTGTCGCGTTTGGTGTTGCTGATGCCTCTGCCTCTAGAACTCAATTCAAAATCAAAGTGACACTCGAACAAAGTGGATTGCCGCCGGTTTTAAATACCAACACAGCAGCACAAATTCCGTTGTGTATATAGAGAAAAATCGCCGAAAGGTCAGAGGCCAAGTGAATATCTGTGGCCTAAGCATACAACAAGCTGAAACTGTAAACAAAATAAGGTCAGCAACAAAGCAATAACGTGTGTGTGTGTGTGTGTGTGAATACAGTGAATACTTCACTGCACTACACGTACCAAACAGTGTTGGCAACACTACTACATACACTTACGCACTTTGACTTTTACAACTACACCACCCGACCACCGCCAACAACACGCTTGTGACAGTTAAACCGTAAATTCTGCCAACGAAACAAACAAAAGTCCAACCGCCAAATATCGCGCAGGCAAGTAACAAAAGTGTTAACTTCAAGAACAGCGCCAGCAACAGCAACAGCAACAGCTACAAGTGTATTAGGTTGCAACAATAGCAGTGGCAACCGCAGTGAAGCGACCACAACAGTGAAGACGATGTTGCAAGTGCCGATGAATTTAGTTGCAAACAATAGCGTCAACCAACGACGACCACTCATCATCGTCGTTTTGTTTATTGTTGCTGCTGTTATTGTTGCTGTGGCCGATGCCACAAGCAATGCCAAATTATCGAAAGCATTGAATTTTAGCGAGAATTTCGCAGAAGTTGAGCGATCGCCAGCAAGTGCGAAACTTGAGCACTTGAACCAGCCACGAAATTGTTTGAACAGCAACAGCAACAACAACAGCGACAGCAACAGCATCATCGGCAACAACTACAACGACAATAGCTTCAATGGCATGGATAATCTGACGCATGTAGTGGAAGTGGCGGCTGAGGAAAGTAAGACTTTGTCACGACGCAAACGTTTTCTTGCATTTCCAGTGGGTTCGTCATTTGCGGTAAGTACTCTTGAGAAAAAGAAAAAAGAAATCGACTAAAATTTAAATTTAAATGAGTAAGCAAAACGAAGTTTGAGTGGAACCGCACATTAGATACTTGGCTGATATTTATATCAAGTCCACAGAGCGTTCAAAAATGGTAGGTTTGTTATATGGAAGGTTTCTGAACCAGAAATTTCTAAAAGAACTTTATACATTTCATGAACATGAAATGGTGCATTAGTCTAGTAAAAAGTAATACATTATACAAGCACTTTTTGCCATTCTGCAGATAACCTAACCATGTCCTTCTTGGCAAAAAAATTTGGACAATCGATTTTCACAGGCTTCTCTTGAGTGGCCTCAAATCATAGACGGAACCAAATGGTAATCATACCCTTGCCGGCCGCACTAAACTGTAGATGCATAAGGTTATCCGAGTCAAGCTCTTGGAGCTTCTGATGTGTCACTATCGATGTGTGTGGTTTGGGGCTGTCCTGATGAACCACAATTCCCCTGCTGTAAGTCAAACCTAGGCGCTTCGGCGCGATGTAGAGGTTCGAATTAGGAGCATGCCCGTAAAAGAGCAGCTCATAGTGGATAATTACTTGCCCATCCCACCAAACATACAACAAAACCTTCCTGGGTGTCAATCCTGGCTTGGAGACGGTTTTTACCGACTCACTTCCCTTCAGCCAAGACCGTTTTCACGTTACAGTAAATGATTCACCTTTTATCACCTATCAACATCCGCTTCAGAAATGGGTCATTAACTCATTAACTCATGTTGACACCCCTACATCGAGGTTCTTTGTGTAGTCAGCCTTTTTTCCAAGCGATTCGAAACCATTATTTTCACAATGTTTTGCTCCCGGGCAAACGGCTGTTTCTAAAAGAATTTGCAGTTAGGGTTGATCTACATTTTAGTAGGAGTATTGCCAAATTGGAAAAGAATTTTTCTTTACTATTAATTACCGAAACATCAATACAAATTTATATATACATATTTATATATATTGTTTTTTCAGTGCTCCATTTGTCTGACCACCGGTGTTCTTGGCAATCCTAATTACCAATACTTGAGTATGGGTCTAAATTGGGGTTTGGCGTATGATTTGCCCAACTCTACCTGGGTATTGCAACATGCCAACGCCTTGGGACGTAAAAAGGGTGAAGAAAAGGAAATGGATGAAGCAATTATAAAGCGACGTCATCGAAGAGATCTTTATCACAAAGTGGAAACAATTATTGGCAGGTAAGTGAGAATGTGCTGATAAAGTCGTACTAAGAAGATGGGCGACACTAAAGAAGAAGTGTTGCACTAGATCCATGAAACAGGCACTATGAAATCTGCCTCAACAAAAGCTATGAAACTCATACCCGACATGAGACATATCGATGTGCAAGTGATATTGAAGCAGCTCTATAGGCTAGAACACTTTAGGTCCAGGAACAGTATGGATTTCAGACAGATCAAACTGTTAATAGCTCTGAGTAACATCTTCAGATACATAATTCATCTAATTCTAGATATATTATCACCATAAACTAGATTAGCCGACGGATTACAGAACGCGCACAGAAACAGCGAAGCAGTACATTTGCGGCCTCCAGCCGAGAGGCTCCAGGCTCTCGTCTTACGGGTATAGGCACGCATGGTAGAAAAACCAGCAAAATGTTCTCAAACACATATTTGGAATATGCAGGAGAGCTTTGTTGCGGCCATCAATGAATCAGTCATTACTAACGGATACTGTTTTAGCTGGCCTTTCTGGAGGTACATAACCCACGCGGTTGTCAGCTTCTCCGTCCCTCTGGCCTTATATGTTCTGTCACTAATGGTCGGTTGTTATCAAAGCTAGGTTTTAACATGTGGCTTGTCGTGTATTGCGGTATACCTGCATCTTGTGCATATTTTGCGGTGGTAAGAAGGGTTCTTTCTCTCGCTAGATCTTCTGTCGTATAATTTCCTATGAAGTCCGTGTGTCTCGGTAACCAGACTCACTCTAGAGTTTGCTCAAAAATTTTTATATTTTATAGCCACTTTCGACGCGGAGTTGTTGCACTGTAGGGATCTAATAGCAGCGTGGTTATGAGCACATATGGAATTTGTGTAGCGTTTTGGCGGATTCCAGAGTCTAATACAATAGTTTCATGCTCACATTAATTTAGAGCATCGAAAAATGGATTCCATTCGTAAAAATGGTCATGGCTCTCTCACCGAAGACACCTGTCTTATTGTTTGGGATTCTTGTGGGAAAAGAGATGCTCCTCCAGCATCTCCAATCATGTCCTCTACTCCAAATTATCCAAGGTTTACTTTCGTTAAATCTTAATTTCGTTTACTGCTCTCATGTAACTACCTGAACTGCTAGTAGAGATAGGAAATTATAGAGAGTATTTAGCGCTTTGGAGGAAGTCGTTGGTAGAGTTCCTTATGATTATGGCTGCAGAGCATTAAGCACTCTCCAGCAAAATGTTCCGAATACTGGCTACTAGGTGGGGAGGCCGCAGAAAGGGACAGTCTAACTTACACCGTACAAATCTGGTACACCATATTTGGCTTCAAACCCCATCTCCAGCCTATAACTGCTTTGCAAGCGTAATTTGTGGTTATGGTACGATCTTCTTCAACGTTTCCGCCGTATTAGCGCTGCTCTAGAGAGAATGATTTCCATACTCCTCAGTAGGGCTGGTTTGGAAACAGTTGGTTCATACAACCAGCTAAAAGGAACCATTTCGGTTCTTCACCCCTTTAAACGTGCCATACTTTCCTATTGGGTAGTTGTATTTTTATTGTAAATTACTCATCTAATACGCATGAGGGTTTGGTTGAGTTCGTTTACTTGCCACATATTTATATTTATGTATGCTTTGCTGTGGTTTTTGTGTAATATTCCAACCACCGAATAATTTGCTAAAATTAAATTCATCATTATTACATAGAACACATAAGAGATAACATATCAAGTGGCCACAATAAAAGAGAAGCAAATTGTAATAAATTACTTGATCCATATTGGCTCTGTTGTGGCTAAGCAATTTATTTTATATTGAAATATTTGCATTTGTTTATGCATTAGATATATATGAAGTTGTAACACTGAACTACATTGTTCAAGATAAATTTTATTATAACTGTAAACTGGGTGTGCTAAAAAGCAAGCAGCCTTCCCCTGAAGCATGATAAAACTCACAGCTGTCTCCTTCCCTGCATGTGGATTTTAAGAAGAAGTTAAATGCCAATAATTTAGTGTTATGGCCATCTTTAGTTAAATGGGTTTGTCTTTATGAGTAAGTAACCGCCGTGATTGGTCCTAATAAATTCCAGCCAAGAGGCACAATTTTCGACCACTTTTTGCGGCACTTTGAGTCGTGTGTCAGTAATAACGCGCCGAATATTCTCTTCCAAGTTGTCAATCGTCTCGATCTTATCTGCGAAGACAAGCGACTTCACATAACCATACAAAAAATAAACCCGCGGTGTTCAAGGGAACGATATTGGAGACCACGCTACAGGTACACGACATGAGATAATTCGCTCACCAAAAGTTTCCTTCAATAAAATCATTATTTCGCGGGCTGATTGAAACCAACGGTCGTCCACACCCAACATCCTCCAATTTTGTCACGAAAAAGTCATTAATATTGGCTCCATAGTGCTCCCCCTTGACTGTAACATTATGGCCGGCTTCATTTTTGGAGAAATATGGACCAATGATTCCCTCTATCCACAGAGCACAATAATTCTGTTCATCGACGTACCCATTCAATCAAAGG